>JAVGWX010000010.1:58424792-59002292 GCA_036924085.1 Ariolimax columbianus
TTTTCTGGTTGTAATTGAGGGTTATCAATTCTTGGTGGAGTTATTTCACAGGAAGCTTTTATAGATCTGTGAGAAGTCATATAGTGACCAAGATGGGGGTCTTTTTTTGTGTACTGCGGAAATGGCGGTTGAAAATAGACTTTCTTGGTTTTTCTTGAGTTATAAACTAGATACGATTCAGCCTTTAGATATAAACTCCGGATACTTTCCACTGGTGTATAGGATGACTGGAAGCATGTTTTTACTGGTTACTTTATTTGTCGACATCTAGAGGCAAGCCTGTTAATGCATTTGTTTTTATTTTTCTGTGACATTTGATATAAACATGGCGGTTGTGTGGATTTGATCATTGCGTGTTGTAATCCGGGTTACCTTGTTTGTGATACTTGTTATTCTTATATTGTGGGACATGTTATAGTCGACGTGACACAAATAGATTACAAGAAACGATCAACTAGTTATTCAGTTGTTACTGTTATTGTGTGCAACCTGTTTCTTTGATTCACGCACATCATCACAATTTGGCTTGATTACCTTCGCTGTCGTCTGTGGGTTTCAGTGATGTTCGTCCATCACAAGTCATCTGGGTTTCAGTGATGTTCGTCCATCACAAGTCATCTGGGTTTCAATGATGTTCGTCCATCACAAGTCATCTGGGTTTCAGCGATGTTCGTCCATCACAAGTCATCTGCGTTTCAGTGATGTTCGTCCATCACAATCCATGTGGGTTTCAGTGATGTTCGTCCATCACAAGTTATGTGGATTTCAGTGATGTTCGTCCATCACAAGTCATCTGGGTTTCAGTGATGTTCGTCCATCACAAGTCATCTGGGTTTCAGTGATGTTCGTCCATCACAAGTCATCTGGGTTTCAGTGATGTTCATTCATCACAAGTCATCTGGGTTTCAGTAGCACTGGATTAATCACAGTGCGTCTGCCTCTGTGTGTGTGTGGCTTTGACTTTCACTCTGTGGCAACACTTTCTTGACAACTCGAACATTGTTTGGTGCCTACAGTTTCCTGTGCCGTTTGTTATGAACAAAGAGATTTAGTCCTGGTCATCCTGCATTCAAAAACCTATTGAATATCACTTTCCCTCACACCCCGCTGCTATGAGGGATACCTGTTCACAGGAAAGGCATCGAGAGTAAACCCTGAGGAACAATCTGCTTCCTGCGCTATCTCCAATAGTCTCAATAATGTCTTGCCATTGGCCAAATGTAGCTCAGGATGGGGAACTGAGATTGACAAATTGCGCCACCGTCCTCACTTTAATTCTAATCACCGCAGAAGACACACATTCACCCAGCGGACAGCGCAAACGGAAAAGGTTGTCCACACGGCTGAACAGAGAGAGTGGTTCTCACACGTGATGGACGAACATCATCCACAATCTCACATAGATCAGTTCCTGTGTGATTCGGCAAGTGTTGTGAGATTTGTTCGTGGCTATTAACTGTGGCGCTTTTAACACACCAACCTTCAGTTTTCTTTCTTTTACATATTCATCTTGAAGATGACGTCATTGAAATAGTTCATCTTCATCTTTACGAACGATATTTACGACGATATACCTGTACAGTTTCGTGTCTGTATACATATTTCATCTGATAATATATCGGGTCAGCTGATCTGGGAGAACAGACCACCTATGATCCACCGGCATCGTCATCAGCATTATCGTGTGCCGTGTTCACGCCAGCAGGAGCTGTGGGCCACCATTATATTCGACCTGGCTTTCCTGTAGGTCTGCTGCCTCAAAGTATTTATATGTTCTTGTAGATGTGTTTAACGAGCCACCTTATTTGACCGTTTCCAAACTGGCTACAGCGGAATGAGACACCACTTGTACACACCTTTCAAGATAGGTGCCACCAGCATGTGCTCCTCCGGAGGCCTGGCAAACATGACAGGAGCACATGTACTTTAAGACTGCTCTAGTCCACATACATGAGACAAAGGTTGTGGCCCCAACCGACTCCATTGATAGAGAAACAGTATGGCGGCATTTTGGACCCTGAAAAGACAGCACGATTAATCCGGAGTCCCAGTCTGACAGAGAAATGATCGTTGAAGAAGAAAAATGAGTCATTATGAGGTTGCCTACAGAAATCACAATCCTATTTAACACATGTTGCCTCGTGGACGGTAGCGCCTAATAATCTTACTCTTTCTTCGCCAGTAAAACCATCCCAGGGATGAAATCAACGGTAAAGTGTGGTTAGACGTGCTAATATCTTCAGTTGAAGACTGCATCGTCCCCAACACAATGGATTGACTCTTCCTGGCATGTATTAACGTCGCCCTTGCTCATTGATTTGTCACATGAATTAGTTATCAGGGTACTCGTCTATACTATTCATATACTAATATATATCTTGGAGACCTCAACGACCACACGCTGTTAATAGCTTGAACAAAGCCATCGAGGCTGTTGACATGGTCTTGTTAATACTGCTAGAGCAGTTAATATTGTTTCTATGTCAAGAATCTGTCAGGATTGACGCATTAATACAATTATACTTCTAGTTCTTCTACCTGAAGAATATGTAACGATTGGTGCATTTATAAATATACACTTCTAGTATTTTCTATCTGAAGAATATGTCAGGATTGATGCATGTATAAATATATACTTCAAGTTTTTCTATGTAAAGAATCTATCAGGATTTATGCATTTATAAAAGTATACGTATATTTAGTTGAAAAAACTGTATAGCACGCGACAGAAAGTGTATACAATTGTACATACACGTTTTAGAAATGTATATGCTGTCTCATTGTCTACTACTCACTTCTACATGACAGGAAATTGAGTTTCGGTTCTAGTTTCATTTATCCAATTGTGTCATTGTACTTCGTAGAGAACTTGAATCGTCTTTCTTGCTGGCCGAGGTCTGTTGTTGTAAATGGCCGAAGTCTGTTGTTGTAAGTGGCCGAAGTCTGTTGTTGTAAGTGGCCAAAGTCTGTTGTTGTAAGTGGCCGAAATCTGTTGTTCTAAGTGGCGAAGTCTGTTGTTGTAAGTGGCCGGAGTCTATTGTTGTAAGTGGCCGAAGTATGTTGTTGTAAGTGGCCAATGTATGTTGTTGTAAGTGGCCGAAATCTGTTGTTGTAAGTGGCTGAAGTCTGTTGTTGTAAGTGGCCGGAGTCTGTTGTTGTAAGTGGCCGGAGTCTATTGTTGTAAGTGGCCGAAGTCTGTTGTTGTAAGCCCGTCTTGTTGCAGTGTTATCTGTACGTCATGTATACATGTATAACGTTGACTTCGTTGTGCCTAGTACTCTGATCGACTTGGGTTGGAAGCGAACAGAAGGAGTTGGATCAACCCGAATTCTCTTCAGATAACCAAACCAATCTAATGTTTGGGTGTTTAAGCAGGAATAACAATTGATAGATCACACCAGAGGATTTTTGATACCAGGTTTAAATTTGTCTATCAAGCCTTCCATTATCTGTAGAAATGTTGTAGATTTTGAGCTCTTGTGCCTTCTGCAGATCGATGTTGTTTACATTATTGTTACGTGCAGTTTACATGATTGTAACGGTCAGAGAAAATAATCAAGCATTCTTCATGTCATTGATTGACATTACGAACATTCTATTGTATTGCCTTCCATTTCAGAAATGTCTTTGCTGTGGAACTTGGAACTAACAAGACGTAGTCGCGGGGGTTGGGCAGCCTTCTCCTTTCTGTAACACTGTCCTAGATGGTTGCAAAGACCAGAATATGCACGTGTATCTCTTCAATTCGCCTGTGCTCTCTGCGATGTGCTATTGTCCAGCGTTGTTGTTGTTCGTCCATCAAGAATAATGAGGATCTTTACTTTTTTCACCTAGCCAGTCCTTCCAGTCGAGTTTTCTGTTCGCACATGGAAATCCTGTGCAGAGACATGAGCAGTCGTCCAGACCTCACTCGGAATCACTCTCTGCAATCTTGATTGGCTGATTGGTATCCTGCCCTTCTCGAGAGATTAGACTTCACGTTATAGAGAAGTTTTAGCCTCCAGCAGGGTCTGTATTTGGCAAGTGAAGGTGTTCATATTCAACGCTGTTAGGTGACACTTGCAAACATCATCGTAGTGGAGAAAGTGTCTACCCCTTTGTTGTGGTTGCCAATGGTCAGCTCTTCGTAAAGGATATATTTTGGAATTCGTGCGTCCTTCATTCTGTGCACGTGACCAGGCCACCGCAGTCGCAGCTGATGGAGGATCGTACGCTCCACAACCAACGCATGTAAAAATACTCACAATTCTGACATATAACGATTGTCCTTGGTGATTGATGCGGTAATCTATGCAGACAAGGCCAAAATTAGATGACCAGGTCACATGTTGAGACGAAACAAGGTTCTATGGAGCACCGCGACATAAATCTGGTACCCCCGAGGCATAAAGGGACCACGGAAATACCTATAATGTGTTTGTCAGAATCACTTGCTAGCAACATCAGAGACCAGAGACGACTCTGGGTGAATGCTTACCATCAACTGGGCTGTTGTGGCCAAGACATGGTCCCTTAAAGACAAAGGTGGGACCCGTAGCAGCGCTGAAGTGTGGGACATCAATAACAAGTACAAGAACGTGGTTATTTCCTTTTAATGTTGTTTTGTGAGCTACGCTGTCCACCTTCGACCACCCGTGCCTGACCGCTTATAATACGTGCATTTAACGTATAGTCTGTCTATCTGTCTGTATATTTATCTATCTATCTTCAGTCCACTTCTGTCGTTAGACATCATGGGTATGTGTGACCTCCCTTGTTTCATATTATTTGGCGGGCGAAAACCCGCTGGTGAATCCCATTATCTGTTCTAAACGTTACGTTGGTAGCTCCTGGAATATACGGTCGCATATTTGCGGAATTGGTGGTGGTGGAAGTGTAAATTATAGCAAGGCAGACCGGCAGCCTGTCAGGAACCATCTATGCGGCTCCGTTAACCACATATCCAAGGTCTGATGTTATAGCCACACAGTCCCCTTTTTGGAACATATTCTCAAGTCAAGAACCCCGATAATAATTTGAGTAGATTTAAACTTGAAATATGTCCGAGCATCGGCCGTTAGTCATCATACTCTTTGCTATTTCCAACTGCCAAGTGATGTTTAACGTGCACGCAACTGCATGCGGGTGTCTGACCTCACTAATCAGAGATCAGATCGAAATCTTCACCGGATGATTCACGTGAAAAAATCATCTTTCTACGCCGTGATTTCAACCGGTGAACTCCAGTACCCGAAGCGAATACCTTGACTACTGGTTTCCCTTAACTAACAAATTAATAATCTGGTTCATACATGTTGTACTATGTCCATAAATCTATAAATAGGTACCTGACTTTGGTATAACTCAAGAAGGCAATTCGAGAACCGGATACCTTATATCGCAAAAATTTAGACATGGTCAAACACTTCATCGACATCGGCAGTGCGTACTAGGAACAAACATTACATATTGTCAAGCACTCATATATTTGTCTGCGTAACTATTTCATTTCATTGCATTGTCCTTCAAGATGTATTCTGAAAATATTTAATTATTTGGTAGATATTACTTCTTCCTCTTCGTCTTCGTCTTCTTCTTCTTACGCTGTCAGACGTCAACTTGAATTTGTTCGAAGAAAGCAGCTGTCATCCTGAGGCTGTCGACACTGCCATAGAGCTTGTCTAGTGTTGCCATTGGTGATGGCCACATGTGCTTTCTCTGGTCCTCGTATGTCGGGCAATTTTGCAGCAGATGTTCAGCGGTCATTTTCCCTGTGCCACAAGTGCATTCGTCAGTGCCACCTATCTTCAATTTATTGAATAGATGGTACCTCAGTCTGTTGTGGCCTGTGCGGAGTCTGAAAACCACGACCTGCTCTGTTCTGTTCAGCTGGTAGTAGGCAGCATTTGTTGTGTAGCCAGTATGTTCTGTTTCCCATTTGGCCATGTATCTGGCCGTAATAAACCTTTTGGACTCTTCGTAGGTCACACTAGAATCTGGTTGTGGTAGTCTTGCACCTTCTTTTGCCTGTCTGTCTTCCTCCTCGTTGCCTTGGATGTTACAGTGGAATGGAACCCACTATACCACTACTCTTTTTGGTGCGGACTGCTGACATAGTTGACAGAGTACTGCTCTTAAATCATTAAGTTCTGTATTTTTCTGGCTTTTTAGTGCTCTAACCACGGCCAGGGCATCTGTAAACAGGACTATCTGGCTTTCATTGCTTTCGCCTATCAGCTTTGCTTCTACTACAGCCTTCAGTACCTCTGCCTCCGCTCTGAAAATGCTTGAAAATTTTCCAGGTGCCACTGACAGTGTTATTTTTCTACCATTTGGTAGGCTCAGGGATACACTTCCCCCTCCATTCTGTGTTGTGTTTGTTACTGAACCGTCGGTGTATGTATGGGTCCAGTCCATGCTTGGGTAGTATTCCGCTATGTACCTCAGGGTTATGTCTCTCCTTTCTTGTTCAGTCTGTCTGTTCTTGTTTCCAATACCTGGTATATTTTCTACCACCTGCGGAATGATATGCTGCTTCCAGGTAGGTTTGCGTACAGTAGGGATGGGCTTTGGTGTTGTTATGGTGTTCATAGGGTCTTCGCTGCTGTTGTCCATGCCGCAATGCCATACTCCAGAACTGGTCTCACTCTTCCAGTGTACAGTTTCTTAAGTATTGTTTCGTCTGCTCCCCAGCTTGTGCAAGCAAGCTTCCTCATGACTGCCATTCTTTGTATAGCTCTCATTCGGTTTCTCTCGATCTGACTTTTCCATGTCATGCGCCGATCACATGTGACGCCCAAGTAGTTTGGGTTGTCGTTAGGACGCAGATATTTGCAGTTAAGAGTTATTTTGGTGTCTGGGGTTTATTTGAAAGCCTGAATATCGAACATGTTTTTACTTCATTTATTTTGACTAGCCATGATTTCGCCCACTCCTCCAACGATGTTAGGGCCTGCTGCATCCGATTGTTTGCTACGGTGAGATTTTTTCGGAGGTACACATAGCCAGATCGTGTGCAAACATGGAGCTGTGGACTCTTCTTGGTATATTCTCTATGATGTTTATAAACCAGAAAAAGTGTGGGTGACAGAACTCCCCCTTGGGGTACTCCTTGCTCCAGTGCCATCTTTTTGCTCATCTGCCCTTGTACTTGAACTCTGGCTGTTCTGTTTTCGAGGTAGTGGCTGATCCATCTGTACATTTTCCCACATACTTCACTTCTCCGTACTTTGACTTTAAGTCCCTCTTTCCACACCTTGTCAAATGCTTTCTCTAAATCCACCCAAACCGCTACTGTATGCTTTTTCTTCTGGTCAGCATCATCTATTTCCTGGGCTATGAGAGTGATCTGGTTCTCAGTGGATCTGTGCTGTCTAAAACCTGCTTACTGTGGAATTAATGTGTTTTTCTTCCAGGTGCCACATCAGTCTGGTGTTTATCATACGCTCCATCAGTTTTCCTACACAGCTCAGTAGACTGATAGGCCTGCATCCATTTGGATCTGTTCTATCTTTTTCTTTCTTTGGTACTGGTATAAGTAAAGCATCTTTCCATGCCTGCGGTACATTTCCAGCTTTGATTCAGGACTGAAAGTAACTTCCTCTTTGGTGTTTGGCCAAACCCCATCAGCATTTCATTTGTTACCCCATCTTTTCCGGGCGATTTCTTTTTCTATAAAGTTCTCATGGCCTCGTCCATTTCGTTCATTGTTAGTTTTGCCATCATGTGCTCCTCTGGTGCCATCTTGATGTTGTCGTGGCTCTTTTGTTCTTCACTTATATCTGTATGCCTGTCTGTAGGGACATCGATGTGGTTTGCTCTGGCATAATGTTCTATAAAGGCGTTTGCTGCTTTTTTTCCGGTAAGCATATTGTCGCCCTGTTTGATGGCAATTTGTTTATTTGATGGTGTTTCGTCGTTCATGGCTCTGACAAAATTCCATAGTTTGTTCCCTTCTTTATCGAGATTGAGGCTTTTTTTTCCAACTGTCTCTTGTTATTTGGTTCAGTTTCTTTTGTACTTCGCAGTTATGGCCTTGAGGGCGATATTTGCTTCCATAGATTGCTCTCTCTCTCTCTCTCTCTGTTATGTTCCTAGCATTTGAAACTTCATCCTCAGATTTCTGCAGTTTTTGATTCCAATATTGCTTGTAGTTTTTCCTTGCCCCTCTTGGGATGGTTTCGGTGGCTGCTTGCAGTATTGCTTTGCTTACGCTTTCCACCATAGGTTTCATATTGCTATTTCGTGTGTTGATAGTCTCACACAGTCTATCTGTCAGCATTGCAAATCTGTCCCAGTCGGCTTGTCTGTAGTTCCAACGTGGCAGCGGTTTTATTTCCTGGAGGCCTACTTCCATATCAATATCTAGCGTAATTGGCCTGTGGTCGCTACCTGCCAATTGGTCGAGCATCTGACGGTCTATTTTGTGGTGAATATCCCCCGTGGATAAAGCCAGGTCTGGAGTGGAGGCGGTATGCCATGTTCTAGAATAGAAGCTAGGTCTGGAGTGGAGGCGGTATGCCATGTTCTAGAATAGAAGCTAGGTCTGGAGTGGAGGCGGTATGCCATGTTCTAGAATAGAAGCTAGGGCTGTCGTCCGGCCTATTGATAAGTTAGAGATTTGTGTCTATCTCCCAGTCGTCCACTTCATCCCCTCTGCTGTCTGTGTCTGAATATCCCCATCTCTCCGAGTGGCTGTTGAAGTCTCCAACCACTAGGCAGCTGGAGTCCTTGATTTCCATACTCGAGAGCGACAGGTCTTTATTGGGTGGGCCATACAGGTTGAATATTGGGATTTTCGTTTTTTGTGTCATTATGTCGACTCCTACAATTTCTGATTGTCCGGTGTGATTTACAGCTACCGCGCTACTTGGTATGCAGTTACGTGTCAGTATCAGGACCCCTCTTTTATGACCTTTTCTATCAAGTTGGAAGGTCTGGTACCCTCTAATTGAGAATCTGTGGTTGTTGTTGAGGTGCGTTTCTTGGATACATGCCACGTCTATCTTGCCTTCGTACAGGCGATTTGTTAGGGAAACCTTTTTGTTAAGGACTCTCTCCGCTTTCCACTGTAGTATTCTAAGGGTCTTGGTATTTTGGTCAATAGGTAGATATTACAATAATTGATCATCTAGTGTAAATTACGCTTGTTAATTTGACGGTTACCGTCTGCAACTACATTAATCTATTTTCTCCGCTGTTACGTTTGTAATCACAACGTTCAGATAGAGCCATCGAGCGTCGTAGAGTTGTTGAGGCTATTACCATTTCCGGGAATTCTTGGGAAATTATGTGTGAATCTCCCTGTTTCCTTTGTAGACAGACAACAAATCATGTGTGAATCTCCCTGTTTTCTTTGCAGACAACAAATCATGTGTGAATCTCACTGTTTCTTTTAAACACAGACAACAAATCCTCTGTAGATCTCACTGCTTCTTTTATACACAGACAACAAATCATGTGTGGATCTCACTGTTTCCTTGGTACACAGACAACAAATCATGTGTGAATCTCACTGTTTTCTTTGTAGACAGACAACAGATTATGTGTTGATCTCATTGTTTCCTCGCTACACAGACAACAAATCATGTGTGAATCTCACTGTTTTCTTTATAGACAGACAACAGATTCTGTGTTGATCTCATTGTTTCCTCGCTACACAGACAACAAATCATGTGTGAATCTCACTGTTTTCTTTGTAGACAGACAACAGATTCTGTGTTGATCTCATTGTTTCCTTGATCTCGCTGCTTCATTTGTACATAGACAACAAACCTTGCGCAGCTCCCTGAATTATCTGTGGAATCTTGTGATGTGCTTATCAGACCGTACAGCTGTTATTCTGTATATACACCTTGTCTATAAGAACGACCCCCTTGTGTTGATTTACTCAGTTAATAGCCCCTTGACTATAACACAAAACCGTTAGGAAATATTGTATTTTAAAAATAATCATGCTTTTACTTATTTCCCCGCTTATTGTTTCCAGTTTTTAGTGCAAGGTCAAAGATAAATACTATTCTGCTTACGTGGTAGACGACCAGTGATTACATTGCAGTGTTTTTTTTATGCTGGTACTCAACTTGGTGGGTTTTTTTTTTTTCAAATAAAAAGTATATTTTAATTCGAACAATTCTATCATTTGAAAGGATATTGCCATGTAATGTTAATTTTAAAAAAGTAAACAGAAATGGCGGGTGCGCATTATGTCTCTCGCCGGATATCGTCGGACGGGTAGTGGAAGAGCGCGAGCTGAAAGGACCCCAGAGAACGTCAATGTAATCGCTCTCAGTCAAGAATATGCTTCTAGCACTCAGCGTAAAGGAAGACAGAGGTGTAAGGATTCACTGACCCCCAATTGTGACCATTCTCCACAATTACCGACAATTGAACTGTGTCAAGAACAATCTCGCCCAACAGTCGGCTTTATCTGCTTCATCGACGAGATAGTGTTCACCGTGGCTCCACCAATGAACGCACAAAATGATCGTTTATATGTTACCATAGCAACTAAATAGCGGAATTCAAGCTGTCCCTTCGCACTTGTTCCACTTTCAGCACGTCCATAATGGTCTCGGCCGCGGTATCTAAACTCCGCTGTACCAACCTCAATACCATTGAACCTCAGGTTAAAGTCAATGGCCAGTACTAACGAGACGTGCTGCTGATGCGGAGACTGTATTCCAGTAAGATTACGCACCGACACATCTTGCTCGTTAGACGATATTCCGCGCTCTAATACACATCAGCTCATCGGTCAGGGGACAGCGTGGGCTAGTGGTTAAGTAATACTGCTCCCAACCCGAAGGTGCTGGGTTCCTTCCTATCACAGCACCGGCCGTTACCCTGGGGAAGCAAACCCTTATAAAATGTAGGAGGAAGAAGACCTTTACATAAAATGCATGCCGAAGTCGGATGCACTGGGCCTATAGGCGCAAAATAAAATCAGCAGTGCAACGCATACCGCCTTGGGAATAGTGAAAAAAGGCGAACGCAAAAACACAAACAATAAAAATAAAGAAAAAAGAAAAAAAGCTTATTAGTCTTGACAAATGGGAGCCAATAGCCCTGACCTAAATCCAAAATAGACCTAATTCACATAGCATGATAACAACGTAAACTATAGCAATGATAAAAGAAAGAACAAAGAAGGCATATTTGAACAGAAGCAAAACTAGAGATATTAGAGCCAAGGTTCATGACAAAAACACTGAAAGCACAAAAGAAGTAAGAAAAAACACGATAAAAGAGAAGAAAACATGTATTGATGAGTTGCCAAGGTTGACAGACGAAGTTGGAGCAGAATCAAATATGAACGACATGTAGACCAGTACAACAAACTGGAAAATATCAGCAAATCATGGTTTTATTGAAGAAAAGGATGACAATTTTGTAATTAGCAATGTAAATGGGAAGATGAAGAGATAGGCAGAATATCATACGTATTATATTGATCCGATAAGTCTGCCGAAACGGAACTACAAGTTAATTGCGATAAACTAACGGATACATTTGGAAAGCCAAAATAATGTCAGAGAAATGGTCAAGCCACGGACACAGCATGCAAGCAGAAGCAATCAGCCATTGCCATTTCAATAACGGTACTATATTTCCATTGGAAAGTTTGAGAAAAAACAAACTGGAATGAAGGATGTGCGATTAAGATGCCAAATAGGAATATCTGTAGCAGTGAACAAATTGTAGAGGAATCATGTTATTGTCAGTGTCTGGGGAAATATTGAACTGGACAACACCATTGAGATTAAAAAGGCCATACACAAACAGGCTGAAAAACGAACAGGTAGTCGTTCAACAAATATGTCTTGTTCAGACCAGATCAATACACTGAGAATAATAGCTGAACAAAGTATGTAATGGAACTCACTACTTTATATTGGATTCGTGTTTATGAAAGTGATACGAGCGACGTTCAAGTCAAACCGGGAACTTTCATTTTATTTTTTTTAAAACTATTTTTTGTTCTTTTTGCAAATGATAAGAAATATTTATTTATTTCATGTAATTAAAAATGCCATTTATGTTTCGATATAATCTCCTGCACTTAATCCAAGCGTTTAACTAATGCTTGAACAGCTTCAGAGTTGAAAGATTTGTCAGAATGTCTGAGCCAATCCAGGACAGCCTGTTTCACTTTGTCATCAGTGCTGAAATGCGGACTTTCAAAGAAATCTGTTAGGTGTACAAACAGATTGAAATCGATTGGAACGAGGTATGGGCTGTCAGGTGGATGTGCTAATACCTCCCAGTCGAGTTTCTACAGATGGCACCTAGTGGTGAGCCGTATGAGGACGAGCGTTATCTTGCAGGTGCAAGACGCTCTTTGTGATCAGACCCAACGTGCACTAACCTTCCGAAACTGCAAATCGTCATGAATAATAGTGTTCACCGTGCCCAGAGAAAGACTTGCCTCTTGTGCAATTTCGCGACAGGTTATGCGTCGATTTTCCAGGGTAAGGCGTTAAACACTCTAGATATTCACATGAATGACTGTGGTGGGTTGAGAGCCACCACGGCCGGGATCATCACTCACGTATGGCCTTCTCTAAAACGTTTACACCATTCAAATGTTTTACTGCGGCTGAGTATCTCATCACCGTATTGCGATTGCAGTTTCCTGTAAATTTCCACGGGTTTCACGCTTTCTTTCCGAGAAACGTCATCACAACAAGCTGTCCTATGCAAGCAATAACAGTGTTGTCCGCCATTTTTATTTTTCTGTCACGTGACTGCCCCATGTGAAGTGAGTCATCAAGCAATAATAGAATAACAGTTCCTTGATCTAATAATAGTTGTTCCCGCAAGCTATAACACATTTAGGCAGAACTAGAACAAAAAGTCCCGGTTTGATTTGAACGCCCGTCGTAAAAGCAGTTTTAGATAGGGAACTCTGGAAATTGACCAGTCATTATCAAGTGCTCCTGAAGTTCACTACAATAATTAAAGAAACTATAGAAACTATGCAGGAGCGAGCTGTAGAGTTATGCAAGAAGAAGTGAGTTTTCTGGGCCATTTGAGATATTTTCTTCTTCTTCAGCGATAATAATACAATAGACGATGTGACGTTGCATCGTAGTTTACAGTAAGACTGCTAAATCTGCGCATTCCGTCCCGACCTATCGAATTTGAGCTGACGGTGTGAATGCCGTGTTTACCTTCCTCTGCGATCTCTATTCTCCTAGCTAGATTACACAAATGATGTCTGTTTCCAGGAAGTCCGCCTATCACATATGAACTTGTGTTCTTGTCACTGTTTTTTGCTAGCTGTTGATTGAATTATCAAGACAACAACAACAACGTAATTCAATCGACTTCGGCAATGACCATCCCATCCCGCAGCCGTAATCAGACGCAAAATAAATAAGTTGTGTTTGACATGAGATCACATCAATCGGCACAGAGAACACAAACAAAGAATCTGATTAAAATGCAACAAACGATAAACAAATTGCGTTTGGAGACTCCAACAAGATATCGTACCACTCATGTATCTTGGTAGCAATATAGACAAACTAGGAGGTACAATGAACGAATACTTGGAAATTTAAATCACCAAGGGAAAGCATCAAATACAGGTTACATGACTCTAACGTCATCTCAGTGCTGGTATATGGTTGTGAAAGCTGGAAAATGACACAGACACTTGAAATGAGGTTTATTTAACATTAAAAGTAAATTACTTAGACGTGTTTGGAGCATTGGCTGGAAAGAATTCATGACTAATGAGCAAATACGACTACAGTCCAACCAAAATGATGCTTCTAATGTCATCAGGAAGAACCGCTGGGCGTAACCAGGAACGTGCTGCGGATGAACAAAAATAGACTCCCGCTACAGGCGATAATGTGGAAACCTAGCGGCAGAAGGAAGCGGGGTAGATCCAGAGGCAGAACATTCGAGGAAGGGTGTGGGGGAGAGAGGGGGGGGGGTACAACGATGGGGCTAGGGAATATGCAGGAACTACAGAGAGTGGCGGCGGCGGACAGATTTAATTAGAAAAGTTTGCCTCCGTATGCACTACCTTTGGCGCTGAAGAGCTAGAGAGAGAGAGAGAGAGAGAGGAGAGAGAGAAAGATTGGGGAGAGAGGGAGGGTGGGGGAGAGGGAGAAGCTTAAATTTGAAAACTGTAAGTCCAACACAGACAGCAAATCTTTAACGCCAGTGTGGTCCGTTCTCGTATGTGGCTCTGGAATAGACAGAACAACAAAATCAACAACGAAGAGGCTACATAATTTCTTTAATGATTACCTGCACAGCAGAATAGAGAGATAGAAAAGACATGATATTGGTATCAATTTCTTGGTAGGAATCAGACATATCAGTGGATCATGGCGTGAGTGGACCTTTGTTAAGGCACACGTTACATATCGGTGTTGGGGTGAGGAGAGGCCGTATCACACGACACGAGAGACGCCAACATAATCACCCACAAAACAGGAGACGGAGGAGACTGCAACAATTACAGCGCTGCTCAACACCGTAGGCAAAGTGTATGCTCGCATCATCCTGAGCAGCATATAAAAGCTGATCGGCAGGGTGTATCCAGTCTCATTGTGGTTTTCGTGCAGAACTGTCCACCCATTGATATGTTCTTTTCACTGAGACAATTGCAAGAGAAATACAGAGAACAACACAGACCACTTTTACTTGCCTTCGTCGACCTCACCAAGGTATTCCACCTAGTCAACTGAGAGGCTCTTTTCAAAGTATTGTCCAAAGTTGGCTGACCACTTAAACTACTAAGCATCATTAGGTCTTTTCATATAGGCATGCAAGGAACAGTGCTGCACGGCGGTCAGAAATCTGGGGCCTTTCACATTAACAGTGAAGTTAAACAAGGTTATGTCCTGGCTCCGACTCTATTCTGCATTTTCATTGTCATCGTGCTTAAACACGCCACAGAAATGGTCTTCCTGCTTACTAGGTCAGATGGACATTAGTCAATCTAACGTATGAGTTAAGAAAAGGGTGGAAGGGTACTGGCAACCCCTCACAGGCTGCAGCTTAGTACAATGGAATCTTTCAAAACTATTGTTTCCAACCAGCGGTTAATTCTGCTCAATTTCCACTTGACTCAAGTTGAAACGGGAATGTTGTTCGCTTACCAGCTGAGCGCATACCTTGCAGCAGTTTTATGGTAAGCGCGCGCGCGCGCATGCCCGCACGCACGCATGAAAAGTAAATTACGCACGCACGCGCGCGCGCGCGCACACACACACACACACACACACAGGGGAGGGGGCGCGAAAGCGAGGGCACAGGAGAAACGCTACAAAGACTCATTGAAAGTGTCTCTGAAATGCTTTAAGATTGATGTCACCAACTAGGGAATGTTAGCACAGAACCGTACCATCTGGTGTGCTTGTTACACCGAGGGTGCTCAGATCGCAGCGTGCTGCCAGAAAAACAAACTGCACAACGATTTCACAGCCAGCTCCTCATATGTGTCCCCTGAATGTGGCAGGGTATACCTTTACAGGAATGGTCTTGTATAGCCATTTACATTTCGGAGCAACATTTTGATGTTGTTACCATCTTCGCTTGAGACGCGCAACTATTATGTATGTTTCTACATTTGTTCTGGATTACTGCAGTAACGTTTAACCGTATTTCTTGTCTCGATATTTTCTGTAACTGTAGCTGGTATGTATAAATAGACTGCAGTCACCATGAGCATCTGCTTCAGGGCCTTGTTTGATTTTTACACTTGAATTTAAAATCAATTTTTCACCAAAATGTAATCTATTTGCCATCTTTCTCATGTTACCTGCACTAGTACTTGTATTACCGTCTTCTGTTAGGTACTTGATGTCAAGTGTTCTTTATTGAATATTTTCCTTGTTTACAAAATTCTTCAAATGGTTTCTTTCTTGTTTCTAATACTTGTTATGTATGTGTGCAGGCCACATCAAATTGTCAGGTCTCCCATTATATTACAATTTTCTGTTTGCTTTATTTCATCTCAAGATTTCCTCCATAAGGTCCTAGACACGTACATTTTCTGTGTTTGCAAAATTCCACAAATGTTTTCCTTTTTTTAATCTTTCGTATGTCCTTTTGAGGACCATTTCTAACTCTCAGACGTCAATCTCCCATTATAATACCATTACTTTAGTTGTTGAGCGTTCTTTCATAATTTCCTAGATACCTTTCAGCAGTTCATCCTTACATGATGTAATGGGGATGTCAGCTTATGCAAGAATCATACCTCAGTTGTTACGGCCAATCTTCTAGCATGAATTCTGTCTTGGTAAATGACCACATATGTTAATGTTCTTGTGGCGCACTTATTCAATACAAAAGCCACTCATCTTTGTCCGTTTCCCGAGTGAATCACACGCTACTCTTTGCTCTGGTATACCACTCTATCTTTCCATCTTATCTCACTCAATCCAAGGATGTTTATATTTAGTCCATTCATTTCCATCTTGATGTTTTCAATAAAGTATATCTGCTGAATGCCCGGTTACTGTCATGATGAAATATTATATTTGCTGGTTCTTTGTATTTCTTCTTTTTATATTTGTGATCAGTCTGATGGCTACTTTAATCCCTGCAAGATTGGGATTAGAATTTATGTCTGCATATGGATAAGCTTCAGCCATCTTGAAACCGTTTTTAAATCTGCTCTTTATCATGAAAACGTCAATCTGATGTCCCATGATATCTACTGGGTCTTTGTCCTGTCTATAACCTTCTCAAAGCATGAAGAATGTCTTCCACATAACTAATAGGTTTCTTATCACACAAATGTCTATCCTCTTTTGTTTATTATTCCTCTAATATTTCCCTATTAAATGATTTCCGACCTTTTAGTTCAAATCTCCCATTATTATCTGAAACTTTGATTGGCTTACAATATTCGATAAAACATAGGATCTAATCGTATCAAGATAAGGTGTTCGCCTCGGGACCTGGAGTTTTCGGGTTCAAATCACGGTAGAAACCTGAATTTATTTTCACGTGGATCATCCGGTAAAAATGTCCCCTTGACCTCTGAGTAGTGGATCAGACACTGTGTGCAGTGGCGAGCACGTTAAAAACTCCATGGGAGTTCGAAATTGAAAAGATTTGGCTTAACGGCCTCTGCCATGGAAAAATTCAGTTAAAAATCTACTCAAATTATTTTAGGCGTTCTTTCGCGCCCCCCCCCCCCCCCTCCCCCGAGAGTTTGTCGTAAAATGGGGACTGTGTGGCTATAATATCAGGCATTGGTTATTTGGTTAGCGGAGCAGCATAGATAGGGCCTGACAAGCTACGTGTCTGTCTGCTCTAATAAACGCTTCCACCACCACCAGTCCCAAAATAGGCGATCATATATTCCAGGGACTACCAACCTAACGGTTGATAACAGATACTGAAATTGACCAGTGGATTTTCGCCTGCCAAAATAAAATAAAAATTAACTAAGTAGGTCCCACCTCCCCACGACATCACAAGTAGACTGAAGATAGATTTATTTTTTCCTGACTGTGGTCTTTAATTGGTGCCAACTTTTTAAATATGACTACATTGTTTTGTTCCTTCTATCAGTGTGTCCAATGAACGTATTTTTCTAGATAATATTTGAACACAATTCCGACCCTAATTTGCATTGTACACAACTCCTGAATGTATAATAGCTTTTCCTCAAGTAAGATTCGTCTGTAAGTCTTGCCTCCGTCACGTTCATTATATCAAGTTTCATAGCCCTATCTTTTCTTTGCCTTTCAACGTACGAAGTTCCAATTGGTATTCTTCACTTTCCATATTGTAGACAGTCTTTTTACAGAAAACTTTCTCTCCTCAGAATTTGGGACGGTTTCGTCATTCTAGAGCTTCCAATTTATTAGAGGAATTGCCTCTATCGTGTTAGTATGTACATCAGATTGTTTCTTCAGAGTGCAAGGAAATATTTGTAGAACGGTAATTATCCAGTTAAAAGTCAAATCCCACAGGACTCAGGTGTTATCGGCTTCTGTTTCGTGGACGGCTCTAGCTCGCCACGTTCTGTCCAGTTCCGCTTCGTGAGCCTTTGGACTACGCATTATCTTCCGCCCAGGAGATGTGACCAGAGTACATGCATCCTGAGTTACCTCCCGTCTTCATGACTCGTGTCTTGCCACTGGTCCAAGGCAGGTCGGCACCAGAGAGTGAGGCTGATAACCAGCGCACCATCTTCGTCAGTATAATCCAAATACATGACACGTTATATCATCAAAACAAAACCGTGAGATGATGGTGCCATCATCTCACGCGATGGGCAACTAACATTATCTTCCCCTCAGGTTAACTGTGACGCTAATCGGGTCAGACACAATATACCGACAGGAGGTCGCGTCAGGGCCAGGAATAATATATTGACTTAGACCACTTTCTGTCTTCCATGAAGTGTTTCTTTACAACACGCTGTTTTCATTCAAGCCAGTTTGGCTGACGAGATGTGGACCGACGTAATCCCCCTAGTAGTGAGCATCACACAAATGAAGCCTAGCATAGCACAACCATCCGGAGGGCAACGGTTCACCTTCATCAGCACGCTCTAGATGTGAGAAAAGCTAATATAACCCGCCACTTAATGCCCTTTTCAGGGCGCACAAAAGAGTCAACTTGTGATCAATGAGCCACAACACTTTCTTTCCTCTTTGTCTGAGACTTCGTTTACTGGGAATGGAAACTAGTCTGTACACACGGAATTTGGTGTGGTCATACTGGACTGCCGGGGTCGTTGTGTATGATAAGGACAATAACAGCCTCCCAGAGAGCATGTCCTAAGAGGCGATTAACTGTCTGGCATGGCATAACACCGGCCATGGTTTGTTAAGAGCTGCATAGATGGCGCTTAACGGGCGGCTGGTCTACTTTGCTCTAGTGTTTGAGTCTATTAAGATGGGATCGCACATCGGTTAACTACCCTTCGTAAGCACTTGTCCCAACACAGTAGAGTATTAAGCTGCTCGAACCTAGCTCGCTAAGCAGGAAATCTTTCTCCCGGCTACATCCAGCTCGTACCAGAGCTGGGACCTGCACAAGTGCGTCTAACCCCTTGTAGAAATCCATGTCGACTAAGACTAACGCATATTGGGCTTCTGCTGCCACGGACGTTGGTTCTTTTCAGCCCAATGCAAGTGTGCAGTTGTTCGTATATATATATATATATATATCCTCTACTCAATGTTGTTATCCCCGTATTAGTGAGCGTCACGCAGATGATGCCAAACATAGCATAACCGCCTGGGGGACCTCGGTCCACCTTCATCAGCACGCTCGGGATGTGAGGAAAGCTACTACAACTCACAACTTTACTCCTTTGTTTTAACTTACTCATTGTGGATATTTGATAACAACAACACTATCCTCTATGTAACAAACTACGACGCCATATTGTATGACCTTGGCTTCAATGTTCTCCTTATCTACGTACGATGGTGAAGACGTATTACGTCACAGCGACGTGGTACACGGCAAAGATCGTCTGACACATGGTCACATCGAATGGCTAACTATCTGTGTTGAATAATTAAGTGTGAGCAAGCATCTTCTGCGTGAATTGAACCGTGTGCCGCCATCTTGAACCAGATGATGTTGTTGTTGTTGTTGTCCCATAGTTGCTGATCATTCTGTTATAAATACAGGTCATCTTCGGTTGTTTCATTGCTTGGTACAGTGTGTTGGCAATTGTTGGCAGTGCTTGTCTTTTCCTCATGTCCGCAAGCGCCTTGCACTCAATGAGTAGGTGTCATCAAGGTGAGAGCAACGTCTGCAGAAGGGCAGGTGCTGTGTGTTGGTGCGGGTCAAGTGGCTATTGTGGATCTAGATGCTGAGCAGCACATCAGCTGCAGTGGTCAGCGATCCATAGCTGACTGCTAGCGTCAGGCCAGCGAACCATAGCTGCCAAGATCCTTCTACACTTCCACGCGGTGATCCTGGATAACAGGCTCCAATAAGGCAGACTGACTAACGAGAAGGGATCGAAGAGGGAATGCTAACCCGGTACTAACAAAATTATTCCTGAAGTCGAATGTGTTGGACCGAAAAGTGCAAATATCGCAGTCAAGCTGTAAAGTACGACACAACGCATTCCCTTCTCTGGACTACATTTTGGTACTTAAACTTTTTAAGGGTTTGGTAGCGGGAAATTGAGAACGAACGAACCCCAGTGGCTATTGACTGTGGTGTGCAATATTCGGTACTTTTAGATGAGACTTTGATATCTTCTATTTATGTCATTATTACATTTTGGCTGTGCCATTTTGCGAAATACACTGCGAATTGTTCCCGTTTCCAACTTGTTCACTCAGATTTCCCTGGTATTATTGTTACTGGTTACTGCAGGATTTTCCAATTGTTGTTTGGAGGCTCCTGTTTTTGCCAGTCTGTCAGCCATCTTGTATCCTGGTAGCCCGTTATGTCCAGGGCTCCATTGCAAGGTGACATTAATCCATTGAGCAGTGATAATGTTGTTGTTAGCCGTCCCCACCAAAAATATCTGCTTTTTGCAGTTTGGAGTGTGCTTCAGCGTCTCCAGAACCGACTTGGAGCTACTAAAAATTACAGTGTCTATCGGCAACAATTCGCTCAAGTCAAACTGTTGCAAAATCTCAACTGCTATTTTTATAGCCTTTGCTTCCGTGGTGAATAATTAAATGTGAATATACATCTTCTGCCTGAATTGAACGGTGTGGCGCCATCTTGAACTAGACATTGTTGTTAAAAAACGGAACGGTGTTTTACAAAGTTTTCTTCATATTTTAATTGAATATTAACCTTTGTTCTTACTGATTTAATGCAGTGATGTTACACTTCGTGTTTCTAATTATATTCTAAAGTTTCTTCAATCATATTTGATATTTCATCATTAGTAGCCTGTGGTTTGCAGCAGTATCTTTTCTGGAGTATGCGCAGGATTTTTTCCCTTGATTCTTGATTCCTCAATCAAGTTTTCATCAGAATGTAATCACATTTTGTATGTTAATATATCCCAGACTAGTCCATGGATACCGACTTCATCTGAAACCAGCGTTGGTAATTGCATATTTTCTTTCTGTTAAATTGTGCTTATCTTTTTTTCTCTTTCATTTCTTGCTCCTAATCTACATTTCGCTACTATGTCTCCATTCCCTACTACGTCTCCATTCCCTACTACGTCTGTATCCCGTACTACGTCTCCATTCCCGACTACGCCTTCATTCCCTACTACGCCTCCATTCCCGACTACGCCTCCATTCCCGACTACGCCTCCATTCCCGACTACGCCTCCATTCCCTACTACGCCTCCATTCTCGACTACGCCTCCATTCCCTACTACGCCTCCATTCCCTACTACGCCTCCATTCCCGACTACGCCTCCATTCCCGACTACGCCTCCATTCCCTACTACGCCTCCATTCCCTACTACGCCTCCATTCCCGACTACGCCTCCATTCCCGACTACGCCTCCATTCCCTACTACGCCTCCATTCCTGACTACGTCTCCATTCCCTACTACGCCTCCATTCCCTTCTACGTCTCCATTCCCGACTACGCCTCCATTCCCGACTACGCCTCCATTCCCTACTACGCCTCCATTCCTGACTACGTCTCCATTCCCGACTACGCCTCCATTCCCTACTACGCCTCCATTCCTGACTACGTCTCCATTCCCTACTACGCCTCCATTCCCTACTACGCCTCCATTCCCGACTACGCCTCCATTCCCGACTACGCCTCCATTCCCTACTACGCCTCCATTCCTGACTACGTCTCCATTCCCTACTACGCCTCCATTCCCTACTACGTCTCCATTCCCGACTACGTCTCCATTCCCTACTACGCCTCCATTCCCTACTACGCCTCCATTCCCTACTTCGCCTCCATTCCCGACTACGCCTCCATTCCCTACTACGCCTCCATTCCATACTTCGCCTCCATTCCCGACTACGCCTCCATTCCCGACTACGCCTCCATTCCCTACTACGTCTTCATTCCCTACTACGTCTTTATCATGGTCCTCTGCAACTGTTACAATCCAGTCTACAATGATAATAACATGTTAGGTCGCTTCAGATTATCTTAGGGCGGCTGTGGTTTAGTATCCACTTGACTCTTCACCTGCCTGGAAGAAGAAAGACAGCCAGCTACGCGTCTGACTAGACCTTTCCTTTCTGCAGGTCCCATGCCACTCAACATACTTCACATTCGTTTCTAGTAAACAACATGGACGTCAAGTGCTCCGTTTTTTTTTTCTGGCGTGCATTTTTCGAAAAGTGTTCCATAATAATGATATTTACCACACAGCACTGCCGTTGGAGGGAGAAGCTCAAGTTTCTAGCGCCACACCAAAGTATAACTTTCTTTATGTCTATGCCGAGGTGGTATATTCTGTTCGTTTGTTTAGTACTTTGTTATGTTCTGATGTGAAGTTCGTACATCACATACTTTGTTTAACTTATTTGAACATCGTTCTGTATACCTTATCCCGGCATTGACTCAGTGTTTCTAATTTGTTACTATTTTATTTTAGAAGGCACTTTATTGTAGTTGTTTTTATTGTGTATCTTCTCTTTCTTCATCGCTTATCCTCAGATTAAAATCCAAGTTTCTCTTACAAAGTTCACTATCGTGTGCAATGCTGTTTTGTTTTTTAAACTCCGTTTGATTGTGTTCAATGAATTGCCTATATTTTCGTATTCAACCTTTCAAACCGGCATCTCAATTGTGATGAACATGAGGTACCTGGTCACTGATATGGTTAGGCGGCTCGCAGATGGTATGACTAGAGTTTCTGCGTCTGAGATCAGTGGCGTAACTGCTGAGCAAGTGTGCTTAGATTGTGCCATAGTGGACATTGCTGTTGGAAATAACATATTTCGGGTTTTGAGTAGCGAGCTGACTTCTTTAGCTGAGACGCATCAAAATGGCGCCTAGCTGGGCCGCGGTCTAGTCTTGTTCTCGTGTTTTAGTCCCATTATGAATGCCGCAAGGACACGGATTTGACTAGAGGTTACACTAGTTGACGACTTACATTTGTGTCCACTGAAACGTGTTGTGATTTTCCCATTTGGATTGGTTAGTTCGTTCATTGCGTGGTGTTTTCACCTTCGATTATAATGGCCTGGTGCTCTGCTGTTTGGAATAGTATTTGGTTTACTTTGTGTCGTATTTTCCCGGTCCAGTGCACACGGCTAAACTTCACGAGAATGCCCCCCCCCCCCCCCCAAATCCTGCTTGCTGATAGTACCGGTTTTGTTGAATGGAAAATGTGCACAGGTCAATGGTGAAGACATTGGTCCCTGCCAGGTTAACAGAATGCCCTTGATACATCGCTTAAACGGTGAGCTATGGTGTCGAAAGGTAAGGCACTCGCCGCTCACAGTGCTGAGCCAAAAAGATGGGCGAAGTAATGCCAGGAAACTTTAAACATATCCTGGTCTTTGGGAGGTGGGGCCGAATTACCTGCATTCTACGTTACTTACAGTTGCCTTGACGTATGTTTTGTCACCGGTCCAAAGTAGCCCGGGACCAGAGAGCGAAGGTGATGTCCAGCGCAGTGTCCTTCTCACTATAATCCAAATACAGCACAAGTTACAGCATCAAGAAAAAACCGTCTGATGATGACGCCATCATTACTTACGATGGGAAACTAACTAACCAACTATCTTTAACTCTGCCCTACATCTTCTAACAAAATCAGGTTCATTTAAAATTAGTGTGACTGATGTAAGACTGGGAAGGGTTGCGTACTCAGACATTTTTCTGTTCTGCAGCGACAACGGTTGTTGTGATTATATTTCCAATTATGTACTGTGGTGATAACATATTGTGAAAACAAGTTTAAATATTCTATCACATTCAAACTGATTTCCTGTCTTGCATTTAGTTATTTATGGAAACATTACTCAGAAAGCATGGAGCCTATCTAACGTCTGTTCTTTGTGCTTCTACCTTGGCGGTAGACGTGAGTGTGGAAATTCTTCTCCGCAGGCTGCTAATTACAGTTAGATATTACCAGGGCTGCAATGAAAAGTTTAGCAATGTGTAGAATGTAACTGTGTTCCCGATAGCCGGTCCGCGGAAATTTCATGTCGATTTGCGAAAACGTAATTGTGGATTAATTAACCCACACGGTACGGATTTGAGCTTGACGTGATCTAAGCTCGAACAGGCTTATTATGTAATAGAAATGACGTCAGCTACACAAGTATCCATACTTTTCCAACACAAGAGCTCATCTATAATTTGCGTGGTTGTTTATCAAAGTAAGTGAGATTTGGCTGGGAGTGGGGGTGGGGCAGAGGGTGCCACTACAAACATCGAAACGTAAATTAGGTCATTCGAAATATTATGCTAGACAGATTGTAGAGGTAATAATACTGAGTTCTTGTATTTTGGAAATCAATTTATTGGTATTATCTTATTTTTGTATTGTCTTATTCTGGTATTATCTTATTTTCGTATTGTCTTATTTTGGTATTGTATTGTAAAATTTGAATCCCTACAAGATGGAACCAAAACAAAGTCAAATACCAACTTTGTATTCTTCTTCTTCTTCTTCTTACGCTGTCAGACGTCGACCTTTATTTATTCGAAAAAAGCAGCGGTCATCCTTAGGCTGTCGACACTGCCATAGAGCTTGTCTAGTGTTGCCACTGGTGATGGCCACATCTGCTTTCTCTGATCCTCGGAATGTCGGGCAGTTTTGCAGCAAATGTTCAGCGATCATTTTTCCGGTACCACACGAGCATTCGTCGGTGCCACCTATCTTCAATTTGTTGAATAGGTGGTACCTCAGTCTATTGTGGCCAGTGCGAAGTCTGAAGACCATAACCTGCTCTCTTCTGTTCAATTGGTAATAGGCATCGTTTTTTGTGTACCCAGCATGTTCTATTTCCCATTTGGTCATGTATCTATCTCTAATAAGCCGTTTTGACTCTTCTTATGTCACACTAGTATCTGGTTGTGGTAGTCTTGCACCTTCTTTTGCCAGTCTGTCTGCCTCCTCGTTGCCTTGGATGTTGCAGTGGGATGGAATCTACTGTACCACTACTATTTTTGGTGCGGACTGCTGGCATAGTTGACAGAGTACTGCTCTTAAATCATTAAGTTCAGGATTTTTCTGGCTTTTTAGTGATATGACTACGGCCAGGGCATCTGTGAGCCGGACTATATGGCTTTCATTCCTTTTGCCTGTCACCATTTCTTCTACTGCAGCCCTCAGTGCCTCTGCCTCCGCTCTGAAATTGCTTGTGCATTTTCCAGTTGCCCCTGCCCCTCCGTTCTGTGTTGTGTTTGTTACAGAACAGACGGTGTATGCATGGGTCCAGTCCATGCTTGGGTAGTTTTCCGTTCTGAATCTCAGGGTTATGTCTCTTATTTCTTTTTTTTAGTCTGGCTGTTCTTGTTTCCAATACTTGGTATATTTTCTACCACCTCCGGAATGATATGCTGCTTCCAGGTGGGCTTGCGTACAGTAGGGATGGGCGTAGGTATTGTTACGGTGTTCATAGGGTCTTCGCTCATCTTTACTTTGGCTATTTCTCCAAGGTTTCTCCGCTTTAGTTTCCCATTTCCAAATCTATTTAGTCTCTGATGTATTGGGTGGTCTGTCAGTCTTCTGAGTTTCTCTGCTTGCTGATAGGCTCTGCAGTCTCTTCTGTCGGTTATGGATTGCAGATGTGTAATCTTTTCAAGTTCTACTATTGGCGTTGACTTTATGCCTCCTGTTATAACTCTCATGTCTTGGATTTGAAATATGCTAATTTTATCAAAGTTCGCCTTTGCTGCTGTTGTCCATGCCGCAATGCCATACTCGGAAACTGGTCTCACTCTTCCAGTGTACAGTTTCTTTAGTATACGTTCATCTGCTCCCCAGCTTGTGCCAGCAAGTTTCCTCATGATTGCCATTCTTTGTCTAGCTCTCATTCGGTTTCTCTCGATCTGACTTTTCCATGTCATGCGCCGGTCAAATGTCACTCCCAGATAGTTTGGGTTGTCGTTTGGCCGCAATTATTTGCCATTAAGACTGATTTTGATGTTTTGGGGTTTGTTTGAAAGTGAGAATATCGTACATGTTGTTTTTTCCTCGTTTATTTTGACCAGTCATGAGTTCGCCTAATCTTCCAGCGATGTTAGGTCCTGCTGCATCCGATTACTTGCTATGGTGAGATTCATTTCAGAGGTCCACATAGCCAGATCGTCTGCAAACATTGAGCTGTGGACTCTTCTTGGTATATTCTTTGTTATGTTATTTATATACATCAGGAAGAGTGTGGGTGACAGTACTACCGCTTTGGGTACGCCCTGCTCAAGTGTCACCTTTTTGTTCACCTACCCTTGTACTTGAACTCTGGCCGTTCTGTTTTTGAGGTAGTGGCTAATCCATTTGTACATTTTCCCACAAACTTCACTTCTTCGTAGCTTGACTTTAAGTCCCTCTTTCCAGACTTTGTCAAATGCCTTTTCTAGATCCACCCAGACCGCTACTGTGTGTTTTTGCTCCTGGTAGGCATCCTCTACTTATTGGGCTATGAGGGTGATCTGATCCTCAGTGGATCTGTGCTGTCTAAAGCCTGCTTGCTGTGGAATTAGTATGTATTTTTCTTCCAGATGCCACATCAGTCTGGTGTTTATCATACGTTCCATAAGTTTTCCTACACAGTTCAGTAGACTGATAGGCCTGTATCCATTTGGATCTGTTTTGTCTTTTCCTTTCTTTGGTACTGGTACAAGTACTGCATCTTTCCATGCCTGGGGTACAATACCCCTTTTCCAGCTTTGGTTCAGGACTGATAATAACTTCCTCTTTGCTGTTTGGCCCAGCCCCATCAGCATCTCGTTTGTTACCCCATCCTTTCCGGGTGATTTCTTTTTCTTTAAACTTGTTATTCAAATGTTGTCCTATTTTCACCTATCCGCGAAATATATTTCCTATTTTTACCGTTCCGCAGGTCTAAAAAGGTTGGGAAACACTGTTTTAGAAGTAGTGAAGTTTGGTTGTTGACAATGGTTTATAAGTAATATAGTTAGTAGAGGATATCGAAGTTGAGAGCTTCTACGAGGAATTGCAGGCTTTGGTGAACGAGGTACAGAAGAAGGATATACTGGTGGTACAGGGAGATTGGAATGCCAAAATTGGCGAAGACATGGTACGTGATTGGAAAGGCATATGTGGATCATATGGAAATGTGACAACGAACGATAGAGGACTGAGACTCCTGGAATTTGCGTATTATAATAATCTAATAGTAGCGAATACGCTAGGACCACATAAAATATCCAGACGGTGGACGTGGCACATCCCAAATAGTACGCTTCATAGTCAAATAGACTATATTCTGGTCCAAAGGAGATTCAGATCTAGCGTCAATAGCGCCAGGGCAAGAAGTTTTTCAGGGGCTGATATAGGGTGCAACCACGACTTAGTGCTGATGACCATGCATCTCAGACTAAAAAAAAGTTCTGAAAAGAGAGATAACTAGACTGAGATTTGACTTGGAGAAGTTGAAGTATCCGGATATAGTGGAGACCTTTGGAGCGGTGGAGGGGGTGGGGGGTGGGGAGAGGGGGGAGAGAAGAATTCGCACTTCTCTTCGTTCTTAACGAGGAGGCAGATGTTGAGACGATACATAAAGCTCTGAATTCGGCATCAATCTCCACGGCATCTGAGTTTCTAGGTAGGTGCATGATTAAAAAGAAAGCGTGGATCACGAGTGAAATACTAGATTTATGTGACAAGATACGACAAATGAAGAGAGCGAAGAAAACACTAGATGGGATTCAGCAATATGGAGAGATAAATGGAAACATAAGAGGCGAAGATGAAACAGGTTAAGGTGGAATGGATAACGGCTCAGTGTGCAGATATCGAACAAAATCTGGGAAGAAAGGATGCCAAGGGGGCATATACATTAGTGAAGGACTTAGTAAGGCCTGTACAAAGTTGAAATACAAGGATTCAGGACAAGAATGGGAAATGTCTCACAGAAGCTCAAGACATTCGTGAGCGCTGGACAGAGTACTGTTCGGAACTATATAAGCATGAAGGTAGAGGTGACCCAGGAAATGCAATGTCTCCTGAAGTAAGTCTGATAGAGGAAAATCAAACGATAACAAGAAAAGAAGTATATGAAGCCGTGAAAATGCTGAAGAGAGGGAAGGCTGTAGGTGTGGATAATATCCCAGCAGAGCTCCTAAAAGTGGGAGGTGAGGCAACAATTGAAACCCTGACAGACATATGTAATAGAATTTGGCAGACAGGAGAGTGGCCTACCAGCTGGACAAAATCAGTAATTATACCACTGCCTCAATCAGGAAACCTAAATATGTGTCAGAACTATCGTACAATCAGTCTGATAAGTCATCCAAGTAAAGTTCTCTTGACAATAATACTTAACAGACTGAAAATACAGGCAGAGAATATCATGGCCGAAGAACAAGCGGGCTTTCGAGCGGGAAGGAGTACCATCGAGCAGATATTTAATCTTCGGCTAATGAATGAGAAGTACTCAGAGTATCAAAAAACAACTCTACCATGCCTTCATTGACTTTAGAAAGGCGTTTGACAGAGTGTGGCATGCAGCGCTATGGTCAACAATGAAGCATTATAAGTTCAACAGTGATTTTGTGAGGGTAATTGCAAACCTTTCTGAGCAGGCGACAAGGGCAGTCTCAGTAGAGGGAACGCAATGCGATTGGTTCCGTACGACGGTGGGTGTGAGACAGGGATGTATACTCTCCTCAACACTCTTCAATATGTTCTTGGAGAAAATAATGGAGACGACCTTAAAAAGACATGTTGGTACGGTTAAAATAGGTGACAGGCTTTTCACAAACTTCCGATTTGCTGATGATATTGATGTATTGGCAGGCACAGAAAGGGAACTCCAGGAGTTGATTGGTAGATTGTATGGAAGCCAATATCGCCCTCAAGGCGAAATACAAAAGAACACTTAACCAAATAACAAGAGACAGCTGGAAAAACAAAACAGAAAGCCTCAATTTAGATAAAGAAGGGAACAAACTATGGAATTTAGTCAGAGACGAAACACCATAAAATAAACAAATTACCATCAAGCAGGGCGACAACATGCTTACCGGAAAAAAAGCAGCAAACGCCTTTATAGAACATTATGCCAGACAAGCATACAGACATTAGTGAAGAACAAAAGAGCCACGACAACATCAAGATGACACCAGAGAAGCATATGATGGAAAACTAACAATGAATGAAATGGATGAGGCCATGAGAACTTTAAAGAAAAAGAAATCGCGCGGAAAAGATGGGGTAACAAACGAAATGCTGATGGGGTTGGTCCAAACAGCAAAGAGGAAGTTATAATCAGTCCTGAACCAAGGCTGGAAAAGAGGTATTGTACCTCAAGCAAAAAGGTGACACTGGAGCAAGGAGTACCCCAAAGGGGAGAACTGTCACCACCACTTTCTCTGGTGTATATAAACAACATCACAGAGATTATACCAAGAAGAGTCCACAGCTCCATGTTTGCAGATGATCTGGCTATGTGGACCTCTGAAGAAAATCTCACCGTAGCAAACTATCGGATGCAGCAGGCCCTAACATCGCTGGAGGAGTATGCGAGCTCATGACTGGTCAAAATAAACGAGAAACAAACAACATGTACGATATTCTCGCTTTCAAATAAACCCCAGAACACCAAAATAAGTCTTAACTGCAAATATCTGCGGCCAAACGACAACCCAAACTACATGGGAGTCACATTTTATCGGAGCCTGACATAGAAAAGTCAGATCGAGAGAAACCGAATGAGAGCTAGACAAAGAATGGCAATCATGAGGAAACTTGCTGGCACAAGCTGGGGAGCAGATGAAAGTATATCCAAAGAAACTGTACACAGGAAGAGTGAGACCAGTTCACGAGTATGGCATTGCGGCATGGACAACAGCAGCAAAGGCGAACTTTGATAAAATTAGCATATTTCAAATCCAAGACATGAGAGTTATAACAGGAGGCATGAAGTCAACGCCAATAGTAGAACTTGAAAAGATTACACATCTGCAATCCATAACCGACAGAAGAGACTGCAGAGCCTATCAGCAAGCAGAGAAACTCAGAAGACTGACAGATCACCCAATACATCAGAGACTAAATAGATTTGGAAATGGGAAACTAAAGCGGAGAAACCTTGGAGAAATAGCCAAAGTAAAGATGAGCGAAGACCCTATGAACACCGTAACAATACCTACGCCCATCCCTACTGTACGCAAGCCCACCTGGAAGCAGCATATCATTCCGGAGGTGGTAGAAAATATACCAAGTATTGGAAACAAGAACAGCCAGACTAAAAAAAAGAAATAAGAGACATAACCCTGAGGTACATAACGGAAAACTACCCAAGCATAGACTGGACCCATGCATACACCGACGGTTCTGTAACAAACACAACAGAGAACGAAGTGACAGGGGTATTCCTGAGCCTACCAAATGGTAGAAAAATAACACTGTCAGTGGCAACTGGAAAATTCTCAAGCAATTTCAGAGCGAAGGCAGAGGCACTGAGGGCTGCAGTAGAAGCAATGATCACGGGCCAAAGCAATGAAAACCAGATTGTCCTGTTTACAGATGCCCTGGCCGTAGTTACAGATTAAGAAGCCAGAAAAATACTGAACTTAATGATTTAAGAGCAGTACTCTGTCAACTATGCCAGCAGTCCGCACCAAAACAAGTAGTGGTACAGTAGGTTCCATCCCACTGCAACATCTAAGGCAACGAGGAGGCAGACAGAATTGCAAAAGAAGGTGCAAGACTACCACAACCAGATTCTAGTGTGACCTACGAAGAGTCCAAAGGCTTATTAGGGCCAGATACATGACAAAATGGGAAAAAGAACATACTGGTTACAAAAAAAATGATGCCTATTACCAGTTGAACAGAAGAGAGCAGGTCGTGGTCTTCAGACTCCGCATAGGCCACAACAGACTGAGGTACCACCTATTCAATAAACTGAAGAAAAAAGGTACTGACGAATGCACTTGTGGAACAGTGAAAATGATCGCTGAACATCTGCTGCAAAACTGCCCGATACGAGTACCATAGAAAGCACATGTGGCCATCACCAGTGGCAACACTAGACAAGCTCTATGGCAGTGTCGACAGCCTCAGGATGACCGCTGATTTCTTCCAAAAAATACAGTTTGACGTCTGACAGCGTACGAAGAAGAAGAAGAAGATTTGTAGATTGGATAGAGCGACCCTTTGTTTTGGTATGGAAATAAATGTAGATAAAACAAAGCTCATGTCCAATAACATAGCAGGGTTTAAATCTGTAATAGAGGCAAATGGGCAGGAACTTGAGGTGATAAAACGTTTCAAATATCTGGGATCGTTGATCAGTGAAGATGGATCGAAGCCATGGGTAATTGCAAGAATAGCACAAACAACAGCGGCGCTGACTCGGCTGAAACCTATATGGCAAGACAAGCAGCTCGCCCTCGGCATAAAAGTCAGACTAATGCGCTCTTTGGTGCTATCAATATTTCTGTATGCCTGTCAGACCTGGACCATTACATGGAAATGAGGTGCTATAGAAAACTCCTAAATATTACATATAAAGATCGTGTCACGAACGTAGAAATACGCCAGAGAGTTGAAGACGCTATTGGTCCTTTTGAAGATCTGTTCACAGCTATAAAAGACGAAAGATGGCCTGGTGCGGGCACGTCGCGAGGTCCAACGGAATTACCAACTCGATACTCCTTGGTTCCGTACCTGGACAGAGAGGGCGAGGACGTCCAAGGAAGAAATGGGTGGACAACATCACTGAGTGGTCAGGCCTTCGTCCCGGTGAGATACGATAGGCGGCGACAGACAGAGAGGGATGGCGTGGATTTTGGGAGTGTCTTTATGTGTGCCACAACGACCTGATGGGTTACAGGATGAACTGAACTGAAGTTAGAAGCTTGTTCTTTGAAGAACTTCGCTTTTTACAACCTTTTCCCAATTGGCTGTTATAAGTTTCATGGCAGGCTGCATTAAAAATAATTTGGCTCCATTTCTCAGTGCAACCATTTGTGTGATGGCATTGTCAATGCATCTGTGGAGTGACTATATGTCCAGTTATCCGTGCATTCTCAACTGAGGTACACCCTCCCCCCTTCCCCCTGTCGAACGTGTTGGGCCATACACTCGCCTGTATGTATGTATGTATGTATCTATCTATCTATCTATCTATCTATATATCTATCTATCTATCTATCTATCTATCTATCTATCTATCTATCTATCTATCTATCTATCTATCTATCTATCTATATATCTATATATATATATATATATATATATATATATATCTATCTATCTTCAGTCCACTCGTGTCGTTAGACGCCTATTCTACCACAGACAGTAGTCAATTGGGCGAGATCAAGACACATAAGCCAGTGCTTGGGCGCATGTGTGTATCTGTATGTACCTAACCTAGAGTTTCAAAGATGTAATCGTGTTTCATGTCATCTGCTGATTCGCTCGTTGTTAGATGGTCTATATTGTCTCAAGGGCAGGAGCTTGAACACTGCACGGCTCCAAAATATCTAGGTGTGAAATTAGACCGCACATTGTCTTACATAATGCACTGCCAAAGACACAAAGCGTAAGATACACGCAAGAAATAATATCATCAGAAAACTGACCGGCACAACATTGGGGAGGGCACAACCATCAGTCCTTAAGACATCTACACGTGCCTTGTATTTCTCCGTAGCTGAATACGCTGCGCCAGTCTGGAAAAACTCTACTCTTGCGAAACTATTTGATACAGCAGTAAATGAGGCGGGTCGGATAGTATCGGTGCCTAAAACCCCATTGATAACATATACCCCATAATTGGCATAGCACCCCCCGAGATTCGAAGAAGCGTCGCAACAGAAATCGAACGAGAAAAACAGGGACACGACCGAGGGCACCCAATGTTTGGACATCAGGTACAAAACACAAGACTCAAATCCAGACATAGCTTTCTAAAAACAACAAACCATATACAGACAAACCCTGAAAGTCGCCGTATCGAGAGGTGGTACGAATTGGTGCAGGCCCCAGAGATGGAACTTCGGACGGAACCTGCTTCTGGACATCATCTACCATACACAACATGGAAGTCGCTGAGCAGACTCCGTACTGGTGTATCACGGTGCAAGAGGAATATGAAAAGAAGGGGATACACAGATGATGGCACATGTGATTGCGGAGCAATACAGGTCTCAGACCACCTGATGACCTGCCCCAACCTCCAGGAAACATGCAATAGGCACGATAGGAGGCAAATGACAAGGCAATCCATGTCGCTGAATAAAGGATGCAAGATATATAACGTGGATCTAGGACACGGAAAGTAAGTCATTATTGTTTGTTTGTTTTCTTTTTGTTTTCTTGTTGTACACTGTCCGGCTCCAGAGCTTAAATATGTACATTTTTGAATTTCCAGGACGGGACCATTTTTGGGGAATGGGTATATCTATTTTAGGTACAACTCATCTTTTTTTTTCCTTTGTTTTATTTCAAATCATCATCATCATATATATTTGAAAAATATAGTGAAAATCCAATTAAATTAAATGTATAACTGTGATATATGAAATGAAATGATTATGAAGATGATAAATTATATATATATACACACAAAATGAAAATAATTCATTGTATAAGTAAAATAAATGAATAGCGTTCTTCCATCTGGCATGAGGAACATCTACCTGCGATGACGTATCCTTTTCGTCTAGTTTTTGGTATTTGAGATCTTCAGCGCTGCTCTCATGGATATTTTCATCCCAGCCATGCGTTCAAGCGTGCTCCATATATCAGTGGTTTCCTGACTTTCGAAGAAAACTTGATGATACCCCACTGCAATTGGGTTCTCGGAGATCAATAGTGGTTGGAATGGGTAGTGGTTAGTCGCCATTTGAATTTATAGGAGGGCAGGGGTGGGTTCAACGGACAAGGGAGGAGATGGAGGGTGGGATGATGACTTTAAGAGGTTTTGATAGAGATTGCTGCTGGTTCTGTCATCTCGTGGAGGAATACAGAATCGAGGTACGCAGAAAACTTATGATTTAATCAAGATATTGACGAACCCCGAACATTTTTCCACAGTTTAGAATACGCAATACAATATCCATTTCATTGATTTATTATTATTGTTCTTGCTATTATAAAGCTATGTATTATTTATTGCTCGCTTATTTGTCATATATGTATCTATGGTAACCATAATGTATTTACGTAGGGATTTATTTAATTTTATTAAATATAATATGCCTGCACATAAGGTCACATTAATGCGACAGTTTCTATAGTAACAAAACCACATTACTACAACATCATGTTTAATGGCGAGGTCATGTTGTAGCAACATACTCCATAGTAACAAGGCACATTACTGCAACGTAGTCTATAATGATAAGGTCATATTACAGCGATAGTTTCTATAGTAACAAAGGCATATTATAGCACAATTCTCTATAATGTTTAGGTCACATTACATCAACAAACTCTACAACGGAGATGTCAAATTACAAGCATGTATAGATGTGCGCTTTTATGGCTTTGCTTGGCTTCGTTCATTCGCAATCTCCCAGTACCAAACACTGAAAGTGGGGTTATAAAACCCATGTGTGTGTTTCCTGTAACCACTTTTGAACGGGTAGGTGTCCCATGCCAAAGGCATATCTGCCAACCTGTTCTTTATAATTGCAGTCAATCCTCTTCTAGGTGTCCTCATCATCAGGTGCCCTGTCTGTTAGCGTTGACGATCACGGACCTTCATCCATTTCTATCACGTGTGTCGATTACCAACTCTGTTGTTGATTGTCGCCCGTGCCATTTTTTCCGGCTATCCATCACCTTCTCTCTCCCTCAACCTTCCTATGTCTCTATTTCCTGCTATCTTTCCCGTTGCCCCAACGTGCTCCAAGCCCCCTCTTCCCATAATATGTCCAAAACAGGATGACTGTCCTGTTCTGATCCTTGCAACAAATTGTCTTTGTGATTGTGCCTCCTCGAGTACTGTGTATCATCAGTCTTCTTTGCAGTCCCTTGGATCAGCAGCATTCTCCTATAAAACATCATCTCCGTTGCTTCCAAAGATATAAGGGCTTGCTTGCTAATTGTCCATGATTCACTAATATATGTCAGTACTGGTTTCATGTAGCATCCTGGTAAAGAAACTCAGAAAAAGTGAGTAGCGTGCCCCTTGCACAATGTCATTTCTTACAACTACAAAATCATTTGGATGATATAAGTTTCATGAAAACGTAACTTAACTTATCGTCTTTATGCTGGTTTAGAAGACCCTGCAGAGTCTATATACAACCAGTTACATCACCTTGCTCTAAAAGCTATGCGCATCCAGATTATTCTTAAATGCATTAACTGTCCCTGCCTACACTACCTCCCCTGGCAATGTATTCCAAGCAGACACCACTCTCTGACTATAAAAAGATTTCCTAATATCTAATATGGACTTCTCTTTAGTCAGCTTGTAGCTATGCCCTCGTGTTATTGTGGGTGGCTGTATTTTAAAAAACACTTGTTATAGTCTAATTTATCCATTCCTCTGATCATCTTATAAACTTGTATTAAGTCACCACGAATTCTTCTCTATTCGAGACACTATAGGCCGGTTTTTCTGAGTCGTTCCTCATAACTGTAATTTTGGAATCCCACTATCATCTTTGTCGCTCTTTTCTGTATTCTTTCTAGCATGTTTATGTCCCCTCTATGATAAGGACTCCACACCTGTACACAGTACTTCAATCTAGGTCTAACTAAAGCTTTATACAGTTTGACGATCACTTCCTTGCTCCTATGTTTAATATTTCTTTTTATCATACCTAACATTGCATTTGCCCTTTTCACTGCTACCTTAACTTGCTCACTCACCTTTCCTGCATGATCTAGTATAACCACTAAGTCCCTTTCTTTATCTATCTTTCTAATATTGTTTTCTCCCATTCTGTAATTATGTTCCATATTGGATCTACCCATGTGGATGACTGTACATTTATCTACATTAAACTCCATTTGCCATCTTACAGACCATTCTCGAATTTTATCTAAATCCGACATCAATATATCCACTTCCGCTTTAGATGAGACACTACTGCATAGTTTTGTGTGATCAGCAAATTTTGCAATCATGGATCCCATATCAATGTCCAAATCATTTATATGTCAAGAACAAAATTGGTCCCAAAACCGAGCCCTGTGGCACACCACTTTTAACTTCACACCACTCAGAGTACTCCTTATTTATGCCCACCCTCTGCCTTCTTCCCGTTAATCAATTTTCAATCCATTTGGCAACTTCCCCACCAATTCCATGTGATTTTAACTTTCGAAATAATCTTTGATGAGGTACTCTATAAAAGGCCTTTGCAAACTCTAGATAAATAACGTCCACTGGCTCCCCTTCATCTATGATTTTAGTAACCTCCTCCATGAATTCTAATAGATTTGTTAAGCATGATCTCCCTCTAGTATACCCATGCTGACTATTTCTAATTAGATTAAATTTGTCTAAATGCATTACAATGTTTTCTTTGATTATTGACTCTAACAATTTATAGACTATGCTCGTTAAACTCAACGGTCTATAATTTGCTGGATCTGATTTTTTGCCTTTTTTGAATAAGGGGATCACTCCTGCATCTTTCCAATCCCGTGGAACAATCCCTTTTGTAAGTGATTGAGAACATAATATAGCCAATGGTTTTGCTAGTTGGTCTCTAATTTCATACAGCAATTTTGGATGAATACCATCTTGACCTGGACATTTATTCACTTTCAACCCCTCCAATTTTTTTTAAAACCATTTCCTCTGTAATACAGATTGATCTTAATCCCGCTGTATCCATGTCTCTTTGAAAAATATCTATAGGCTCTGGGATCTTGGAGCAGTCCTCTTTTGTGAAGACTGTGCCAAAGTACTGATTGAGCAGATTAGCTGCCTCCCTATTCACACTTATTATTTTCCCTGTCTATTAGAGAGCCTACTTTGTGTGTATGCAGTACGGTAGGCGATCATTACATGTCGTACGTGGAGAAGCGATCTAATCAAGAAAAAACGTGCGTCTCGCAAACTTGACACATCGTTATTCGTATCTTAATTAACTGTTTCAGTGCTAATTGATGGAGGCATTGTGTGTTCTGGGCGTGTTGATGTGTGTTCTGTTCATAAACACCGTCATTTCACGTGTATCTGCATGACATGTATTGTGATTGTTGAACTGTTTTAGTATTCGTTATGGTGTGCTGGGCTCTCATCATCAGTACATCAATCACCATCATTATTATCATCATCATTTGCAACATCATCAAAACGCTGCAGAAATTGAGAAGACAAAGAAGGTGACGGTTTGGCTGACACAGTCACGCACGCGTATGCGCACGCACACACTTACACTTTCAACAAATAAAAACACACATATACACACATACTAGGAATACTTGGAATCATGGTATACAAACATACAAACAGAAATGTTAATGCCTGTTGTCAGGTAGCCAAAGGCTTCGGCTATATGAAGTAGGTATTTTAAAACTTCCAGCAGCTTACTAAACCTGGGGGAAGGAACACACAATTTGAGTAGATTTGTAACTACAATTTTTGAATTTTGTCCGGGCAGCGGCGGTTAAAACCTACTATTTTCGATTTCTCACTGCCAAGGAATTTTGAACGTGCTCGAAATTGAATACGAGAGTCCGATCTCACCACCCAGACATCAGGGGAATTTATACCAGAGGATGCACCTGAACAAATCTCCACCGTGATTCGAACCGGCGACATCAGGCACGCAAGGAGGACACCTCACCTCGGCACCAGAGTGTGTGTATGTGTGTGTGTGTGTGTGTATATATATATATATATATATATATACATATATATATATATATATATATATACACACACACACACACACACACATACATACATACATACATGCATACATACATATATATCCACACACACACACATGCGCAAACACGTACACACACACACAAATAACAGTCCAATTACCAGTTGCCAGCAAAACAACTAATTATAACTCCTAATATCGCCAACAGGACTATATCTTCTGTGAAAAGATGTAATCATCATTATCCTCTTCTCGTTTTACTCCATGAAGAGCTGGTGTCACCAGCACAGTTTGCTGATCACCTTACAGGAAGCCTGTAACAAGACATCTATGTGCTGATAAAGTGATGTTTATGAACCATTTGGTTGGATATTCTGAAGTTGCCATCCCCGTTTAGAACTATCTCAACTTTTTACGACATTCGTTAATGAAAGAAGAGGGCTTATATTTTCTCCCGCACTAAGTGACCCCGCAATCTATATTCGTGGTCGTTGTGGTGGTGGGGAGAGAGAGAGAGAGAGAGAGAGAGAGAGAGAGAGAGAGAGAAGAGATAGGATGCGAAACGAAACACTGATCGTCTCGATAAAATGATTCTGTGTTAGCTTCCTGAGTAATCAGATCCATTTACTAACCTTTATCATAAGCAGCTTGAGACGTGTATGTATCCTGGAAAAACGTTGACCTGTCCTACAGGGGCGAATGCCTTGTGCAGGTCCCAGCTATGGCGTGAGCTGGATGTAGCCGGGTGGAGGGTTTCCTGCTTAGCGGTCTAGGCTCGAGCAGCTTATTAGACTTATGCGTTTGGGCAAGTGCCGCGGAGGGTGTTTAACCGATGTGCGAGCCCATGAATAGACTGAAACACTAGAGCAAAGTAGAGCCTCAGACTGTTGGAGGCCACCTATGCTGCTCTCGATGTGCGAGCCCATGGATAGACTGAAACACTAGAGCAAAGTAGAGCCTCAGACTGTTGGAGGCCACCTATGCTGCTCTCGATGTGCGAGCCCATGGATAGACTGAAACACTAGAGCAAAGTAGAGCCTCAGACTGTTGGAGGCCACCTATGCTGCTCTCGATGTGCGAGCCCATGGATAGACTGAAACACTAGAGCAAAGTAGAGCCTCAGACTGTTGGAGGCCACCTATGCTGCTCTTAACAAACCATCTCACGGCTGGTGTAATGCCATTTCACACAGTTGTTCGCCTTTTACTGCATGCTCTTTGTGGGGCTGTGGCGCTGTTTTAATCTTTGTAATAAACAAATACCCCGGGGGGAAACTCGAGTTTACACACAAGGCGGTTCTGGCATTGTCAGTCAGTCCTATTGGTTTCCTTCCTGCATTCTTTATAATGTTCATGTCCTGCCAAATCAATGCTCCTGAATTGTAAGATTCTCAAATCAGTTTCCATCATATCTCTGTAACTCGTCAAAACTATCAACCCATCATCAGAAAAACCGGCCTATAGTGTCTAGAAAAGAGATGAATTCGAAGTGATTTCATCATAGGGCGTCTCAGTCTCTATAGACTTTGCGTATGGCACTATGTGAGTTTGTCCAGCGCAGTCTCCTGTATTTGGACATTGTCTGGTATGAAAGTAAAGGCCGGTCCGCGAGTGACAGTCCCTGCTACAGATCGTACAACCGTGTGCTGTGGAGGCTGGCTTGCCTGGCTGTTCCTAGATATCTTCAGTCTTTGTCTTTTCTCTGCAGCCAGACGGCCTCTACGAGCGTCAGCAGTCAATATGCCCCCTTCAATTAACTGTTTCCAAACAGCTCGATCATGATCGAATCTGTCTACCAGTATCTGTAGGGCCTCCTCACTATTGGTCACTAGAACCAAATTATCAACAAATAGCATGTTCCTAATAGCACCGTCATCAGCTTGGTCCTCGCACGCAGTCGGATTTCAAGCACCGTCATCAGCTTAGTCCTCGCACGCAGTCGGATTTCAAGCACCGTCATCAGCTTAGTCCTCGCACGCAGTCGGATTCCAAGCACCGTCATCAGCTTAGTCCTCGCACGCAGTCGGATTTCAAGCACCGTCATCAGCTTAGTCCTCGCACGTAGTCGGATTTCAAGCACCGTCATCAGCTTAGTCCTCGCACGCAGTCGGATTTCAAGCACCGTCATCAGCTTAGTCGTCGCACGCAGTCGGATTTCAAGCACCGTCATCAGCTTAGTCCTCGCACGCAGTCGGATTTCAAGCACCGTCATCAGCTTAGTCCTCGCACGCAGTCGGATTTCAAGCACCGTCATCAGCTTGGTCCTCGCACGCAGTCGCATTTCATAGATCAATGCAAAGGATCAATTAGATTCTATCAAGTTTTGTTTAAAGTGCAGCCGACTACAAGGACAAGAAGCCACAGCTACAAGGACAAGAAGCCACAGCTACAAGGACAAGAAGCCACAGCTACAAGGACAAGAAGCCACAGCTACAAGGACAAGAAGCCACAGCTACAAGGACAAGAAGCCACAGCTGCAAGGACAAGAAGCCACAGCTGCAAGGACAAGAAGCCACAGCTGCAAGGACAAGAAGCCACAGCTGCAAGGACAAGAAGCCACAGCTACAAGGACAAGAAGCCACAGCTGCAAGGACAAGAAGCCACAGCTACAAGGACAAGAAGCCACAGCTACAAGGACAAGAAGCCACAGCTGCAAGGACAAGAAGCCACAGCTGCAAGGACAAGAAGCCACAGCTACAAGGACAAGAAGCCACAGCTACAAGGACAAGAAGCCACAGCTACAAGGACAAGAAGCCACAGCTGCAAGGACAAGAAGCCACAGCTGAAAGGACAAGAAGCCACAGCTACAAGGACAAGAATCCACAGCTGCAAGGACAAGAAGCCACAGCTGCAAGGACAAGAAGCCACAGCTACAAGGACAAGAAGCCACAGCTGCAAATTAAAGAAAGGTCCAGATTAGATATTAGGAAATATTTTTTTAGTCAGAGAGTGCTGAATGCTTGGAATGGATTGTCACAGGAAATAATGGGGTCACGGTCAGTTAATGCATTCAAGAATAGAGTGCATGCACACATATATTTTAAAATCACGTTGAGTAGAAGACACTGGTTGTATACAGACTGCAGAACCTTTAAAAGCAGTATAAACAAAATATAAGTTCATAATGTCCCGCGTGGTCTGCCGGAAACTTTGTGAATGACAAGGACAAGACTAGCACCACTGCCTCACAGATAGCATGTCGTAAGAGGCGACTAACTGTGACGTGGCATAACACCGGCTATGGTTATGTAGTTTGTTTAGAGCAGTATAGATGGCGCCTAACAGGCTGCGGGACTACTTTGCTCTAGTGTTTGAGCCTATTAAGATGGACTCACACATCGGTTAGTCACTCTCGGTAAGCGCTTATCCCAACGCAGCGTGGAGTATTAAGCTGCTCGTGCCTAACCCGCAAGGCAGTAAATCTTTCTCCCGCCTACATCCAGCTCAAACCAGAGCTGGGACCTGCACAAGGCCATCTGCCCCTGTAGAAGTACAGGTCGACTAAAAGCTAAGAACTAAGAAGTTCATAAACATTGTTGCGGTGTCTCTGTTACTGTCTTGTTCACGCGTATTACTTGGAGTACTGTTATCCAAACAGATAATATATGTCTGCTGCCAGGTATCCGAAGGCTATTCGTAGCATGTTCTTAATGTTTGCAGTGTTTACTTCCTATGTATTACAGTGCTGGGGGGGGGGGGGGGAGGGGGGGGGAGGAGGAGATTGGTGTAGAGAAGGTAGATTTCCAATTTGGTAGTCATTGTTTTTTTTATATTATTTGTGCGCACATATCAGTTAACTTCTTCTTATTCGGCGTTCGTCCTGAAAGGGACGTTATGTCATAGTTTACAGCAAGGCTGAGATATCTGCGCCTTTCGGCCAATCACATCCGATTTCAGCTGACTATTTTTTAGAACCGAATTTGTCTGCCCACTGCAAACCTTATTCCTTGCCAGATTACACTAGTGACTAGTAGAGTTTCCAGAGCCGCCACGTAGAGGCGGAATATGGTCTTGGCCAGCTATGGTTCGCTGACCATTATGCAAGCAGCCATCTATGAGTCGCTGGCTGCTGCTACATCTTAGTCCCTTGAGATTAGCAGCCTACTAAACTACCATTGGTTCTTTTACGTGCACAACCTGCACACTAAATCTACGAGTTTTTCACAATCGCCAAAATGACGTGACGCTGATGTCGCCTCCCTAAAAACCAGGGGAATCTTAAAACTTTTGGGATAAGAAACCCTACTGTTTCGCACTTTCGTTTCCTGAGATTCCCTCTATCAATTGTCATCGCGATTATCCTCTTGCTCGTAGCTCTGAAACTTCCATGCAGTTTGATATCGATGAAAGTTGATCATAATGCATCCTCGTTAGATGACCAAACCACTTGATCGTTTGTGTGTCGATATAGTGGTTAACCGATGAACATCATATTCCTCAGAGCGTTATTGAAAAATTTGTCGCGAATTGTCTTTTTTGTTGCAATTCGTAGACATGTCTCGATCTGACGCTTTTGCATATTTAATAGGGCCCAAGCTTGACACTAATAACACAACATAGGGATGATCAACGTGTTTATCAGCGTCGGTTTAGTTGGCGTAGTGACACTTGGATATTTCAGTATCGGTCCTAGTTGGTAGTGCACCCTGTTTGTCTTTTAAATTACATTTTCTATATTTCCCTCCAGTCTGCCGTCGTCAGTGAAGACACTTCCCATGTACGTAAATTCCTGTAACTGCTTCAGGGTTTTGCCGCCAGTGTGGAGACTGCGCTGTGTCGGCTGACGTTTCTGCCTGATCACAGCTGATTTTCATATAATCCTCGAGGCTTGTGAAGGGTTGTTGTAAATCCTCTTGTTTGTTGTAGAAGAGACTCTCGTCTTCGGCGAAAATCAATTCTTTGATCGTGTCTTTCTTGTGATTGGCTATCCTGGTGATTTCATCCATATAGATGACGAATAAAAGAGTGGATAAGCGCACATCCTTGACGCATCCCACTTCTCAATCGGAACCAGTTTGTCTGTCCGACACTTGTCCTAACCGCCACTTCACTGTTGGTGTACATGGTTCGTTTATTGTCCAGTAGATGTCCCATAATGCTGTATTCCTCCAAAACACTCTACAGTTTGCTCCTGTTGATCATATCAATTACAATCTCTTCCTCGGTGAGGGAATACATTTAGCTTAACCTCAATTTAATTATATATTTACTATGAAAGCGCATTGGTAGAGCACTCGCTTTTCATGTCCAAGGTACGCGGTTTAACTCTCGGTATTGGCAGCTCCGGTCAACCAAGTTCTAAGAGAGGGATGGTCTGGCTGATGGATAGAGAAGCAAACGACAGCGAGTAAGCGAGCTGGTTACCCCACCCACAAATCTGTGGCTAAGTACAATGAAGGCTCAAACACTACCGTAATGTTTCACTTAGCCGTCTTAGTGCAAATATCACATCCGCGCACCCTCTGCCTTTCTTCAAGCCACATTGTGATTTACTGAGCATAATCTCTACCCTAGCTCGTACTCTCTGTTCTGTGACTCTGGCGTATAATTTACCTACGTAACTAAGGATGTATACCAAATATATATTTGAGGAAGTACACCAGAAATCAAACGCATCAAATCAGGACCTTATTCCCTGCATGTCTTTGTTAGAGAGCAACACTGTGGTGCTCAACATGTATATGTGACAGACATGCAGACAAACCTAGGGAATTATGTAATGCAATAGCGCGTCTTACAAAGGGAAATGTGCGGTGGCATTAAATGAATGGCGTTTGTCAGTTGAATTTATGCACTAGCTCTGTCAATAATTGGGATGTGCCATTATCTTCCTGTCAGTTCATTGCATGACACATGTCCATCAGAGAAACGAGGTCTGACAGCAATGCAATGACAAAGACAGTATGAATGAGTTTTTGGAATAGGGAAAGTGACGAGAGATGACGGATCCTGCAAAGTGAATTATGGTAAAACCAAATACCGGGCGGAAGTAATGACTCGGTCCCACAAGAAGATGTGCCAGGAATATTTGATGTTTGGGAACAAGGAAGAGAGGTGCATGTACGCGAGGTAATATCATCACGTGTAGGAACGTAGTGACAGAGACAGCTTTCCACAATGTCGGTTTACATTAGCTAGACCCATAGTGATCTTACAGGAGGAGCATGGTATGTGATATTGAGGTGGGTTTAGGCAGGGTATTAAAAGCGTGATGGAGAATTATAGGGGCTGGTACCGTGTGAAAGTCGGTTGGCGCTATTAACAGATTGGTGTGGTTAATATGGGGATACCGGAAGTGGAGGACATAAGATATGATAGACTGTCATTGGTTGGTTTAGTGAGACTATGATGAGAGAAAAACAGAGCAAGTAGTTGGTTGGTTAGTGCAACGGTTGTGGGAGAAAAACGTGGTATAACTGATGGATTAGAGATGACGTTGAAAGTTGGTGGTGAATGGAGGTCAGTTAACAGAGAGGAGGTGTATGATGTAGTGAGTATTTAGAACCAAGTTGAGGGTGTATGGATTATACGAGGAGGAAGTTGGGGATGTGTGGATTATACGAGGAGGAAGTTGGGGATGTTTGGATTATACGAGGAGGAAGTTTGGCGTTTATTGAGATAAGTGTAGATGAGGTTTGTAAGGCAGTGAGTATTTAGCATGAAGTTGAGGCTGAATGGATTACATGAGGAGGAAGTTGAGGGTGTATGGATTACAGGAGGAGGAAGTTGAGGGTGTATAGATTACAGCATGAGGAAGTTGCGGGTGTATGGGTTACATGAGTAGGAAGTTGAGGGTGTATGGGTTACAGGAGGAGGAAGTTGAGGGTGTATGGATTACAGGAGGAGGAAGTTGAAGGTGTATTGATTACAGGAGGAGGAAGTTGCGGGTGTATGGGTTACAGGAGGAAGAAGTTGAGGGTGTATGGATTACAGGAGGAGGAAGTTGAAGGTGTATTGATTACAGGAGGAGGAAGTTGAGGGTGTATGGATTACAGAAGGAGAAAATTGAGGGTGTATGGATTACAAGTGGAGGGAAGTTGAGGGTGTATGGATTACAGGAGGAGGACGTTGAGGGTGTATAGATTACATGAGGAGGAAGTTTAGGAAGGGGCGTGAAATGAGTATAGGAGGAGTGGGTTCTAGGTTAATGGGGAATAGGCAAAAGAGGTTGGAGGTGTATGGAGTATAGGAGAAAGAATTGAACAAATGATTTTCGAACAGGCAGGTTACACCACTTGCCAGGTAGCCGAAGGATGTCAGTAGTAAGCTTTCTATTTTGCAATGTTTGCTTCTTGCTGTCTGCAAGTTTTGGGAAAAATAGATATTCCGTATTTGGCAGGGATTCCATGGCCATATTCAAAATTGAATGGCCGGATCGATTTTCATTTACGTTCTCCGCGTGTACATGGGATTTCTGAGTTTTAAGCTAGTCTCCATAATGACTAGACGCTGATCTCATCTCCCTTGGGACCAGAAGACACTTGAAGCTTGTGACATTTGAAACCAAACGGATTCGCGTTGTCGTTTCTTGCGAGGAGATCGCCTTTAGCTTTCACTTCAGGCGATGTTAGATGTATAGGAGGATACAATATGTATTTGCTTGGGGGGTGGGGGGGGGGGAGATAGAGAGAATGGTGGTCTTATGGAGTTCAGCAGGAGTTGGTTGTGGGTGGGCTGATGACACGAGGAGGAAGCTGTAGGTGATGCAGGCCATGAGGAAAAAGTTTGAGCGTGTTAAAAGGAAACGGTGACAACGTAGAAGGTGGATACAGGACACAGGGAGGAAGTTACGTGTGCATGGAGGACATAAAGAGTGCATTGAGGGCCTATGAAGGACATGGGAGAAAGTTAGGGGTAGAGGAGGAAACGTGTTTGAAGTGTTATATTCGATTGAGGACACGAGGATTAAGTTGGAGGTGTATGGATGACCTAAGGAGGAAGTTGGAGGTGTATGAAGGACATAGTGAGGAAGTCGATGGTAATTGAGGACACGAGGATTAAGTTGGAGGTGCATTGAGGACATAGTGAGGAAGTCGAGGGTAATTGAGGACACGAGGATTAAGTTGGAGGTGTATGGAGGACATAGTGAGGAAGTCGAGGGTAATTGAGGACACGAAGATTAAGTTGGAGGTGTATGGAGGACATAGTGAGGAAGTCGATGGTAATTGAGGACACGAGGATTAAGTTGGAGGTGTATGGAGGACATAGTGAGGAAGTCGATGGTAATTGAGGACACGAGGATTAAGTTGGAGGTGTATGGAGAATATAAGGACGAATTTGAGGGTATATAAGGACACGAAATGAAGAAGTTGGTGAACCATCAATTATTTTTGTTCGTTCGCCTTATTTCTGTATTTCCCAAGGAGGTGTGCGTTGCACTATATTTTTATTTTGCGCCTGTCGGCCCAGTACATCCGACTTCTGCATGCATTTTATGTAAGGGTCTGCTTACTCCTGCATTTTCTAAGGGTTTGCTTTCCCGGGTTAACGGCCGGTGCTATGTTGGGGATCGAACCCAGCACCTTTAATTTGTGAGTCGTGCCCCTTTACCACTAGCCCACGCCGACCCCTAACCATCTATTATGAATGTAATTTCAGATTCTTACGGTTATTGAGCTAAACATTTTGTAAGTGTGTCCCATTTAAAATATGCCGGACTCCCCTTCCATTTGTAGTTACGCCACTGTTGTAAGGTCCTGTAAGATCATTACAAAGTTCGCGTAAGTAATATATGACTTAGTGTTTCTAAAACATCATACGAGATTCGATTAGCTGAATAGTAAGCACACAGAATCAATCAGAAACGCTAAGACACGGGACGCGTCCCAACATTAAGTGGCAAAACTCTTCAAACAGCGCTATAGATAAATAGCTCAGCCAACCATCAGCAGAAGATGTGATAGCCAACTGTGAAATATCAGAAAATATAGTAAATAATACAAATCGCATTCCAAACATTGTTAGCCTTCTTTATAACAACATTGTGCGGGTCGTACTCACACGGCGTTCATCCGTGCTTGAAATGAAAGGTTGGACAATCAATAAATTGACACACAGATTATTGCATACAATAAGAGAAGACTGTTGAGTCTCGCGGAATGTTTCTTATAATCTTCTTATCTTTCATGGAAACTAATTATCCACTCTTGTATTGGCATTATACATTGTTTCCAGGGCTTTCTGATCAACCAAGATAGCTAACACAGAGACTGTAGGTTTTTGGATAGGGTTTTCTTTCTCGTATCCTGTTCTTCTTTTTGTTCTGTGTAAGCCTAGTGGAAAAAATCCAATATTTCATTCTTGTATCCCCTGCATTATTTAGTACGGTATTTGTAGAGAACTTTTTAAGGCGTTCGTATAAGCCCTGTAGGACTTTCACGTCCTATGTGGGCAATAAAGAAAGTTTGTTAGGAGAATGGAAACTTAAACAACTTAGTGACAGGTACAATGACAGGAGAAATTAGATTTAAGTGACAAGTACAATGATAGGAGAAATTAGATTTAAGTGACAGATACAATGACAGGAAAAATTAGATTTAAGTGACAAGTACAATGATAGGAGAAATTAGATTTAAGTGACAGGTACAATGACAGGAAAAATGAGATTTAAGCAACTTAGTGACAGGTACAATGATAGGAGAAATTAGATTTCAGTGACAAGTACAATGACAGGAAAAATGAGATTTAAGTGACAAGTACAATGATAGGAGAAATTAGATTTAAGTGACATTTACAATGACAGGAAAAATTAGATTTAAGTGACAAGTACAATGATAGGAGAAATTAGATTTAAGTGACAGGTACAATGACAGGAAAAATTAGATTTAAGTGACAAGTACAATGATAGGAGAAATTAGATTTAAGTGACAGGTACAATGACAGGAAAAATGAGATTTAAGCAACTTAGGGGCAGGTACAATGACAGGAGAAATGAGATTTATAATTAAACAACTTGCTGGTGGACCGGAGACCTGCATATGGTATTCTCTGGCTGCAAACTGGTCATAATGCTTTCTGACTAAATGACCAACCCACTTGATTTGTTGGGAGTCAATGCTGGAACTAACTCGGTTTGTCCCCAGTATCTGCCTCAGCGTTGTGTTGCGGATCCGGCCACGGATTGTCTTTCCGGCTGCAATTAACATACGGCGCATTTCCCAGCTCTGGATCTTAGTCTTTCGTGTTTCTAGTATGGACCCAGATTGACATTGGTAAAATAAAGTAGGAATGGACAGTGCATTTATTTGCTCCTCTTAGTTGAAATAAATATTTGCAATTGATAGTGCACACTGCTTGCCTTCTGAATTATATGTGCGATCTCTCTGTCCATTCTGCCGTCATCAGTGAAAGTACTACCTAGATATTTGAACTCCCGTACATACTTGATATCAATGTCACTGATGTGGAAACTTCTCTGCATGTGTTCACGCGATATCAACAAAGTATATGTCTTATCTGTGTTGATCTTCGTGTCATTTTCGTTACAAGAGAAATGGAGATAGGTTTGTTCACGTTGTAGGTAATGTAGCAGAGGTAGTTGATAGTGCTAGTATTTTCAACACAATCACAGATAAATATTAATGAAGCCCTAATACCATTTAAAAGTCAGGTGAAGTCTATGAGCGAATGTGACAGTCGTGTCAAATCTAAAAGCAATGCTCTGTGATGTTGTACAGGGCGCTAGTACTGTCATGCATATCAGGAACAGAACGCAGTTGTTCATTCCGAGACACTTGGAGTCTTCCAGAGTTAGCAAGGGCACGAACTTGGCTTTCATGCCCGCTGAAGACCGCGTCCTTATAATCTCGTCAGAACAAGACTTGTAATCCACAATGACGAAGTTTTCGACGGAAGGCAGCAAATGTGTTCTCACGATAACACTAGAATAACTGAAGTACTCAACCAGCCTGCTACGAGAAGCTGTACCTTGAACCAAACATTGCCGTACTCAACCAGCCTGCACACGAGAAGCCATACCTTGAACAAAACATTGCCGTACTCAACCAGCCTGCTCACGAAACCAAACATTGTCGTACTCAACCTGCCTGCTCACGAAACCAAACATTGCCGTACTCAACCAGCCTGCTCACGAGACGCCGTACCTTGAACCAAAAATTGCCGTACTCAACCAGCCTGCTCACGAGAAGACGTACCTTGAACCAAACATTGCCGTACTCAACCAGCCTGCTCACGAGAAGACGTACTTTGAACCAAACATTGCCGTACTCAACCAGCCTGCACACGAGAAGACGTACCTTGAACCAAACATTGCCGTACTCAACCAGCCTGCACACGAGAAGACGTACCTTGAATAAAACATTGCCGTACTAAACCAGCCTGCACACGAGAAGACGTACCTTGAACCAAACATTGCCGTACTCAACCAGCCTGCACACGAGAAGACGTACCTTGAACCAAACATTGCCGTACTCAACCAGCCTGCACACGAGAAGACGTACCTTGAACCAAACATTGCCGTTCTCAACCAGCCTGCACACGAGAAGGCGTACATTGAACAAAACATTGCCGTACTCAACCAGCCTGCTCACGACAAGCCGTACCTTGAACCAAACATTGCCGTACTCAACCAGCCTGCACACGAGAAGACGTGACGTACCTTGAACCAAACATTGCCGTACTCAACCAGCCTGCTCACGAGACGCCGTACCTTGAACCAAACATTGCCGTACTCAACCAGCCTGCACACGAGAAGACGTACCTTGAACCAAACATTGCCGTACCTAACCAGCCTGCTCACGAGAAGCCGCACCTTGAACTAAACATTGCCGTACTCAACCAGCCTCTCCAGGCAGTAGACAACTTCACTTAGCACGGCAGTACCCTAACTAGAGAGGTGAATATCGATGTTGAAGTTAACATAAAAATAGCGAAGGCGAGCTCTGCGTTTAGAAGGCTGCTAGCAAATGTACAGAGCCGATTTGGTATCAGCGTTGCCACCAAGGTTGAAGTATATCGTGATGCAGCTAACTGTGACGAAGTGGTTAAGCCGTCGATTAGATGGTGTGGGTTCGACTCCGGACTCCGTCGTGTTTTTCACTGGTGCTTGATGCGGAGTCCCCTGCATCTCGTAGTCCCCCCCCCCCCCCCCCCTAGTCATCTTGTCCTTGACTAGCCACTGGGGTCGGGCGGATCGAGACGAGAGAGTGAGGATAAAAATTAGCGCAGTTAACCTTTACTAAAAAATAGCGCTAACAAATACATTATGCCATCATCGTCTGCGATGGACGGCGGCCTTTGTGTTGCTAAAAACCATAGACAGTTTACAACAGACACATCAAACAGATCAATACTTTTCACGTAAGTCTGCCTTAAGCTATTCAGGACAAAGTGCCTAACTCTTAAATTCGTAGTAAGACTAACATTTTGAGCATCCATTTGCTTTTGCATCTCCAAAGGTGCTTAAATCGCAGAGCGAAACCCCATTGCGAAGGCTCAGAGTGGGCATTCCACAAGAAAGAACAGAACGCACAACTTCACGGTCGACTCCTCACATAAGTGACCCGAGTGCGGCAGTATGCTGTGCCAGGAATGGTCTTTTAGCAATGTTTCGCAGCATAAGTCTGATGCTGTCACCATCTTCGTATGCGATGGGCAGTAAGTATCAATAATATTATTATTATTAGCCCACTACAAAGTCTACTGTAGCCAATGAGCCCATCTCACAGACAGGTGAAGTCTATGAACCCGTTTTGCGGGCAGGTAAAGTATATTTACCCCTTTGGCAGGCAGGTAAAGTATATTTACCCCTTCGGCAGGCAGGTAAAGTATATTTACCCCTTTGGCAGAAAGGTAAAGTATATTACCCCTTCGGCAGACAGGTAAAGTATATTCCCCCCTTCGGCAAGCAGGTAAAGTCTATGAACCCCTTTTGCCGGCAGGTAAAGTATATTTACCCCTTTGGCAGGCAGGTAAAGTATATGCCCCCCTTCGGCAGACAGGTAAAGTATATTCCCCCCTTCGGCAGACAGGTAAAGTATATTTACCCCCTTCGGCAGACAGGTAAAGTATATTCACCCCTTCGGCAGACAGGTAAAGTATATTTACCCCTTCAGCAGACAGGTAAAGTATATTCCTTCCTTCGGCAGACAGGTAAAGTATATTCCACCCTTCAGCAGACAGGTAAAGTATATTCCCCCCTTCGGCAGGCAGGTAAAGTATATTTACCCCTTTGGCAGGCAGGTAAAGTATATTTACCCCTTCGGCAGGCAGGTAAAGTATATTTCCCCCTTCGGTAGGCAGGTAAAGTCTATTAACCCCTTTTGCCGGCAGGTAAAGTATATTTACCCCTTTGGCAGGCAGGTAAAGTATATTTACCCCTTCCGCAGACAGGTAAAGTATATTCCCCCTTTCGGCAGACAGGTAAAGTATATTCCCCCCTTCGGCAGACAGGTAAAGTATATTTATCCCCTTCGGCAGACAGGTAAAGTATATTCCCCCCTTCGGCAGGCAGGTAAAGTATATTTACCCCTTCGGCAGACAGGTAAAGTATATTCCCCTCTTCGGCAGACAGGTAAAGTATATTTACCCCTTCGGCAGACAGGTAAATTATATTTACCCATTCGGCAGACAGGTAAAGTATGTTCCCCCCTTGGGCAGACAGGTAAAGTATGTTCCCCCCTTCGGCAGACAGGTAAAGTATATTCCCCCCTTCGTCAGACAGGTAAAGTATATTTACCCCTTCGGCAGACAGGTAAAGTATATTCCCCCCTTCGGCAGATAGGTAAAGTATATTCACCCCTTTTGTCGGCAGGTAAAGTATATTATCCCCCTTCGGCAGACAGGTAAAGTATATTCACCCTTTTTGCGGGCAGGTAAAATATATTCAACTCTTCGGTAAGCAGATAAATTTATGCACACCTCTGATAGTCAGGTGAATCATATAAACCATTTATAAGGAAGGTCAAGCGTATGAGCTATGTGACAGTCTGATGAAGTCTAAAACAATCCGTTTGGAAAATAGCCCCACGTGACTATGTCCTGAAGTCAATGGACACCTTCACAGAATACGGATAATAACTAAAAACATAACAATAGTAGAACTGTTATATTCAAATCAAGTTATACATTTTGATAACTGAAATCAAGTGTAGAGTCAATTAGTAGATAAGCTAACATAAACATGATATTTTATTGAGGGTTTGAATGTTCAATATTTGTGAAAGGGCATTTAGTCCTTTGTTTGACTGTTGCACCCATAAATAAGTTATTGGATTGCTAATTTCAGTAAGGTATTCAGGAAATATGGATTGCAAGTTGGTAATGCTAAACTGTCTTTGTCACAACTTTTGTTCCTGTTGGCGATTGACTGAATTATGAAGATGCCAACATCAGAGAAGAGAATAAGTACACAATGGTCATTGTTGACACAATTAAATAATCTGGACTATACAAACGACATGCTACTGCTGTTACACAGCATTAGTCAGATGAAAGAGAAACTAGACTAGGACAAAATATATCAAGATGTTGAAAATCAACACCTTAAGCAAAAATCCAGTCAGGCTTGAAGATCATGCACTGGAGGACGTGGAGACTTTCAGATATTTTGGCCTTTGATACTTCAGAGGACACAGAGGCAGATGTAGGAGCAAGAACTGGGTAGCAAGGACATCATTTCTGATTCTGAATTATGTATAGAAAGTCAATGAAATAAAGACGAATACAAATTAAGATTGTTTAATTCCAATGTCAATTCAGTACTTCTGTATGGAGCAGAAACATGTAGAACGACAAGACAATACAGAGGAAACTACAGTCGTTCGTCAATAGATGTCTAAAGGGGATAATTTGTTTAGGTTTGAAAGCTATGATTAGGAATGGCTTCGTTCGTTCTCAATCTCCCGCTATCAAACCCTGACACGGGCGTAAGTAGCAGAATGTAATCCAGAGAACGGAATGCATTGTGTCGTAGTTTACAGCTTGACTGCGATATTTGCAACTTTCGATCAAACACATTCGACTTCAGCAAGCATTTTTTGAGTACCGGCTTAGCATTCTCTCTTCGATTCCTTCTCCTTAGTCAGTCTGCTCTGTTGCAGCCTGTTATCCAGGATCACCGCGTGGAGGCGTAGAAGTGTCTTGGCAGCTCTGGTTCGCTGGCCCTGACGCTAGCAGTCAGCTATGGGTCGCTGACCACTGCACCTCATTAACAAAAATGATGAGGAATGACGACCTACGGGAAAGGGGCCAACAACAACCAGTAGAGCAACAGATCAAATGTTCAAAATAAGGTTGAATAGGAGCAGCGGAAATAACTATCAAATGTGGCCATACAGATCCTGGCATGGAATTCACAGGGGAAGAGGAAGACCAAGAATCACCAGGAGAAGATATTAAGAAAATAAACTTCAGTTCCTGGATTTCCACTGGAGTGAAGAGCCAGAACATACAGCTCAATACCGAAATTACTGGAGCAGGATTGTCAATGACCCATGCTCCAAAAGGAGCGACGAGCATTGATGATTATAAAGGCTAAACTGCAGGTAAGAAATGATTGAAGTCAACTATTTGGTTGTTTCCCTCATCCAAGATCATGAACCTCCATGAAATATATTCACAGAGCCATTACAGATCAGAGAACCGCAATGCTATGCATGTCACGATCTCAGGGCAGGGCTGAACTGTGATGTTGATCCATCACTAGTGATGATGACCACTCTATCTGTTCAGCCGTGTGGACAGTATCTTTTTCTTTCTGTGTCCACTAAAATGGGTGACTTTCGTGGTGATTTGGATCAAAGTGAGGAAGAAACTGCGGCTTTTGCCAACCTCACTCTCTCGTCCTGAGCTACCTATGACCAGTGGAAAGGCATTATCGAGGCTACCGGAGATAACACATGATGCAGGATTTTCCTAAAGGTTTACTCCCGAGGCCTTTCTCGTAAACAGGTATCACGCAAGGCATCGGAAAGGGTAAGGGGGGAAGAGCGAGAGAGAGAGAGAGAGAGAGAGAGAGAGTGAGAGAGAGAGAGAGAGAGGGGTGGTGGGATGACATCTATCGTTGTATGTTGCCTTTCCGATAACCGCAAGTGGTCTCAGCGACATCACTCAGCGTGTGCATGATGTGTTGGGCATCTCTCCCGGGCCGTGTTCTAGTCCATTACAGTGTCTAAAATTTCACGGTCACACAAAAAGCGACACTGTCTGCACCTAGTGAAAACCGCGTCAATCTTGTGAAGTTCAGCCGTGTGCAATTAACAGGAGAAAATACGACACAAGTTTAATAGTAGTACTATTTCATACAGCCGATGCCCATTGCGAGGATAATCGGAGGGTAGAAACACACACAAATGAACTGTTTAACCAGACTCAATAGAAAAAAAAATCGACACGTTTCCGTGAACACAAGTGTGAGTCGTCGACTAGAATCCAGGGACACGTTGATACGATGATCCCATATCTGCCAGACAAGTCAAGAGATGCTAACATGACATTTAATGACGGGTCTATTACATTCGCCAGAAACAGCATAACTGTACAGACAGCAATTCCCCAAATTAACTACTGGAGTACGTCCCAAAGTGAACATCTGAACTACAATGCACGTGAAATTACTTTAATGTGCGTGGAGCTGCTTCCAATTGCACAGAACTACCGCACAAGTTGATTAACTCTCAAGATTTAATTACAGAGATTCACGAGATGTTATCTGTCTATGTGTCAGAAGACATAACCGGCAAGTGAGAGCTCGAGTGATACCACGGTTAGATCAACATTAGGCAGCAGACATGACCTAGTCAAGCCACCTTGGAGGTCTACCCAGGTGTAAATAAGTGCATGATAAAAGTGGAAATCAAAGCGCGAAGGAAGTCAACTGTATTCTCGTCATATTTTTGGAAACCCTAGGCAACCCAGCTGTTACCTGATAGAGTTGATTAAGTCAAATATGCGAAGAAAAGGGTAACTCATTCAATTTCACAAAGAGCAATAACGTTTCTAACACATCATCCCTGACGACACTACCTGATTGGTATTCCATAACCCTGAAATAGGTGGGTATATTTGTTGAATCCTTCTGGCTTTATCGTGTGCTTTTTTTTCAGCTCAAGAAAAAAACACAGAGAGAGAGAGAGAGAGAGAGAGAGAGAGAGAAGAGAGAAGAGAGAAAGAGAGAGAGAGAGAGAGAGAAGAGAGAGAGAGAGAAAGAGAGAGAGAGAGAGTGAGAGAGAGAGCAAGCGGGAGCGAGAGAGAAATAAAGATGGAGAGAGAAAGATGGAGAGAGATAAAGAGAGAGTGAAAGAGAAAGAGAGAAAGATGGAGAGAGAGGGAGACGTGTTCAAATGTCGAGAGGGTCAGTTAAAGATAAATATAGAAGTCCTTGATAGATAGTTCTGTACAAGTGTCATCGTTCCATCGACGTCATAGATTCATCGCTGCTATGTTCCAAGACAGAACATACATCAGGAGTTCCTGGCACCGCACAGAAACCAGGCAACACAGAGAAACACGCATCAGCAACACGCAGAAACACGTCTCAGCAACACGCAGAAACACGCATCAGCAACACGCAGAAACACGTCTCAGAAACACGCAGAAACACGCATCAGCAACAAGCAGAAACACGCATCAGCAACAAGCAGAAACACGTCTCAGCAACACGCAGAAACACGTCTCAGCAACAAGCAGAAACACGCATCAGCAACAAGCAGAAACGCTCCTCTAAACATGAAGACAAGTCTGAGTATCGAGCAGAAACACGCCTCAGTATCGAGCAGAAACACAATTCAGCAACAAGCAGAAGCACGCTTCAATATCGAGTAGAAACACGCCTCAGTATCGAGCAGAAACACGCCTCAGTATCAAACAGAAACACAATTCAGCAACAAGCAGAAGCAAGCCTCAGTATCGAGCAGAAACACAATTCAGCAACAAGCAGAAACAAGCCTCAGTATCGAGCAGAAACAAGCCTCAGCATCGAGTAGACACACAATTCAGCAACACGCAGGAGCACACTTCAATATCGAGTAGAAACACGCCTCAGTATCGAGCAGAAACACGCCACAGCAACCAACAAAAACACGCCTCAGTATCGAGCAGAAACACGCCACAGCAGCCAGCAAAAACACGCCTCAGTATCGAGCAGAAATACGCCACAGCAACCAGCAAAAACACGCCTCAGTATCGAGCAGAAACACGCCACAGCAACCAGCAAAAACACGCCTCAGTATCGAGCAGAAACACGCCACAGCAACCAGAAAAAACACGCCTCAGTATCGAGCAGAAACAAGCTTCAGTATCGAGCAGAAACAAGCCTCAATATCGAGCAGAAACACGCCACATGAACTAGCAAAAACACGCCTCAGTATCGAGCAGTAACACGCCACAGCAACCAGCAAAAACACGCCTCAGTATCGAGCAGAAACACGCCACAGCAGCCAGCAAAAACACGCCTCAGTATCGAGCAGAAACACGCCACAGCAACCAGAAAAAACACGCATCAGTATCGAGCAGAAACAAGCCTCAGTATCGAGCAGAAACACGCCACATCAACTAGCAAAAACACGCCTCAGTATCGAGCAGAAACAAGCCTCAGTATCGAGCAGAAACAAGCCTCAGTATCGAGCAGAAACAAGCCTCAGTATCGAGCAGAAACAAGCCTCAGTATCGAGTAGACACACAATTCAGCAACAAGCAGGATCACACTTCAATATCGAGTAGAAACACGCCTCAGTATCGAGCAGAAACACGCCTCGGTATCAAGCAGAAACTCGCCACAGCAACAAGCAGAAACACGCCTCAGTATCGAACAGAAACACGCCTCAGTATCGAGTAGAAACAAGCCTCAGCAACAAGCAGAAACACGCCTCAGTATCGAACAGAAACAAGCCTCAGTATCGAGTAGAAACAAGTCTCAGTTCGAGCAGAAAGACGCCTTAGTATCGAGCAGAAACCCGCCTCAGTATCGAGCAGAAACACGCCACAGCAACCAGCAAAAACACGCCTCAGTATCGAGCAGAAACACGCCTCAGTATCGAGCAGAAACACGCCACAGCAACCAACAAAAACACGCCTCAGTATCGAGCAGAAACACGCCACAGCAACCAGCAAAAACACGCCTCAGTATCGAGCAGAAACACGCCACAGCAACCAGCAAAAACACGCGTCAGTATCGAGCAGAAATTCGCCACAGCAACCAGCAAAAACACGCCTCAGTATCGAGCAGAAACACGCCACAGCAACCAGCAAAAACACGCCTCAGTATCGAGCAGAAACACGCCACAGCAACCAGCAAAAATACGCCTCAGTATCGAGCAGAAACAAGCTTCAGTATCGAGCAGAAACAAGCCTCAGTATCGAGCAGAAACACGCCACATCAACTAGCAAAAACACGCCTCAGTATCGAGCAGAAACACGCCACAGCAACCAGCAAAAACACGCCTCAGTATCGAGCAGAAACACGCCACAGCAGCCAGCAAAAACACGCCTCAGTATCGAGCAAAAACACGCCACAGCAACCAGCAAAAACTCGCCTCAGTATCGAACAGAAACAAGCCTCAGTATTGAGAAGAAACAAGCCTCAGTATCGAGCAGAAACACGCCTCAGTATCGAGCAGAAACACGCCTCAGTATCGAGCAGAAACCAGAAAGTGATTGTCCCGCCACAGGGTGAAAAGTCTGTCTGTGAGTGGAAATGTTGTCTGGTTCTAATCAGGAAGATTTCACTCATTATTTTGTTACTGTCTGCCTAATGGACTACGTAAAAAGGAATGTAGTTTGTCTGAAGTACATGGCAGCGCAATTTGTGGCTCCTTATTGTGGTTGCAGACACACGGGATGTAATATTGCACATCCTGCGTTTAGAGAGTGGATGTTTTGAATGGAACACTTCTCCTTCAGATTACATATGGAAAGTAGTCTTATAGATGACATTGCTGTAAGGGATAAAGTGTTATTGGAGACGTAGTCCCTTGTTTGGGTGTTTAGCTTCTTGTGTCTTTCTATCTTAGTCCTAGTCTTAGTTAACCTGTACCTCTACAGGAGCGGATACTCATGTGCAGGTCTCAGCTCATTCGTGGGCTGTAAATGGCCTATATGAGGATTCCCTGCTTAGCGGACTAGGCCAGAGCAGCTTACTACTTCGCTGCGTTGGAACGAGTGCCGCGGTGGTTATCAAATGTCCGAGTCCATCTTAAACTCAAAAACTAGAGCAAAGTAGACTCGCGGCCTGTTAAGCGCCATCCCTGCTGCTCTTAACAAACCACCTAAATATGGATGGTTTTATGTCACATAGATTGCCACCTTGTGCGACATGCTCTATTTGGGCCAGTGGGGCTATTTCTTTCCATGTCATACACAAATACCCTGGCGGACCACTCAAGTCTCTCTATCACATCCCTATAAACGATAAGGGAAGATTGAGCAATTAGCACGTCTTCTTCATTATTCGTCGAGCAGACACATGGAAAATGTGTACGTACTACGTGAGGGCTAGAGACATATTGATTTACGTGCAACTTTAATTTTTAATTATAGATGTGACAGTATTAACGTCGTTAGTTCTTCTTGGTATATGTGAAAATAAATAATTCATTCATTTTGTTTCGTAGTAGATGGAATCAGCTGAACTTTATTGAGGGTTTCATCTCGCCGTGATATGAAACTCGCACAACATTTCTTGTCCCAACTGCCCTGTTCAGACATATGTATGATAGCATAAAGAAAGCTATTGGTCAAGTAACTAGGAAATAACACCACTCAAAATCATCACTGGCGAGTAAATAACACACAAAAGAAAACAGATGGAGCGATGTGTCGAAAACTATTCGCAGCTCTACTCTTGTGACAATCTCGCCCCTCTCGCAGCCTTTATCGATGTCAAAAGCTATCACAGTATGTACGAGATGGATATCGTACTTCCTTTATAAGAACTTAAGAAACCAATTGACATGTTGGCCGCGAGCAGAACACCGACAGCGACGGGATCCGACCTGGATCGATCAAGCTCTGAAGGGGTGCCCTCCCTCGTGTTCAGACGGTCGGGGTTAGATTTCCAGCTGCGACGGTCGGTCCATGATGTCAATTTTTTCCGCAGATCCCTGGGTTCATCGCAGGAGCTACGGAGTTTGTGCTTTGTGCGATGCTCTCAAGAGATGGGGTACCCATCTGCCGAGAGAGACCGAGCTAAATGGGGAAAACCCGAGGCGATGAATTCGAGCTCTGGCTTAAAGTTTAGTTTTTTTAACCGCTGTATAAGATATTTCAGAGTTGAAAAGAGGTCGTTGACCCTCAAGACATGAGATGCACGGATTACAGCATTATACACAAATTAATAGAATTGACTACAATGGCTACTCAGTGCTGCCGGCAACGTCTTTGTAAAAGTAATCTTACTGCAACCTTCAATAATTGGCTCAGCGTGTGTATCCGGAGTCGTAGAGGGGATTCATGTATTGAAGATCAATGATCGACATGATTTTTTTCTCTTAAACAACATCAGCATAAATCACATGAGAAGAATCAGCCTTTTTATATGGCTTTCCTTGACCCGGCAAAGGCATTTAATTTGGTTAGCGGGAATGGTCTATTCAAAATCCAATCTATAATAGATTTTCCAGGCAAACTGCTACGACTTATATCGTTACATGAGGCCACGTAAATAGCATTCCAATGTAATAGTGGCATATCACAACCCTGTGGTATTCGCAGTGTTGTTAAGCAAGGTTGCGTTCTGGTTCCTACATTTTAGGGAATCTGTTTTGTTCTGTAACTGAAGCATGCATTTGGTGAACTAAATGCCTTTGGACTAGGGCGGAGGGTTGGCTGTTAAATCTTGTAAAAGTCAAGGCTAAACAAGATGAGGAAGGTCACCATCAGGAAGTGTCTTGTTGCTGAAAGTTTTGCAATTGTCACCCCCAGTCAGCAGAAATAGATCCGTTCTGGCAGATTTGCAAAGTTGTCCATCTCACAATAAGTATGCTGACACAGAAAGTCGATACCACGCCAACTTTGAATTGGCATATGTGCACCAATTTACATACCTGGGTCCATCATCAACGACAAGCTCTATCTAGACCTAGCGGACAAGCAAAGCTGCTGCTACATTTGATCTTCTCATAACGCGTGTTTGGGATAACCAGAATCTCACAAATAAAACCAATGTCCTATTTGACAGCGGAACATTGGAAATGTCGGACAAACAAGAGCACAGAATTAAAACCTACCATATACGAGCCTGCGATCTGTCCTAAAGACAGAGTGATACATTCAAATGTACACTCTCGCACCAATCTCCCGAGCCCGCACGCTCTCCATACGCAACAAAGACTAAAGTAGCTTGGTCATGTTATTCGCATGGTAGACAGTCGGATCACCAAAGACATTCTCTATGAATATTTGACGATTGGCATGAGAACAGTCGGTCGACACCAAGTGAGATTCAAAGATGTGTGTAAGCGTAACATGAAGTCGCTGGGCATGAGTCTGACATTCTGAGAACACTAAACTGCAGACCGGTCCAAGTGGTGGTATACCCTGAAGAGCGACCTAATCCTTGGTGAAAAGAAGCTCTCCCAACACGGAGAAGTGAAACGACAACGCCAAAAGGTGAAAGAAAATAGGAAACTCAGTAGAGTTACCATTCCAAGGTTGCACCATCCTATAGTCAGGCATGACTGAAATGAGCTACCAGTACTGCGCTTGGGGCCAACTGCCTTACCATGCAAACAAAAGTGCTACAGAAACTACCGGTACAAGATCAATAAAGAACAATGGATGAGGCTTACTCCTGGTTAAAGACAGTAAGAAATATGATGATGATGATGATGATGAGGATGAGAATGATTATGATGATAATTTACGATTACGAGGTAAGTTGACCACAGTTCACCTTCACATGCATCTATAACGTAGACATATAATCTGGTTTACATTCTTTAGATATTGACCCATTGTATCGTACTACCGACCAGACCACGATCCCTTTACTGCGAGAGACAATAGTTATAACGTATCTGATTATCGACCACTACGATTATAAACAAACTATATTACGACATGAACACCTTTCTCTTTCAATCAGTGATATCAATCAGTGATAACACAGTAAGGTTATCACACGTGTCGTGGTGTCTTGTTGTCTGGTTATCACATTCAAAGTCAAACTTCGTATTTTTTTTAACGGAAGAACTAACACAGAGGAAGATGAAGTTGCAGACATTGTGGTGGACTCTGAAGAGCTACATCAGTACGGGCACCTAGAAGCACATGCAACACGGCGAGCCGAAACAACTCCGTTAAGAAAAGCTCACCAACATCTCTGTAGAGAGCTACGTCTCCTGGGGAGCAAATCATATAGTCAATCTTGTTTGAAAGGGGTTACTTGCTGTAGAGAGTTACGTCTCCTGGGGAGCAAATCATATAGTCAATCTTGTTTGAAAGGGGTTATTTGCTGTAGAGAGTTACGTCTCCAGGGGAGCAATATCCTATAGTCAATCTTCTTTGAAAGGGGTTACTTCCTGTAGAGAGTTACGTTTCCAGGGGACCTTTATCCTAAAGTCAATCTTGTTTGAAAGGGGTTACTTGATGTAGAGAGCTACGTCTCCAGGGGTCCTTTATCCTATAGTCAATCTTATTTGAAAGGGGTTACTTGCTGTGGAGAGCTACGTCTCCAGTGGTCCTTTATCCTATAGTCAATCTTGTGTGAAAGGGGTTACTTGCTGTAGAGAACTACGTCTCTAGGGGCGCGTTATGATATAGTCAATCTTGTGTGAAAGGGGTTCTTTGCCTACTTACTTTGAAGATGAAGAGTTAGACGATGTATCAAGTCCCAGTGTGTGTGAGGTAAAAAAAGGTCAGCTTCGTGTGTGCTCTCTTACTTTCATAACTCTTTCAGTGTTTGGTATTCATTTCCAGCTAGATATACGGATACTTAATGCGAATAGGTTACTAACCTGATCTATCTACAACGAGAGCCAATCTCTCTAACTAGTCTGATACTGTTATCCTTTTGGCCAATAAACTGAATGCGAAAGTCGCTTGAACAAATTGTATATGATTGTTGGCTTCCCTGAAACAGAAGCCAATTTCCTGACGCCTGTACTACTATAGAGACAGTGATACGTGGCAGGGGACCCGTAACAGAACATCGAGAGACATGTCAATTAAAAACATGTCTCTGTCAATGGCTTGGAAAAACTGTCATCTTTATATTATACAAATGAAGACTCTAAGGCGTTAATGTGGCGCACTTAAAATGCAATGGAATTTTAAATGATAGAGGGTTTAACTGATTCCCTCCGTAAAACCGATATATCGGCTTGTAAACTTTCTGACAATGCTAGAGAGCTGATATACTGGCTTGATCTATTGTAATATTTATATTTAACATTTTCATAAATTTACAAATGTACATTTACTTTCTATAGGGAAATTTGCATTTTTTTTAAATTATGTGACCAGACGTCCAGAATATTTGGAAGTGAGTTAAGATAATGTCGAAATGTTAAGAGCAGCGCTGAATGTGATTGGAAGCAAACAGCAAAAATAATAGTACAAAAATGCGACCAAGAGGTTGCGAGCTAAGCCTACAGACCCAGACTGCAGGCTCAAATCATACTTAATTATTTTTGAACGGGAATGTCTGGTTTTTGTGTTGTTGTTTTTTCCCCATTGTATTTCATCTTTACCCCATTGCTTTTCCCCATTGTATTACCGCGATTTCCCATTGTATTACCGCTAACTCCATTGTATTACCACTTCTGCCCATTGTATTATCACTTACTCCATTTTATTACCGCTTCTCCATCTATTGTACTATCACTTACCCCATTTTATTACAGCTTCTCCCCATTGTATTTTCACTTAGACAACAATTACGCAGTCTGTTATGCGCCATCTATGCTACTCTTAACAAATCAGCTAACCATGGCATATGCCATGTCACACAGTTAGTCGCCTCTTACAATATGCTATCTGTGAGGCAGTGGTGCTATTCTTGCCTTAGATTGCGTGACCATTACCTGGATTTTCTCTTTTGATCCCACAGAAACAAAGAACACTAGGAACCACTAATTTAGATTCTTAATGTCTGTGTTTGTTTTCAGTTCTAGATACCTGTTGCAGGTAGCCAACAGCTGCTTGAATCAATATATATCCTTCACCCGGGAGTTCCATGATAGTCCCAAGAGGTGGTACAAGTCATATCCCCACCTCGTAACCGTGGCCGACCGAGATCTAGGTGGATAGATACGCAACAACGACATCTTAGATGGGCTCATTGTCCAATCACAGTTTCCACGGAGGGGCAATTAATAAGTGTTCATTAGAAACTGGGTCTTCTTTTTATTTACGCTCATGCCAACCGCATTGCCCGCTTCATTCAGACATTGTTCGGCTTGTCCAATGAAATGGCTGAAGATCACAACGTCGTCCGCAAACGGAAGTGTGAGAACACACGTGACCAAACCACTGAATTTGCTGTTTTCTAATGAAGTCTAGCACTAGTTAGGTGCCCATCTGTTTCCTGATCTCATCGTTTCTAATTCTGTCCCATGTTGTCACATTTAGCATTCGCCTCCAGCATTTCATTTCTGTTGTTTCTTTTTCTCTTATCTGTTGCTGTCAGTATCCATGTTTGACACTGGTAGCATAGTATAGGCATGACAATTGTGTTGAACAGGGCTCTTTTTGTGCCAATCTTTACGTGCTCGTTCTTCCGAATTGAAAGCAAAGGCAAATGTCGCCGTCCATCGTAGACGATGATGGCATAATTTATTTTGCCATCGCTATTTTTAGTAAGGATTAACTGCGCTACTTTTATTCCTCAATCTCTCGTCTCGAGCCACCCGACCCCAGTAGCAAGTCAAGGACAAGACGACTAGGGGGCGACTACGAGATGCAGGGGACTCCGCATCAAGCACTGGTGAAAATGAGGGCGGAGTCCAGAGTCGAACCAACACCACCTGATCACGAGGCCGACGGCCTCACCAGTATTGAAACACCTTAAGGGATCAAGATGCTGAGCAGCGCATGAGCTACAGTGGTCAGCGACCCATAGCTGACTGCTAGCGTCAGGGCCAGCGAACCATAGCTGCCAAGACCCTTCTACACCTCCACGCGGTGATCCTGGATAACAGGCTGCAGCAGGGCAGGCTGGCTAAAGAGAAGGGATCGAAGAGGGAATGCTAACCCGGTACTCAAAAAATGATTGCTGAAGTCGGATGTGTTGGACCGAAACGTGCAAATATCGCAGCAAAGCTGTAAACTATGACACAACGCATTCCGTTCTCTGGACTACATTCTGCTACTTAAGCCCTTTCAGGGTTTGGTAGTGGGAGATTGAGAACGAAAGAAGAAGAAGAAAAAGAAGAAGAAGATAAAGAAGAAAAAACTCCTTAAAATAAAAGTGTCCACAAAAGGAATGCTGATCAACAGTAAATTCCTGCCAACACTCTGTTACCAGTGCCAAATGTGGACTTTAACAACATTTCTAGAGCGTAAGTTTACGGCGTGTAAGATGAGATGCCTCCGGAAAGCCCATCAACGTAACTAGAAGAGACATTATGCGCAATGCAGTTGTGCGAAACATGGTTGAAGTAAGACCCTACGGTGAATATATTGGTGACAGAGAATCAAATGGTTGGCCATCTAATGAGAATACAACCTGACCAACTATTCATGTGCGCCTGCAACGCACGACGATCGGGTTTTCGTAACCGTGGCCGACCGAGATCTAGGTGGATAGTAAATGTTGAGAATATGCTAAATCGTCATGGTATAACTACTTCAGCTACTCATCTGGTTCTGAACAGAAAACTACGGCTCCCTTCGCAGTCTCGACGCATACATAGATAAGACCTAGAGAAGAGACACAAAACACAAATACCTGATGCGCGAGGAAGGATCAGCCACGGCCGACTGAAGAGAGAGCGTCTGCCTCACCTGGAAAATCCCTTTGAAACGTCACATTTCAATGCCAACTAAATAACGGAACTCATATTGTGCCAAGGTGTATAATCAATCCATTGCACACAGACAAATAAAACAAATTTACGGGACAAAAGACAACAAATCACTGTTGATAGAGATCCTGCCCTGAAATCAACTGCATTTCCATGTTTGTTTCCCGAACACGCTATTGTAGTTGCACTGATAGTTGACACATGCAACTTCCATTATTTAGCCATCCTTAGAATGTGACGTTTCAAAGGTTATTTTCTCCGTTAGAAGGCCTGTATCTGCAGTAGGATGGGGATCAGTGCACGTTTATATAGTCAGGAGACGTTAATCATAAACGACTAGTAACAAATGATTAGTAAAACAGCTTACAAAACACGTTTGTGGTTTTTTCGACACACAACGATCGAACAATCCTGACGAAGTTAATATTAACGTTTTACAACCGTTTACAACCAATTTAGATAATAATGGGACAAATAAACTCCAAAATAGATCAGGGGAAATACAAAAATTCGTTAGGGCAATTTCAAGGGATGAAAATAAACCACAGAGGAGACAGGGTTATTCATTTTGCTAAGAAAACCAACAGTTATATGACCCACGTAGTTCCAAGAGTCTCCTAGAAGATTTTATCTGCGGGAAAAGCTCCGGCCATTTAGTGATAAATCAGATTGACTTATTATAGAGGACAGATTCAGAAATGGAGTCAAAACGTAACGAGGTATGGACATAAGTTCCAGGCACAATCAAAATAGCTATCAGGCTGATAAATATAGTCAGTAGATATAGAAAATATCCTCAAATAGATAGCATTAAAGCAGACAGTCAATAAAAAACAGAAGAACTATGTGAATATCTTAAAAATATATATTTATACATTTGATAACCTACTGTTTGGAAGCATGGAACAAAACAAAAGAGAACGCCCAGAAGAGTATGTTAGCACTTAGCATAACTGTCACACAAAAAATGGATTATATGCAGCAAAAAACTTTTACCGAAAATAAAATTGACACTATCTTAAGTTAAATGAAAGAATAACAAGCAAACACCCCCCCCCCCCCGCCCCACCACACACACACGCGCGAGCGCGCACGCACACACACACTCTGTGTGTGCTAGTGTATGCGTGTGAATTCGCGTGGGCGTGGTGCGTGTGTGTACAGACCCTACAACCAACTGACCTAAAAACATTGACTCAAGATACACAGTGGAAGGGACTGCTCGGGTCTTCAAACAATCAGCCGGATTAGACGCACTCACGCTAGTCAAGATTTCACATGAGAGAATGAGGCGTCAAATTCACAAGGCAACATCGGAAGTACAAATTAGTTTCGTACATCATAATGATACAGCCGAGACATTTTTGTTTCTTGAACCACGATTTCATGAAAATTGCATGGTAGAACAAAAGAACACATATGCGCTTCATGGACTACAAGAAAGTAGTCCGACAGGAAATATTAATTACATTTCTCAAGGAATTAGTTGTAGGCGGTAAAGACACAAGATAGCTTGGTAATTTCTAGTGGGAACAAACGGCGTCTGTACAATCTGTCATGATTTCCCTCCGTTGTATTGCTGTAAGAAGAGGGTAGAGACAAGGGTGTGTCCATTTCCCCTTACATATATGCAGCATATGCACGGAACAGAATTTCTAACACGCGCGTCGTATGTGGTGCGACAATAAATAACTTTTCTTCTTCTTCTTTGTTCGTTCTAAATCTCCCACTACCAAGCTCTGAGAAAAGCTTTGCAAAAAGCGAAATGTAGTCCAGAGCACGGAATGCGCTGTGTCGTGGTTTACAGCTTGACTGCTATAGTTACACCTTTTTGTTTAACACATCCGACCTCAGCAGGCATTTTTGAGTACCGGGTTAGCCTTCCCTCTTCGATCCCTTCTACTTAGCCAGTCTGCTCTGTTGCAGCCTGTTATCCAGGATCACCGAGTGGAGGTGTAGAAGGGTCTTGGCAGCTCTGGTTCGCTGGCCCTGACACTAGCAGTCAGCTATGGGTCGCTGACCGCTGCAGTTCAACTGAAAATGGACTTTCTTCACAGAGTTTAGTATGAATTGCAAACAATATAATCTACATCAGCATTGAGAAAAGAAAGACTGATTCTGACAAAACACACAGAGAATCACTTACACCGATAAGAATAGGTGATATCATACTGGAACATGTACAGCGTTTATCCTACCTGGGGCATATAATAGCAGAAGAGTGCAGCTGCGAAAAAATACATTAGAACTAGGAATCTTTTGGCCAAGATAGTATTCAACAATATGAAATACAAACTGACATTGAAACAGGAAAATTGAGGAATATTTGGCCAAGAAAGTATTCAACTATATGAAACACAAACTGACATTGAAACAAGAAAATTGAGGAATCTTTTCGACAAGACAGTACTCAAAATATGAAATACAAACTGACATTGAAACAAAAAAATTTAGGAATATTTTCGACAAGACAGTATTCAACAATATGAAACAGAAACTGACATTGAAACAGGAAAATCATAATCTGGAAACGAGAATGTACACGCGCCTCGTATACTCGTCAATTCTCTATCATGTAGAGACATGTGTCTTGTATACTTACCTTCTTAATCCTTCTACTATTACCATGAAGCGAAGTCGGGAGCTGAAGGTTTCGCACTTCGACCAGATGTGTTACTGTGGTTGCTGCAAGTCCATATTGGCATATGATGTATTTGATGTTGTTTATCCCTGAGTGGTTCGGTCTTCCCTTGGCTCTAAACTCTGATCTACTGTTGTATGTTTGTAATGACAGCCGTCTGATTTCACTCTCATGAGGTAACTAAACAATTTAATCTTGTGCGTATGCATGTATTCTTTGGAGGATGTTGTTACCATAGCAATTCTGATGTCGGAATTTGTTATTCTGTCTCTTCTCACGACGTTGAAGATTTTCTCAGGTATCTCATCTTACAGCTTACAATTTTCTTTTCCTGTGCTTTTGACAAAAGCCATGTTTGACACTGTTCGCACAGAGTTGGTAAGAGAATAGTGTTTATCAGTTGCCGTATTGTTTCTATGCTGATGTTCCAATGTTTGAGTAGTGGTGACAGTTGGTAGACATTGTATAAATAACTGCAACAGAGAATTGAGACATTCGAGATGTAGGTTTATAGCAGATTGGGTTATGACTCATGGAAATAAAAGAAAACAAATGCGGATAAACTGAAATCTGTGTAGTTGGAGAGGGTTATATGCTGTAATTCCAACAGTGGTGGGGTTACTGACGATCCTTGCATTACACTACAGCCAGGAGGACCACGGTGCACGTTTACAAATATTCCTCGGGATGAAAGATAAGGCACTGTAACATTATATTAAAGAAACGTCGACAAAAGTAACTAGCCATGACGGTTTGTTTGAACAGAAACAACTCCCAAGCTGTATAAATGAGCATATGACTCTAGTTTGGTTTCTGGAGGAACATGGGGAGAGGAAATAAGACGACGTCTCCAATTCTATATACGTGTTCACAACTGCTTCCTGCAAGCGTTGCCAGGATAGAATGCCAGCTCATCTACGACAAATTAATCAAAGGTCATCCTAGCAATAGCAAAAATGAAACAAGCAATTTCACTTGTCTTCTCTAAGAATGTAATCATTTCTTCATTTCACAGCACAGTGAGCTCGGCTTCAATTGACTTATATACAAATCGACGTGAAAATTGTCAGCGCAAACATATCTTTCCCCAGGCTTGAACTGAAAACATCTGAATACAATTAAGATGAGTTTGACGATCAATCTTGCTCATTGCGTCCTGTGACGGTTAGGCCTTGTGTAAATGTACAATTCAATTTCCCGCCCGATCGAGGGACACGCTGGAGACTTTACACTTTCATTAATAAGTATGTCAAAATTACATTTTCAGAACCGAAGACATTTCATTTTCACAAATTTGGTATGCAGACTTTTCATTTTCACAATCTAGATATACAGACTGTACACTTTTATAATGGAGCGAATAAATAACGTCTGGTCAGGCAAAACATACTGAACAGACATGTTAGTCAGGTAAAATATACTGATTTTACAATTTAGTCACGGTCAGGCAAAATAAACTGATCAGACATGTTAGTCAAGGTCAGGCAAAATATACTGATCAGACATGTTAGCTAAGGTCAAGCAAACTATACTGGCCAAGACCGTCATCTCGATTTCCCCGTAGTGCTCCCTGGAAACGGGCTGTTAGCATGACAGCCTGGCTAACGAGGTGAGGGATCGACGTGATCTCCGCAATAGTGATCGACACGTAGATGAAGCAAGCATAGCACAACCGCCTCGAAGAACCAGGTCCACCAACATCAGCACGCTCGAGATGTCAAACAAGCTACAACAACTCGCCACTAAATGTTTTTTTCAGGACACACAAAAGATTAATCCTATTCATATTAGGCTTTTAACAACAAGAACAAAATATTCCGAATATAAGTATGCAGACTTTTCACTGACAGAATTAAGTATGCAGACTTTTCACTGTCAGAATATAAGTATGCAGACTTTTCACTGTCAGAATATAAATATGCAGACTTTTCACTGTCAGAATATAAGTATGCAGACTTTACACTGACAGAATATAAGTATGCAGACTTTTCACTGACAGAATATAAGTATGCAGACTTTTCACTGTCAGAATATAAGTATGCAGACTTTACACTGACAGAATATAAGTATGCAGACTTTTCACTGTCAGAATATAAGTATGCAGACTTTTCACTGTCAGAATATAAGTATGCAGACTTTTCACTGACAGAATCGAAGTATGTAGGCTTTACACTCTCATAATCTAAATATTTAGAATGGTACTCTTATAATCTAAGTATGTAGGCTTTACACTCTCAAAATCTAAATATTCAGAATTGTACTTTCATAATCTAAGTTTATAGGCTTTTCAGTTCAGTTCAGTTCATCCTGAAACCCAGCAGGTCGTTGGGGCACACATGAAGACATGAAAATCCCACGCCAACCTCTCTGCCTGTCGCCGCCTGTCGTATCTCACCGGGACGAAGGCCTGACCACTCAGTGATGTTGTCCACCCATCTCTTCCTTGGACGTCCTCGCCCTCTCTGTCCCGGTACAAAAAACCAAAGAGTATCGAGTTGATAATTCCGTTGGACCTCGCGACGTGCCCGCACCAGGCCATCTTTCGTCTTTTTATAGCTGTGTACAGATTTTCAAAAGGACCAATAGCGTCTTCAACTCTCTGACGGATTTCTACGTTCGTGACACGATCTTTATATGTAATATTTAGGAGTTTTCTATAGCACCGCATTTCCATTGCATGTATCCTGCCCTGGATAACTGCTGTAATGGTCCAAGTCTCACAAGCATACATAAATATTGATAGCACCAAAGAGCGCATTAGTCTGACTTTTATGCCGAGGGCGAGCCGCTTGTCTTGCCATATAGGTTTCAGCCGAGTCAGCGCCGCTGTTGTTTGTGCTATTCTTGCAATTACCTCTGGCTTCGAACCCTCTTCGCTGATCAATGATCCCAGATATTTGAAACGTTTGACCCCCTCAAGTTCCTGCCAATTTGCCTCTATTACAGATTGAAACCCTGCTACGTTATTGGTCATGAGCTTTGTTTTATCTGCATTTATTTCCATACCAAAACTCAGGGCCGTTCTATCCAATCTACCAATCAACTCATGGAGTTCCCTCTCCGTGCCTGCCAATACATCAATATCATCAGCAAAGCGGATGTTTGTGATAAGCATGTCACCTATTTTAACCGTACCAACATGTCCTTTTAAGGTCGTCTCCATTATACTCTCCAAGAGGATATTGAAGAGTGGGGGAGAGTATACATCCCTGTCTCACACCCACCGTCGTACGGAACCAATCGCCTAGCGTTCCCTCTACTGAGACTGCGCTTGTCGCCTGCTTTTAAAGGTTTGCAATTACCCTCACAATATCACTGTTGAACTTATAATGCCTCATTGTTGACCATAGCGCCGCATGCCACACTCTGTCAAACGCCTTTCTAAAGTCAATGAAGGCATGGTAGAGTTGTTGATGATACTCTGAGTACTTCTCATTCAGTAGCCGAAGATTAAATATCTGCTTGATGGTACTCCTTCCCGCTCGAAAGCCCGCTTGTTCTTCGGCCATGATATTCTCCGCCTGTGGATTCAGTCAGTTAAAAATTATTCTCAAGAGAACTTTACTTGGATGACTTATCAGACTGATTGTTCGATAGTTCTGACACATATTTAGGTTTCCTGATTTAGGCAGTGGTATAATGACTGATTTTGTCCAGCAGGTGGGCCACTCTCCTGTCTGCCAAATTCTATTTCAGATGTATGTCAGGGTATTAATTGTTGCCTCACCTCCCACTTGTAGGAGCTCTGCTGGAATATTATCCACACCTACAGCCTTCCCTCTCTTCAGCATTTTCACGGCTTCATATACTTCTTCCCTTGTTATCGTTTGATTTTTCTCTATCAGACTCACTTCAGGAGACATTGCATTTCTTGTGTCACCTCGACCTTCATGCTTATATAGCTCCGAACAGGCTTTTACACTCTCATAATCGAAATATTCAGAATTGTACTCTTATAATCTAAGTATATAGGCTTTTACACTTTCGTAATCTAAATATTCAGAATTGTACTCTTATAATCTAAGTATATAGGCTTTTACACTCTCATAATCTAAATATTGAGAATGGTACTCTTATAATCTAAGTATATAGGCTTTTACACTCTCATAATCTAAATATTGAGAATGGTACTCTCAAAACCTAAGTATGGAGACTTTACACTTTAAGAATCTAAGTATGTAGACTTCACACTTTAAGAATCTAAGTATGTAGACTTCACACTTTAAGAATCTAAGTATGTAGACTTCACACTTTAAGAATCTAAGTATGTAGACTTCACATTTTAAGAATCTTAAGTATGTAGACTTCACACTTTAAGAATCTAAGTATGTAGACTTCACATTTTAAGAATCTAAGTATGTAGACTTCACACTTTAGGAATCTAAGTATGTAGACTTCACACTTTAAGAATCTAAGTATGTAGACTTCACACTTTAAGAATCTAAGTATGTAGACTTCACACTTTAAGAATCTAAGTATGTAGACTTCACATTTTAAGAATCTTAAGTATGTAAACTTCACACTTTAAGAATCTAAGTATGTAGACTTCACATTTTAAGAATCTAAGTATGTAGACTTCACACTTTAGGAATCTAAGTATGGAGATTTTGCCACTTTCGAACTTGGCTTACCGTCATTCCTTTTAGAAGAATCCTTAAACCCTGGCTTGTTTTGATAGCATGATGTGAAATCAGTTGTCCTTTAAGTGTAGTGAGCATGCAGATGTATTGGAGCGTGTGATTAAACATGTTTGACGCGAATCATTACATCGTCTGATGTTTTCCATTAGATAGGCAAACAATTCTATAACAAAACGAATGCAATTCTATAATGGAATAACATAGTTTCTAACGCTGAAGCTCGCAGATGTTTGTGGTACTGGAAAGATAACATACATGTGTTTCTGAATAAACCAGTAGATCCATTTGTCGTTAGCGAGTGATACAAAACGATTTATTCCTAGTTGACTGAAAATCAATTTATCGCTAGAAGATCATGAAAATAATTGATCGCCAGATGAGGATAGAGGCCAAGAGTGAAGAGTGGAAAAGACATGCATGTTAATATCGGATGAACAACGTGAACAAGAGAGTGAGAGAGGGAGAGAGAGAGAGAGAAAGAGAGAGAGAGAGATTCCATGTAAATTGAATTTACTTCACTCTGTTATTCCTGCATTATATATGGAATATTGTTGACGAACTTTTCTTCAAATCTAGACACATCAAGTTCATAGTGTGGGTTTCATTGAGCAAATCTGGGGGTCTTTACATAAAACAGAAACTATGATGATCAGTAGAACACCTGAACGACTCATGATAAGTTATATTGCTCTCCAACAGGTCCATGAGTTCAAGTATTTGGGCAGTATTTGTCGGCAGACGGTAGAATCGACAGGGAAATTGAGACAAGGTGTCAGAAAGCATCTGCTGTGACTTATCAGCTGTCCCTACTGCTTAGACACCCGAGCATTAGTTTGGCAACAAAGCAACAGCTGATAAACAGTATATTTATGCTGACTCTGTGCTACCAGTGCCAAATATGGCCTCTGTTCAGAACATGTAAGAGTAGAATTTCTACGTAGGAAATGAAGTGTTTGGGGAAGGTCATCGGTGTTAAAACCAAGAGAGACAGAATGCGGAATGACGACATTCCAAGTATAGTCGACACTACGTCTTGTGCGGAATACATTTCCAGGCGGAAAATATGTTGCTTTGCTCATCCCATGAGAATGCACCCTCATCAACTTCCCCTGATGGCTTACAACGCTCGTAGATCTGGCTACAAGATAAGGGGGCGGCTCCGAGACAGGTAGACAGGTGATATTAGAGTGATTGTGCAGCGACACGGGCTAACATTGACGGACGCAACGCAATTGGCGCAGGAAATACGACCTAAGCTTCCCAAGTCGCTCAACGGCACAAGTGGAAAGAAAACTAACTAACTACACAAGAGATGTTAGACAACTCCGTTATTTGCCTCATACGTACTTTCATTGGGAAAATTGGCTGGAAATATTTATGTTGCTCAACGATAGACTCACTTAGAGACATTCAGTTGGGAATAGGTTGATATATTTCTCAAACATAGACTTACATGGAGACATTTGGCTGGAGATGTGTTGATATATTTCTCAAACAGAGACTTACATTGAGACATTTGGCTGGAGATGTGTTGATATATTTCTCAACGATAAACTCAGCTAAAGACATTCTGTTGGGAATAGGTTTATATATTTCTCAACGATAGACTCAGCTTAAGATATTTGACTGGAAATGCGTTGACATATTTCTCAACGATAGAATCAGCTAAAGACATTTGACTGGAAATGCGTTGACATATTTCTCAACGATAGACGCAGCTAAAGATATTTGACTGGAAATGCGTTGACATATTTCTCAACGATAAACTCACCTGAAGACATTTGACTGGAAATGCGTTGACATATTTCTCAACAATAGACTCACCTGAAGACATTTCACGATCTTACACATCTCTTTGCCCAGGTACCAGATCCCTGTGACGTCTTCTGCCATGGTGGGCGGCAGGCAGATAAGGATGACCAGGAAGTCTGCTACAGCAAGATTGACCAAGAAAATGTTGGTAGCGCTGCGCATTCTAGGGTTTCTCCACACGGCAAACCAGACTAAGCAGTTACCCACCAGCCCGATGACCAGCACAACAGTGGACAGGATTATGAAGAGGCAGACAATGAATATGCCAATGTTGGAATGAAACAGGTCTTCGTCGCCTGTGTCGTAGTAAGGGGTGGTCAGGCTGGCTGGGTCGTAGTCCATGTTAATGTTGACGCCTATGCTGGTCGTGTGATTCATGTTGAGGTTAGCGCTGTGGTTAAAGTTTGAGAAGGAATTGGTTTCAGTGTCGGAGACTTCGTTAGTGTCTAGAGAAGCCATGACGCAATCCTTCAACAATCCTGGTTCTTTAGAAGAATGAGACTTTTTCCACAGGAGAGTTATGCAGATTCTTCTTCTCTTCAAACTATTGGTACGCGGCTCTTAATCGAAGAACAAATTTTCAGCCGGTTTCTCAATAATCCCGTTTCAAATAGGAGATCTGAAATGTCCAAATGTGGAAATATTATTAGACTGAAATGGCTATTGGTTCACTTAAATACCATACATTGCATATCATATCTGGTGATAGGTTGACAACTTTCTAATGTAAAACAATCAGGTTGTGATATGCCGTAGTCTCAGAACGTACACATTTATTTATATACTTCAAAGTGGTGGGAAGGGCATGTGATGATCTAATTGGTATAGGTTTGCCAACTCTTGTGGGTATAAGTAGTTTTATTATTACAGCGGCCCCACCCCGAGACACCAACTAGAGGAATAAGTCAGGTGAGGGTGGCTAGCTGACACTGACTCCTCGCTGAACAAAGACTTGTCTACCTAAACATTTTGGGAGAGGACACTAACGTCTGGTCAGACAAAACAGATTGATCAGACAATGTTAGGGTCAAGTAAAAATACAGACCAACATTTCCCCTCACTTTCTTGCGATTCAGTCTGACTAATCAGGTGGGGATCTAAGTGATCCCCATAGTAGTGAGCGCCACACATCTGAAACCTAGCATAGCACATCTTCACGGAGGACCCCGGTCTGTATTTATCAACACACTCAGGATGTGAGGAAGGCTACTGCCTGCCGTCACATAAGGCACTTTTTAGGGCGGTCAGAATAGTACATTTACTCATCGTGACCATTCAATAACAACAATAATAACAACCTAAGCATGTCAGGTATGAACTCAGTGGACTCTGTGGACTCTGTGGACTCAGTGGATGAAACGTTCACTGGTTGACTGGATAGAAATATGACGTTCGTGAATTGGAACACGAACAGTATGACGAGACACTAGAACGCGATGGATGTCCACTGTATTCGTCCAATCTCCAGGCGTCTTCACTATTTCGTGCCGTTGGACTTATGACGAGAAAGTTGATGGCAACCAGAGCAAATCTTTCTCACTTGGATCTAAGAAACAGTACAAGTCTCTGCCTCAAACACACCACGGGTCTGGTGCCATAAATACTTTACATAGCGAAGGGATATTGTTATTATAAATGAATCAGTGGTCCCAGACCTCTACATGGTATATCTGGAATGAACATTATCAGTTATCTGCGTTTCAATATTTCGCAGCTAAAGAAATATTCAAAAGCAGAAATAAATCCCAGTAACTTCAGACCAGAAGCAGAAGTCTCAAATTGGCAGTGGAAATGATGTGGCAAATGTAATACAGAGAGATAAGAACTTTTTCGCCTGGCCTCATACATGTCTCGTCTGTACGAAAATGCAGATGCGCCGGCCATGTGGTGCGCATGCCAGATAGCAAGTGGACACGTAGAGTGGCGTCCTGGTAACCTTACAACTTTAGACGCTTCCGCGGGCAACCTAGGTTGGGGTGGAGAGATGGCCTGTAGGAGACTCTGGGTCCAACATAGTACACAAGAGCAAATGAGCGAAATCAGTTTACTCAACATTTGGCTACCTGACATCAAACACAGGTGCCTTATTGAATACCAGAAATTCGTGATTTAGAGAGATAATAAGCGCGACGCTGTGGACGCAACACTGAGAAAGTGCTGAGCGAAATGACTTCAGGTTAATTCTCGGAAAATTTGCCATCTGGCTCATAACAGTCTTAATATGCGAGAACCATGTAGTGAAAATGGAAAATTATTTTTTTGTAAAAATATGGTATGTTGAATCTTTAAATAAACTTATACATAGAATTAACTCGTGCTATTAAGATTCAACATACCATATTTAAACAAAAATTAATTTTCCATTTTCCCTGACATTAATTTATATGCTTAAACTTCTCATTTAATTTTAAGTAAAAAATAACACTGGCACAAAAACATTACCATATATTTTTCTTTCAGCACTCAGCTCTTACAGGAAATTAATATATTATAAAAGTTAATGTACATTTATAAGGATAAATAATTTTCTCATACCCCCGATAAATAAAGATACGCCTTCGACTCTTAATGTACAATCAATTTACGCATGTACTGTAAAACATGTTTCTGTACAAAAGATAAAAGATAACTATAGAAATAAGATGGAAAAATTATGTTTTGATAAATCTGTGCAGTCTACAAAATATTTATGGATAACGCGTTAACATGGGCAAGGAAAATGGGAGTGCGTGCAAATAGTCAAGTTCGGAGGCTATTGAATTATTGAGAGAAAATACTAATTCTAACATCAAGTATTTCTGAACGCACCATAACACGGTCACCGTCGTGTAATTGTCGAATACGCATGTCACATTGATGTGAGGTTAGATATTTGTCATACGTAACACTCATTAACTAAACTCATTTGGTCTTTAGATCAATAGAATCGGAAGATGACATACGCTCATTAAGTAATCGTTATGGCAAGAAGTAGTAGGAGATAATGGGAAGATGTGTAAGGAAGGGTTCTCGTATTACGGCATCATTCCCTTACAGCAACTTTGGTTGTTGTTGCTTGCGAATACCCACAATGAGTAGGTAACTTTTTTGTGCGCACTGAAAAGAACGTTAAGTGGCGGGTTGCAGTAGTTTTCCTCACATCCCGAGAGTGCTGATGAAGGCGGACCGAGGTGTTATACTAAGCTTCGTATGCGTGTCGCTCACTACTACGGAAGTCACGTCGATCCATCACCTTGTTAGCCAGGCTGCCTGAAACCAGCCCGTTTCCAGGAAGGGCTACAAAGAAGCCAAGTTGAGGGACTTTACCAGTATGTTTTGTCTGACCAGACGTTAGTCTTCATTCCATGTAACTTTAGTAGATGGAAGTAACTTAAAGTTAGAAATCACTATTTGTACTTTGGCAACCACAAGGAAAGGCAAGCACTGAACACGTAGGAGTGTTAGGCAGTGTGGTTATGTTTTGCTAAATGTTTGTACTAATTTTATTGTTGCTTGTTAGTGAAACAATATACAACAATATCAAATGTGTGCACTTTATTTTCTTAAATAATAATGAGCTTCAACATGCGGAACAGTGCTCGAGCTACAACTGGCCGATTTAGTCAGGGCTAGCGATTGAGAGCTGCGAGATTCTGCCACATCTTCAAGCGGTGATCCTGGCTATCATGCTGTAAAAGAGCAGAATGGCTAAGGAGAAGGGATCAAAGAGGGAAGGTTAACCTGGTACTCGAAAATGCATGTTGAAGTCGGACCAGAAACGTACAAATATCGCAGATAAGCTGTAAACTACGACACAACGCATTCCGTTCTCCGCACAACAACCTGCTACACGCAAAGCCATTTTCAGGACTCGGTAGATGGGGGGATTGAGAATGATCGAAGAAGAAGAAGTCATAAAGAAGTTATGGCATTGGATTTGTCCTTAAACATTCTTCAAACGCGCATATTGTTACGTCAGAAGTAGCAATCACCAAAATTAATGCAGCAATTTGGGTGACCATACACTGCCTGCAATCTGCGATGAATGTCAACTGGTCGACATCCTTCAGCTGTTAGAAACCGAATCACCGCTCGCTGATCAACTCTGGACTGATTCCGTATCAAAACCGCCATGTTTTCAACTATTAAACTATGAGTCAGAGGTTAATGACATGTTGCAAACTTGATGATTGGTATGTGCTGTTTACAACAGAATTGACGTCATCTTGCGCATCGTACGAATGTTCACTTGGTGCAGTTAGGTCCGGTTACATTTGAACACGTCTCGTATTTCCATAATCGATGGGTTCTAATCATCATGTAAGTTACTTCAACGACATTTGAGTGTCATAGACTCTTCTAGATATTACAGTTATATTCATGATTAGATTAGTCAGTCCGGATACTGGCGTTGAAGGCGTCTGATCCTGTCACGCCTCTGTTTTCTGTTCTGTTCTCTGCTCTGTTCACTGCTCTGTGCTCTGCAGATCACTTCACATAAGGCTGCACTTAGATGTCTTTGCACTCCTGTGTGTTGAGCTCGTTTCTTGGACGCCCACTTCTTCTTTTCCTCGGAATTTTGCCTTTCCGTATTTTCAGAAGTAGACCATTATATCTCGTATTAACACAGTAGCGGTTTGGGTGGACCTGGAAAAGGAATTGACAAAGAAAGTCTGGAAAGATGGACTTAGAGTCAAGCTAAGGAGAAGTGAAGTTTGTGGGAGAATGTACAAGTGGATCAACCACTACCTCAAATAAGAACGGCCAGAGTCCAAGTACAAGGGCAGATGAACAAATAGGTGACACTCGAGCAGGGAGTACCCCAAGGGGGAGTACTGTCACCCACACTCTTCCTGGTATATATAAACGATATTACAGAGAATATACCAAGAAGAGTCCATAGCTCAATGTTTGCAGACGATCTGGCTATGTGGACCTCTGAAAAGAATCTCACCATAGCAAGAAATCGGGTGCAGCAGGCCCTAACATCGCTGGAAGAGTGGGCGAACTCATGGCTGGTCAAAATAAACGAGGAGAAAACCACATGTACAATATTCTCGCTTTCAATCAAACCCCAAAAACACCAAATTAAGTCTAAATGGCAAAGTCCTGCAGCCAAACGACAACCAAAACTACCTGGGAGTCACATTTGATCGGCGCATGACATAGAAAAGTCAGATCGAGAGAAACCGAATGAGAGCCAGAGAAAGAATGGCAACCATGAGGAAACTTGCTGGCACAAGCTGGGGAGCAGACGAAGGCATACTAAAGAAACTGTACACTGGAAGAGTGAGACCAGTTCTCGAGTATGGCATTGCGGCATGGACAACAGCAGCAAAGACGAACTTCGATAAAGTTAGCAAACTTCAAAACCAAGACATGAGAGTTATAACAGGAGGCATGAAGTAACGCCAATTGTAGAACTTGAAAAGATTACAAAACTGAAATCCATGACCGATAGAAGAGACTGCAGAGCCCAGCTGTAGTCAGAGAAACTCCGAAGACTGACTGACCATCCAATGCACCAGAGACTAAACAATTTGGGAAATCAGAAACTAAAGCGGAGAAACTTTGCAGAAATAGCCAAAGCAAAGATGCACGAAGATTCCATAAACGCATTAACAACACCAAAGCCCATCACTACTGTACGAAAACCTACCTGGAGGCAGGATATATTTCCAGAGGTGGTAGAAAATATACCAGGTATTGGAAACAAAAACTGCCAGACTGAAAAAGAAAGGAGAGATACTACTCTAAGCTTTATATCGAAAAACTACCCAAGCATGGACTGGACCCATGCATACACCGACGGTTCTGTAACAAACACTACACAGAACGGAGGGGCAGGAGCATTCCTGAACCTACCAAATGGCAGAAAAATAACACTGTCATTCGCTACTGGTAAGTACACAAGCAATTTCAGAGCGGAGGCGGAGGCACTGAGGGCGGCAGTGGAAGAAATGGTGACACATAAAGAAAATGAAAGCCATACAGTCCTGCTTACAGATGCTCTGGCCGTAGTCACAGCGCTAAAAAGCCAGAAAAACACTGAGCTTAATGACTTAAGAGCAGCACTCTGTCAACTATGCCAGCAGTCCGCACCAAAAAGGGTAGTGGTACAGTGGGTCCCATCACACTGCAACATCCAAGGCAACGAGGAGGCAGACAGACTGGCAAAAGATGGTGCAAGACTACCACAAACAGATACTAGTATGACGTACGAAGAGTCAAAACGGCTTATTAAAGCCAGATACATGACCAAATGGGAAACTGAACATACCGGCTACACCAAAAATGATGCCTATTACCAGTTGAACAGAAGAGAGCAGGTCGTGGTCTTCAGACTTCGCACTGGCCACCATAGACTGAGGTACCACCTATTCAACAAATTGAAGATAGGTGGCACCGACGAATGCCCGTGTGGTACCGGGAAAATGACCGCTGAGCATCTGCTGCAGAACTGCCCGACATACGAGGATCAGAGAGAGCAGATGTGGCCATCACCAGTGGAACCACAAGACAAGCTCTATGGCAGTGTCGACAGCCTCAGGATGACCGCCGCTTTTTTCGAAAAAATAATGGTTACTGTCTGACTGCGTACGAAGAAGAAGAAGAAGATATCTCGTATTGGGGCCAAACCCAGACAATCTGTCTGTGTATATTATGCTTCTTTAGCCGTCGGTGTCCCAATATCGTTAATCTTTTGCTGGTTGATATGTTTCCTGCCCAGTTTACTCTTTACATCCTCCAACGGCACCACACTTCACAACTCTTCTAAGGTCTTTTCATCCTTTTTGTTAAGAGCTTATGTGTCAGAACTGTGGGCCAGATATGTGTTTATTCATGCATTGCACAACCAGCTGGTAATCGAAAGAGGTGACATGTTGATCAACGACGTCTGTTAGATAATACACTGTAGTTGATGAGCCAGCGATGTGCTGATTACATGATTGTAATCATACGCGGGTCAAACAGAGAGGGCTGCATGTCAGGACGGAATAGAGTGAGTGCAGCCATCGAGCTATAGTAACCTTTAGTATTAACACTCTTCTTTATTTACCCGGAGAGGAATTGCTTCGAATAAAACGGAATAGAATAATTATGATAAGTAAGGTAAATACACAAAAACAATTAATAACACACAAGAGGCTAGCATCTCTTTTTGGCATGGTGTAGCAAAAATGAGACAAATATTACTTGGTGACAAAAACTAATGAAATTTCATACCAGCCGTCACCATTATTGAAACACCTTAACATAAACATGTCCACAAAAAGCATGCTAATCAACAGTATATTCATGCCAGCTCTATGTTACCAATGCCAAGTGTGGACTTTTAATTCAAACTCTAGAAAGAGAGATCACGACATATCAGATGAGATGCCTCCAGAAAACAATCAACGTAACTAGGGGAGAGAGATCACGACATATCAGATGAGATGCCTCCAGAAAACAATCAACGTAACTAGGGGAGAGAGATCACGACATATCAGATGAGATGCCTCCAGAAAACAATCAACGTAACTAGGGGAGAGAGATCACGACATATCAGATGAGATGCCTCCAGAAAACAATCAACGTAACTAGGGGAGAGAGATCACGACATATCAGATGAGATGCCTCCAGAAAACAATCAACGTAACTTGGGGAGAGAGATCACGACATATCAGATGAGATGCCTCCGGAAAACAATCAACGTAACTAGGGGAGAGAGATCACGACATATCAGATGAGATGCCTCCAGAAAACAATCAACGTAACTAGGGGAGAGAGATCACGACATATCAGATGAGATGCCTCCAGAAAACAATCAACGTAACTAGGGGAGAGAGATCACGACATATCAGATGAGATGCCTCCAGAAAACAATCAACGTAACTAGGGGAGAGAGATCACGACATATCAGATGAGATGCCTCCGGAAAACAATCAACGTAACTAGGGGAGAGAGATCACGACATATCAGATGAGATGCCTCCAGAGAACAATCAACGTAACTAGGGGAGAGAGATCACGACATATCAGATGAGATGCCTCCAGAAAACAATCAACGTAACTAGGGGAGAGAGATCACGACATATCAGATGAGATGCCTCCAGAAAACAATCAACGTAACTAGGGGAGAGAGATCACGACATATCAGATGAGATGCCTCCAGAAAACAATCAACGTAACTAGGGGAGAGAGATCACGACATATCAGATGAGATGCCTCCAGAAAACAATCAACGTAACTAGGGGAGAGAGATCACGACATATCAGATGAGATGCCTCCAGAAAACAATCAACGTAACTAGGGGAGAGAGATCACGACATATCAGATGAGATGCCTCCAGAAAACAATCAACGTAACTAGGGGAGAGAGATCACGACATATCAGATGAGATGCCTCCAGAAAACAATCAACGTAACTAGGGGAGAGAGATCACGACATATCAGATGAGATGCCTCCAGAAAACAATCAACGTAACTAGGGGAGAGAGATCACGACATATCAGATGAGATGCCTCCAGAAAACAATCAACGTAACTAGGGGAGAGAGATCACGACATATCAGATGAGATGCCTCCAGAAAACAATCAACGTAACTAGGGGAGAGAGATCACGACATATCAGATGAGATGCCTCCAGAAAACAATCAACGTAACTAGGGGAGAGAGATCACGACATATCAGATGAGATGCCTCCAGAAAACAATCAACGTAACTACTGGAGATAGAATGTGTGTGAAGAATAGTTGAAGCAAGACCCTGCTCTCAATAGATTGATGAAGTGAGAATCAATTGGTTCGGCCACCTAATGAGAATGCATCCTGACCAACTACCCCTGTGCGCATATAACGCACGACGTTCGGGTTTTCGCAACCGTGGCAGACCGAGAACTAGATGGATAGGAAATGTTGCGGATATATTCTAAATCGTCATAGGACTACTTCAGCGACACGACAGAAAAGTGCACAAGTGGATAAGAAATGACAAAACAAGGAACGGCAAAACAAGGCAAGGCAAGACAAGACTGGACTGGACAGGACAGGACAAGACAGGACAGGACAAGACAAGACAAGACAGGACAGGACAGGACAGGACAGGACAATACAAGACAGGACAGAGACAAGACATAACAAGACAAGACAAAACAAGACAAGGCACGACAAAATTCAAGACAAGACAAGGCAAGCCCAGGCAAGACAAAATACAAGACAAGACAAGACCAGGCAAGACAAGACAGTACAAGACAATACAAGGTAAGACAAGACAAGGCAAGGCAAGGGAAGACAAGACAAGAAAAGAGAAGGCAAGATCAGACCATACAAGACCAGACAAGGCAAGGCCAGACAAGACAAGGAAAGACAAGGCAAGACAAGACAAGACAAGACAAGATACAAGACAAGACAAGACAAAACAAGACAAGACAAAAGACCAGGCAAGAAAAGAAAAGACAGGTCAAGACAATACCAGACAAAATACAAGACAAGACCAGGTAAGACAAGGCAAGACATAATACAAGGCCAAAAAAAAGACAAGACAAAAGACAAGACAAGGCAAGACAAACTTTATGAACAAGAAGAAAGCATGAAATGAGAAAGTACCGGACAGTTAACCATTCTGGAACGGAATATGGTGAAAATTAAATATGATAAAGAGGATAAGGGCCAATAAGCAAAGTAGATCCACGATCGTAAAAAAAAAAAAAAAAAAAAAAAAAACGCACGCACGCACACACACACACACAACAGCCTGCAAAGCACACGAACATGATGGTGATGATGATTGCTCTTCTCCCAATCTTGTTGTGTCTGCACACACTAACAATAACCAACATCATACAACTAAGCTAGATCACCACAAAAGAGGCTTAATTGCCACCTCGTCACTCCTTCGTTTTTACCATATAATCATATTTTGTCAAGATTCGACTAAATCATATAGAGCAGGTTATAATACTGCCAGAACGCCGTCCTCCGCCAGCACTCTTGCATCCCCTTTGCCATGTTCGTTTACTTTTAAGAACCTTTTGGTCAAGCCTTCTCATCCACTGGACTGTGATGGCCGCATGGAAGAGTTCACCGCGCCTGTAGGTTGATGACGTCGAGATTGGGTGCCACATCCGATTTTTCAAGGGAGATAACCTTCTGAACTGCCTGACGTCGTTGTCGGTACGGATAAATTGTATCCCACAGTGATACAGGGGTAAGGAGATGAAGTGCTGGAGACCTCATTATGACCGATCCCCCTCGGCTTGATTCAGTGAGGTGACTGAGTCATTTTCCTTGCCCCTCCCAATACATTCTGAGGAGTCTACCCACTTATATAGCTGGGTAAGAGAAACTGAGACGCTAGTACGGTCAGGCACAAAATACTGACCAGCGCGTCGTGCCTGGGTCAGATGTAATATGCTGAGAAGACACTATCTCTCTTCCATGTAGGGCTCTCCTCTGGAAACTGGCTGTTTTCAAGGCAGTCTGCTGACTATAGGTTGATCGACGTGATCCCTATAGTAGCTATTGTCGCGCAGTTGAAGCCAAGCATAGCACAACAACCTGGAGGAACCCGGTCCACGTTCATCAGCACGCTCATGATGTGATTAAAACTACTGCAACCCGCTATTTAAAGCCGTTTTCATGACGCACAAACATACTCATCTTAGGCATTCAACAACAAACAAACAAGTTTTGAAGAAGCCAGTAGTGGGCCCTCTGCAGAACGTCGTTTCATAAAACCGTCCATCTATTTGGGTGTTATATGTTTATTGGCAGAAATGCAGTAGGGTAGATTGTCCATGCTTTCCGTGCGCGGCGCAGCAATCGTGCCACGAAAAATCCTCTGTGTCTACCGACCTTTCTGTTGGGTAAAATTGAACCTGTCATCCGCCAAGTTTCGAAAATAGTTCTGCGGTTGTGACAAACATGTTCAGTGCTGTATTGGTCAGACCAGTTGCTGTAAGAGACATGCACAATGCTGAATAGGACATTTATGTTGCTGTAACAGACATGCGCAATGCTGTATAGACAAGTCTCTTTGCTGTGACAGACTTGCGCAGTGATATAGACATGTCCCGTTGCTGTAACAGACATGCGCAATGCTGTATAGACCAATCTATTTGCTGTGACAGACATGCGCAGTGATATGACACGTCCCGTTCCTGTAACAGACATGCGCAATGCTGTATAGACCAATCTCTTCGCTGTGACAGACATGCGCAGTAATATAGACATGTCCCGTTGCTGTAACAGACATGCGCAATGCTGTATAGACCAATCTCTTTGCTGTGACAGACATGCGCAGTGATATAGACATGTCCCGTTGCTGTAACAGACATGCGTAGTGATATAGACATGTCCCGTTGCTGTAACAGACATGCGCAGTGATATAGACATGTCCCGCTGCTGTAACAGACATGCGCAGTGATATAGACATGTCCCGTTGCTGTAACAGACATGCGCAGTGATATATACATGTCCCGTTCCTATAACAGACATGCATAGTGATATAGACATGTCCCGTTGCTGTAACAGACATGCGCAGTGATATAGACATGTCCCGCTGCTGTAACAGACATGCGCAGTGATATAGACATGTCCCGTTGCTGTAACAGACATGCGCAGTGATATAGACATGTCCCGCTGCTGTAACAGACATGCGCAGTGATATAGACATTCACCGTTGCTGTGACAGACATGCACAGTGATATAGACATGTCCCGCTGCTGTAACAGACATGCGCAGTGATATAGACATTCACCGTTGCTGTGACAGACATGCGCAGTGATATAGACATGTCCCGTTGCTGTAACAGACATGCGCAGTGATATAGACATGTCTCGTTGCTGTAAAGACAAGTCTCAATGTGGCAGCGTAAGGCGTTTCCACGGTATTTTAGCTATCTAGTATGTTATCACATGCATCCACATCATTCAGGACCACACACAGCAAATAACATTATCAAACGGCAGGTAATAGTCCGTATTTATTAACATCACTAAAACCAACAAAACAGAATAACCATAATAACAATAATCATTAACATTATATTGATGTTATATTATGTATGTCGGAGGTTGTAAGTACATGTTTTTGAATATCGCCCCCAGTCAATATATATAACCCATTTATAGTCAATATATTCTCTTTCCCTTGTCCGCACTCTCTACACACTCTCACAAACTCGTCTTCTCGATCGTATTCTGTGCATTCACTCACACTCAGATCCCCTCAGGCAGGGGATGTTTTCATTACACATTGAGATCCCTTCAGGCAGGTGATCTTGACATTACACATTAAATCTGTTCAACGTATACACATGTATACACGTATACACACTCAATCAAGCTGCGTATACACATACTTCGAAACATACATCGTTTCCTCCGTGTCCTTCACACACACATCCAGATCTCTTCTAGTCACAGGATACCCAACACATACTTTATTGAGCGACTGGCCAAGACTGAAATGCGTATTCTGGTTCATTCACTCTGCAATTCATTCCATCTCTCTAAAATTCGAAAAACAGCCTGCCAAACTAGTAGCACGCTAAAAATCGTTCGTCTAGAAAGTTGCTGAGCAGAACCCTAGCTAAACTCTCAGTTTCTCTCTCTATTACTCTCTCTCTCTCTCTCTGTCTCTCTCTCTCTCCATGGCCAGCCTGCTTGAGTTAAACTTTGCCTAGTGTTATATACTCAAGCAGTATCAGGACTGTCCAATGGTATTCTGTGGGTTGTCTGACTCAGCCATCACTCTAGTTTGGATCTATCTCCACTTAGTTATTATTGGAACCAACCGCTCCTGTCACTCTAAAATGTCACAGCAAGCCCTGGTAGCCTCTGTGTGTAACTAACCCCCCACTACCCAAATCGGAACGCCAGAGTGGTCAGCTCCTAACCCATATCTGTACCACAGGCAGTATCCCCCCACCCCCGTTTGCCTTTGCCGACTTAGTGTCGAGACAGTTAGTGACGGCGTGGGCTAGTGGTTAAGTGACACGGCTCACAACCAGAAGGTGCGGGGTTCGATCCCCACCACAGTACCGGCCGTTGCCCCTGAGAAGCGAACCCTTAGAAAATGCGGGAGGAAGCAGACCCTTACATAAAATGCATGCTGAAGTTGGATGCACTGGGCCTACAGGCGCAAAATAGAAACCACAGTGCAACGCACACCGCCTTGGCGATTGGAGAAATAAGGCGAACGCAACAAAAAACAAAATACATTCAGGTACCTTTGTTCCCACAGTCGACACCATCACCCTGCCCTTAATGCCCATGCTCCGACTGGAACTGTTATATCAACGGTGTGACAGACATACGCAGTGCCGTGCAGACCAGCCTCGACGCTGATACAGACAAGCGCAGTGCTGTTAGAGAAAACGTAGACCATTACTCCTCAGGAAAGATGCACTCTCCTGACCTGGTGAAATCGTTTCTACCGAGAGATTACCCTCTCAACTATTTAACTTTGATTTCAGTGGATCGACTTATCGACAATTGTAAGATCGTATTTGATAGTTCCTTGATGAAGTCAGCCATTAAGAACTGATAGTCCAGGAGCAGAGCATTTCACCTTCAAGGGTTTGTTTTTAATCTGCGGTCTTGATTGAGTTTACAAAAATTAAGGCGCAGAAATGTTGGCTTCAAAATTACCTATAATTCAGACACCAGATATGGATTGTAAATAGATGAAAAGAAAGAGAGAGTGAGAGAGATAGTGAGTGAGAAAGAGAGAGCGAGAAAGAGAGAGTGAAAGCGAGATAGAAGGAGACTGAAAGAGAGAAGGTGAAAGAGGGTGAATGAGAAAGTCGATGAGAGATAAAAATAGAAAGCAAAGGAGAAAGAACACAGTGAAAAAGTTAGTGAAAGAGAAAGAGTGAATGATAAAGTGAGTCAGAGAGAGAGAGAGAGAGAGAGAGAGAGAGAAAGAGGGGGAGGGGGGAGTAAGACAGAGAACAGATAGAATGGCATAAAGGTAGGGACAGATAGAGTGGAAGAGAAAGAAAGTAGAAGAGAAAGAGAGAGCGACATACTAAAGTCAATGACCTATTCTTAACTGCTGACATTGGAATCTAGGAATGAACAATCCCACATGTCAAACTGATTGATGCAGCAATGAATGAGATAGACAGTCACTGGGTGCTAAGACTTATCCCAACTGAGACAATTTACTCCATGCTCAGCGTAGTGCCAGCTGAGACACGATTAAGTGTTGCATCACAGACAGAAAGAGAAAAAAACAGGTAAGCAACATAAGGTGCCCCTATGTTTGGACAACAGTTTGGACAACAAAAATATCAAGACGAAGTTTCGACAGTCAACCCAGCCCCTACCGACTAGTCCTGGAAGACGCCACGTCGAAAGATGGTAAAAGTTGACGTGGGTACCCGAGATTGAGTTACGTGAGAAACCTGGGCCTGGTCATCATCTTCCTCACACAACATGGAAGTCACTAAACTGACTTCGAATTGGCGTATCATGCTGCAGGAGAAACCTAAACAGATGGGGCGACAGGAATGATGACACATGCCAATGGGGAGCAACACAAAACCAAGATGATATGCCCAAACCTTCCGGAGACTTGTAGTGTGGACGGCCTGCTGAGTGACAACGACAGGGCAACCCATGTGGCTGAGTACTAGAATAATGATGTGTGACGTAATGCCTGGGACACGGAAAGTAGGTATACCAAATCAAATGTGAAGCAAGGTCGTTGTAAGGTTGTGTAGACTGAGCGAGTTAAAAGAATTATGATAATCCGTATCCCTCCCAGTTTGTTGACAAGGACTGACCAGCTACGGGTATACCAAGACTGCAGTGATAGTATCATGAATACAACAACTGGAAAAGCCCATTCTCAGCATTTATGAAATCGCTTTTAATGTCCGTTATACAGAAAGTTCACTCAGAGATTCCCGACTTACTGTCCGTTATACAGAAAGTTCATTCAGAGATTCCCGACTTACTGTCCGTTATACAGAAAGTTAACTCAGAGATTCCCGACTTAGTGTCCATTATACAGAAAGTTCACTCAGAGATTCCCGACTTAGTGTCCATTATACAGAAAGTTCACTCAGAGATTCCCGACTTAGTGTCCGTTATACAGAAGGTTCACTCAGAGATTCCCGACTTAGTGTCCGTTATGCAGAAAGTTCACTCAGAGAATCCCGAATTAGTGTCCGTTATACAGAAAGTTCATTAACAGATTCGTGACTTAGTGTCCGTTATACAGAAAGTTCACTCAGAGATTCCCGACTTAGTGTCCGTTATACAGAAAGTTCGCTCAGACATTCCCGACTCAGTGTCCGTTATACAGAAGGTTCACTCAGAGAATCCCGACTTAGTGTCCGTTATACAGAAAGTTCACTCAGAGATTCCCAACTTAAGTGATTTCCGACTTAGTGTACGTTATACAGGGAGTACCCCAAGGAGGAGTACTGTCACCCACACTCTTCCTGGTATATATAAACGATATTACAGAGAATATACCAAGAAGAGTCCATAGCTCAATGTTTGCAGACGATCTGGCTATGCGGACCTCTGAAAAGAATCTCACCATAGCAAGAAATCGGATACAGACGGCCCTAACATCGCTGGAAGAGTGGGCGAACTCATGGCTGGTCAAAATAAAGGAGGAGAAAACCACATGCACAATATTCTCGCTTTCATTAAAACCCCAAAATACCAAATTAAGTCTAAATGGCAAATTCCTGCAGCCAAACGACAACCCAACCTATCTAGGAGTCACATTTGATCGGCGCATGACATGGAAAAGTCAGATTGAGAGAAACCGAATGAAAGCCAGAGAAAGAATGGCAATCATGAGGAAACTTGCTGGCACAAGCTGGGGAGCAGACGAAGGCATACTAAAGAAACTGTACACTGGAAGAGTGAGACCAGTTCTCGAGTATGGCATTGTGGCATGGACAACAGCAGCGAAGGCGAACTTCGATAAAGTTAGCAAACTTCAAAACCAACCCATGAGAATTATAACAGGTGGCATGAAGTCATCGTCAGTTGTAGAACTTGAAAAGATTACAAAACTGCAATCCATGACCGATAGAAGAGACTGCAGAGCCCAGCTGCAGTCAGAGAAACTCCGAAGACTGACCGACCATCGAATGCACCAGAGACTAAACAATTTGGGAAATGGGAAACTAAAGCGGAGAAACTTTGCAGAAATAGCCAAAGCAAAGATGCACGAAGATCCCATAAACGCACTAACAACACCAAAACCCATCACTACTGTACGAAAACCTACCTGGAGGCAGGATACATTTCCAGAGGTGGTAGAAAATATACCAGGTATTGCAAACAAAAACTGCCAGACTGAAAAAGAAAGGAGAGATACTACCCTAAGCTTCATAACGAAAAGCTACCCAAGCATGGAGTGGACCCATGCATAGACCGACGGTTCTGTAACAAATACTACACAGAACGGAGGGGCAGGAGCATTCCTGAACCTACCAAATGGCAGAAAAATAACACTGTCATTCGCTACTGGTAAGTACACAAGCATTTTCAGAGCGGAGGCAGAGGCACTGAGGGCGGCAGTGGAAGAAATGGTAACACACAGTGAAAATTAAAGCCATATAGTCCTGCTTACAGATGCTCTCGCCGTAGTCACAGCGCTAAAAAGCCAGAAAAATACTGAGCTTAATGACTTAAGAGCAGCACTCTGCAAACTGTGCCAGCAGTCCGCACCAAAAAGGGTAGTGGTACAGTGGGTCCCATCACACTGCAACATCCAAGGCAACGAGGAGGCAGACAGACTGGCAAAAGAAGGTGCAAGACTACCACAAACAGATACTAGTATGACGTACGAAGAGTCAAAACGGCTTATCAAAGCCAGATACTTGACCAAATGGGAAACCGAACATACTGGTTACACTAAAAACGATGCCTATTACCAGTTGAACAGAAGAGAGCAGGTCGTTGTCTTCAGACTTCGCACTGGCCACAATAGACTGAGGTACCACCTTTTCAACAAATTGAGGATAGGGTGTACCGACGAATGCCCGTGCGGTACTGGTAAAATGACCGCTGAACATCTGCTGCAGAACTGCCCGACATACGAGGATCAGAGAGAGCAGATGTGGCCATCACCAGTGGAACTGCAAGACAAGCTCTATGGCAGTGGCGACAGCCTCAGGATGACCGCCGCTTTTTTCGAAAAAATAATGGTTACTGTCTGAATGCGTACGAAGAAGAAGAAGAAGATACAGACAGTTCACTCAGAGATTCCCGACTTAGTGTCCGTTATACAGAAAGTTCACGGAGAGATTCCCGACTTCGTGTCCGTTATACAGAAAAATCACTGAGAGATACCCGACTTAGTGTCCGTTATACAGAATGTTCACTGGGAGATTCCCGTCTTAGTGTCCGTTATACAGAAAGTTCACTGAGAGATTCCCGACTTAGTGTCCGTTATACAGATTGTTCACTGAGAGATTCTCGACTTAGTGTCCGTTATACAGAAAGTTCACGAATAGATTCTCGACTTAGTGTCCGTTATACAGACAGTTCACGGAGAGATTCCCGACTTAGTGTCCGTTATACAGACAGTTGTCTCAGAGATTCCCGACTTAGTGTCCGTTAGACAGAAAAATCACTGAGAGATTCCCGACTTAGTGTCCGTTATACAAAAAGTTAATTGAGAGATTCCCGTCTTAGTATCCATTATACAGAAAGTTCACTGAGAGATTCCCGACTTAGTGTCCGTTATACAGAAAGTTCACTGAGAGATTCCCAACTTAGTGTCCGTTATACAGAAAGTTCACTGAGAGATTCCCGACTTAGTGTCCGTTATACAAAAAGTTAATTGAGAGATTCCCGTCTTAGTATCCATTATACAGAAAGTTCACTGAGAGATTCCCGACTTAGTGTCCGTTATACAGAAAGTTCACGGAGAGATTCCCAACTTAGTGTCCGTTATACAGAAAGTTCACTGAGAGATTCCCGACTTCGTGTCCATTATACAGAAAGATTACTAAGCGATTGTCGATTTAGTGTCCGTTATACAGACCGTTCACTCAGAGATTTGTGACTTGCTGTCCGTTAAACAGAAACTTCAATCAGAGATTCCCGATTTAGTGTCCGTTATACAGAAAATTCACTGAGAGATTCCCGACTTAGTGTCCTTATACAGAAAGTACACTGAGAGAATCCCGACTTAGTGTCCGTTATACAGAATGTTCACTGAGAGATTCTCGATTTAGTGTCTGTTATACAGAAAGTTCACTGAGAGATTTCCGACTTAGTGTCCGTTATACAGATTGTTCACTGAGAGATTCTCGACTTAGTGTCCGTTATACAGAAAGTTCACTAAGAGATTCCTGACTTAGTGTTCATTAAACAGAAAGTTCACTCAGAGATTCCCGACTTAGTGTCCGTTATACAGAAAGTTCACGGAGATATTTCCGACATAGTGTCCGTTATACAGAAAGTTCACGGAGAGATTCCCGACTTAGTGTCAGTTATACAGAGAGTTTCCTGAGAGATTCCCGACTTAGTGTCCTTTATACAGAAGGGTCACTCAGAGATTTCCAATTTAGTATTCGTTATACAGAAAGTTCACTCATAGATTCTCGACTTAGTGGCCGTTATACAGACAGTTCACTCAGAGATTCCCGACTTAGTGTACGTTATACAGAAAGTTGACGGAGAGATTCCCGACTTAGTGTCCGTTATACAGAAAGTTCACGCAGAGATTCCCGACTTAGTGTCCGTTATACAGACAGTTCTCTCAGAGATTCCCCGACTTAGTGTCCGTTATACAGAAAAATTACTGAGAGATTCCCGACTTAGTGTCCGTTATACAGAATGTTCACTGAGAGATTCCCGACTTTGTGTCCGTTATACAGAATGTTCACTGAGAGATTCTCGACTTAGTGTCCGTTATACAGAAATTTCACTGAGAGATTGCAGACTTAGTGTCCGTTATACAGAATGTTCACTGAAAGATTCCCGACTTAGTGTCCGTTATACAAAATGTTCATTGAGAGATTCCCGTCTTAGTATCCATTATACAGAAAGTTCACTGAGAGATTCCCGACTTAGTGTCCGTTATACAGAAAGTTCACGGAGAGATTCCCAACTTAGTGTCCGTTATACAGAAAGTTCACTCAGAGATTCCCGACTTCGTGTCCATTATACAGAAAGTTTACTAAGAGATTGTCGATATAGTGTCCGTTATACAGAAAGTTCACTCAGAGATTCCCGACTTAGTGTCCGTTATACAGAAAATTCACTGAGAGATTCTCGACTTAGTGTCCGTTATACAGAAAGTTCACGGAGAGATTCTCGACTTAGTGTCCGTTGTACAGACAGTACACGGAGAGATTCCCGACTTATTGTCCGTTATACAGACAGTTGTCTCAGAGATTCCCGACTTAGTGTCCGTTAGACAGAAAAAGCACTGACAGATTCCCGACTTAGTGTCCGCTATACAGAATGTTCACTGAGAGATTCCCGACTTAGTGTCCGTTATACATAAAGTTCACTGAGAGATTCCCGACTTAGTGTCCTTTATACAGATTGTTCACTGAGAAATTTTCGATTTAGCGTCCGTTATACAGAAAGTTCACTGAGAGATTCCCGACTTAGTTTCCGTTTTACAGAATGTTCACTGGGAGATTCTAGACTAAGTGTGCGTTATACAGAAAGTTCACTGAGAGATTCCCGACTTAGTGTCCGTTATACAGAAAGTTCACGGAGAGATTCCCGACTTAGTGTCCGTTTTACAGAATGTTCACTCAGAGATTCCCGACTTAGTGTCCGTTATACAGAATGTTCACTGAGAGATTCTCGAATTCGTGTCCGTTATACAGAAAGTTCATGGAGAGATTCCCGACTTAGTGTCCGTTATAAAGACAGTTCTCTCAGAGATTCCCGACTTAGTGTCCGTTATACAGAAAAATCACTTAAACATACCCGACTTAGTGTCCGTTATACAGAATGTTCACTGAGAGATTCTCGATTTAGTGTCTGTTATACAGAAAGTTCACTGAGAGATTCCCGACTTAGTGTCCGTTATACAGATTGTTCACTGAGAGATTCTCGACTTAGTGTCCGTTATACAGAAAGTTCACTAAGAGATTCCTGACTTAGTGTTCATTAAACAGAAAGTTCACTCAGAGATTCCCGACTTAGTGTCCGTTATACAGAAAGTTCACGGAGAGATTCCCGACTTAATGTCCGTTATACAGAGAGTTCTCTCAGAGATTCCCGACTTAGTGTCCGTTATACAGAATAATCACTGAGAGATTCCCGACTTAGTGTCCGTTATACAGAATGTTCACTGAGAGATTCCCGACTTAGTGTCCGTTATACAGAAAGTTCACGGAAAGATTCCTGACTTAGTGTCCGTTATACAGAAAGTTCACGGAAAGATTCCTGACTTCGTGTCCTTTATACAGAAAGTTCATGGAGAGATTCCCGACTTAGTGTCCGTCATACAGAAAATTGACTGAGAGATACCTGACTTAGTGTCCGTTATACAGAATGTTCACTGAGAGATTCCCGACTTAGTGTCCGTTAAACAGAAAGTTCACTGAGAGATTCACGACTTAGTGTCCGTTATACAGAATGTTCACTGAGAAATTCTCGACTTAGTGTCCGTTATACAGAAAGTTCACTGAGAGATTCCCGACTTAGTGTCCGTTATACAGAATATTCACTGAGAGATTCTCGACTTACTTTCCGTTATACAGAAAGTTCATTGAGAGATTCCTGTCTTAGTATCCATTATACAGAAAGTTCACTGAGAGATTCCCGACTTAGTGTCCGTTATACAGAAAGTTCACGGAGAGATTCCCGACTTAGTGTCCGATATACAGACAGTTCTCTCAGAGATTCCCGACTTAGTGTCCTTTATACAGAAGGGTCACTCAGAGATTTCCAATTTAGTATTCGTTATACACAAAGTTCACTCATAGATTCTCGACTTAGTGTCCGTTATACAGACAGTTCACTCAGAGATTCCCGACTTAGTGTCCGTTATACAGAAAGTTCACTGAGAGATTCCCGACTTAGTGTCCGTTATACAGAATATTCACTGAGAGATTCTCGACTTACTTTCCGTTATACAGAAAGTTCATTGAGAGATTCCTGTCTTAGTATCCATTATACAGAAAGTTCACTGAGAGATTCCCGACTTAGTGTCCGTTATACAGAAAGTTCACGGAGAGATTCCCGACTTAGTGTCCGATATACAGACAGTTCTCTCAGAGATTCCCGACTTAGTGTCCTTTATACAGAAGGGTCACTCAGAGATTTCCAATTTAGTATTCGTTATACACAAAGTTCACTCATAGATTCTCGACTTAGTGTCCGTTATACAGACAGTTCACTCAGAGATTCCCGACTTAGTGTCCGTTATACAGAAAGTTGACGGAGAGATTCCCGACTTAGTGTCCGTTATAAAGAAAAATCACTGAGAGATTCCCGACTTAGTGTCCGTTATACAGAATGTTCACTGAGAGATTCTCGACTCAGTGTCCGTTATACAGAAAGTTCACTGAGAGATTCCCGACTTAGTGTTCGTTATACAGAAAGTTCATTGAGAGATTCCCGTCTTAGTATCCATTATACAGAAAGTTCACTGAGAGATTCTCGACTTAGTGTCCGTTATACAGACAGTTCACTCAGAGATTCCCGACTTAGTGTCCGTTATACAGAAACATCACTGAGAGATTCCCGACTTAGTGTCCGTTATACAGAAAGTTCACGGAGAGATTCCCGACTTAGTGTCTATTATACAGAAAGTTTACTCAGATATTCCCGACTTAGTGTCCGTTATACAGAAAGTTCACTGAGAGATTCCAGACTTAGCGACAGTTGTTACTCGCCCATCCTGAGGTTAGCTCCGACTGCAGTCTGTATCGGGCCGACCTGAATGCCAACATCTCGTTAATGGCCTAGACGCTATGATATTACCAGGAGGAATTATCAGCAGCAATATCAGCACCAACAAATGACCTTGACTACTTGTAAGCAAACAACCATCTTCTATTTCCAATACAACCGTGTATCTGTGTTTACTAGTGATATCATGACCATGGAGCTTGAACAAATCCAAATGCTAAGACAATCCGTTCGAATAAACGTGCCATCAAAATGTGTATCATTTCTCCAGAAATCGATACCGTATCAATACGATTTCTACATATGACCAGTACAATCCGTTCGGATAAACGTGCCTTCAAAATGTATATCATTTCTCCAGAAATCGATACCGTATCAAAACGATTTCTACATATGACCTGTATAATCCGTTCTGATAAACGTGCCATCAAAATGTATTTCATTTTCACGGCAGTCTGGCTAACGAGGTGACGATCGACATGATCTGGGACAGATAATACACAAGCACACATATCTGTGACAGAGTATACACTAAAACGCAGATCTGGGACAGATACTACTCAAACACACATATCTGTGACAGAGTATACACTAAAACGCAGATCTGGGACGGATAATACATAAATACACATATGTGACAGAGCATACACTAAAACGCAGATCTGGGACAGATAATACATAAACACACATACATGTGACAGAGTATACACTAAAACGCAGATCTGGGACAGATAATACACCAACTCACAAATCTGTTACAGAGTATACACTAAAACGCAGATCTGCGACAGATAATACACCAACACACATATCTGTGACAAAGAGCAAAACAAAATCAACATATATTTACATTTAGGTGAGAAGGAATTGTTTCACATGACACAGCTTCAAAAAGATAGGAAAGACAAAAGCCCGGAATGCTGTATTTTGGGAGTCTACAATGAAAGAGAAGAATGAAGCAGGAGAAGAAGGACAGAAGAACTAGCGAAGATCAGTAGATGAAACGCTCAAAGAAACAGTTGAGACAAGGAAATGGACTAGAGCTCGTGGTGCAGTGCTTTGTTCCTATAATATTAATACAATATGGGGTCAATCAATTTCACCGAGAGCTAACACGATTAGTAAAGAAAACAGGAGATGTTTCTCACTGACTGATGAAAGTAATATGATTAATGAAGAAGACTTGAAAAGAAAACGGACATTGAGAAGATAATTGATGAAGGCGTGAAAAGAATGTCACAGACAGGTTGCCACAGATTAATAAAGAAGATATGTGTAGAATGTCGGCAGCAGTGGGCAAGATTAGTGAAGAGGCCTAGATGAATATAGATGATATATAATACTAACACGTTTAAAGAAGATCTGAATAAAACCCAACTGACAGGGGACAATAGCATGATTAGTGATGAAGACCTGAGTGGAATATCACCGACAGATAGCATTGGACAAAAAATATCACAAGAATATCACTGACTTGGGACACTCGTTCTTCGTCTTCCTCGTTCGTCTAAATGAAGGCAGCAGTCGACTCGCGTTTTCGAGTATCAGTTTAGCCTTCCCTCTTCGATCCCTTCTCCATAAGCCAGTCTGCTCTGTTGCAGCATGTTATCATGGATCACCACGTGGAGGTGTATAAGGGTCTTGTCAGCTCTGATTCGCTGGCTCTGGCGCTAGCAGCTATGGGTCGCTATGAAGAAGATGTGACGACACTACTAACAATATTTTGGAAGTTGTGTAGGACCATGTCCTGAAGAAAGCTATTGAAAGGAAGTCCTTCCGCCGACTTTACAGTGGGTAGGGAATGAAGTGTTAAATACAGTATATTAAGCCTCAGCTTGTGAGGTGGGATGGCCAGTTCCCTTCCTCGCTGCATTTTCCTTCCCTAACCGGAAGTCAGGTACCAATTTACAGCTGGGTTGACTGAAGCTGCTGGTAGTGGGAGTTGAACACGGAACCTTTGCCACGTAAAACCGGAACAGACACATAACATGGCTTTAGTACACATCCCATTGATGTAATGTATTTTTTGTAATTGTAATGTTTGTTATCCCCGAAAGAAATGGCTTTCACTGCATCTGTAAGAGTGGACTAGCAAAATGACATGACAGATATAATTGCTAATTGCGCCGCATGGGGCTTAAACATAGACTCAAGAAGGATGAAAAACGATTGAGTGGAAGCGTTTGAAATGTGGTGCTACCGTAGAATGGAAAGAGTGAGTCGGGCAGATAAAGGATCTAATGACAATTTACTCAATGACGTGGGCGCACAAAGACACATATTTTATATGATACAAAACAGTCGGTTTCGTTGGCTGGGTCACAATATGAGATGTGAAAGTCTACAAAAGATACTAGAGTGCAAGATTCAAAGGAAGGGAATACCCGGACGTCCAAGATTCAATTTTACATCACAGGCATGCAGGGACATTAAAGTAAGAACCTGTGCTGAAAGGAAGAGAGCTGCAGAGGATAGGGTCAAATGGAGAGACATACTCAAACAAAGTTACAGCCAGTCTCCTGACTGATCAACCAGAGGATATGGTCAAATGGAGAGACATACTGATTAACCAGAGGATATGGTCAAATTGAGAGACATACTGATCAACCAGAGGATATGGTCAAATGAAGAGAGATACTGATCAACCAGAGGATATTGTCAAATGGAGAGACATACTGATCAACCAGAGGATATGGTCAAATGGAGAGACCTACTGATCAACCAGAGGATATGGTCAAATGGAGAGACATACTGATCAACCAGATGATGAATGAGTTATATTGGTGAACTGTGACGGACAGCGCCAGACTTGCATTATTTTGAAACGACGAGACTTTCTTTATATATTTATCAGTAGAATACGCTCGCATAGAATCATATTAGTAGTAATAGTTATTGTACCAGTTCCTTTTCCACAACACTAGTATCGTATCCCAGTGGTCTGTATATCCTTATGTTTTTACGAGTTATAAATAAATTGCAGTAATTTATGAAAAGAGTATATAATGTTTGTTCTTTCTTATAATGTTAATCATACCTAACACTCGTTCAATTTAGTTGTCTGCATTTCCTGTAGAAAATATTGTGCTCCTAAAGTAAATGTTCAAATTGTATGTAGTAGAAGTAGTTGTAGTTATTGTTGTAGTTGTTGTAGTAGTAGTAGTTGTGGTAGTACTTGTAGTAGCAGTAGTAGTAGTAGCAGTATTAGTAGTAGTAGCAGTAATAGTAGTAGTAGCAGCGGTGGTGGTGGCGATTGTGGTGGCAGTAGCAGCAGCAGCATCAGCAGTGGCAGCAGTAGTAGTAGTACTTAATTTCCGTGTCCAACCACCACCTCATACAGTATGCATCCAACAATCAGCGACATGGATTGCCTTGTCATTTCAATCCAACACGTTGCATCTATTGCCTTTTCCTGTATAGTGGTGTGAGGTAGTAGTAGTAGAAGTAGAAGTAGAAGTAGAAGTAGAAGTAGAAGTAGAAGTAGAAGTAGAAGTAGAAGTAGAAGTAGAAGTAGAGGTAGAAGTAGAGGTAGAAGTAGAAGTAGAGGTAGAAGTAGAAGTAGAGGTAGAAGTAGAGGTAGAAGTAGAAGTAGAGGTAGAAGTAGAAGTAGAGGTAGAAGTAGAGGAAGAAGTAGAAGTAGAGGTAGAAGTAGAAGTAGAAGTAGAAGTAGAAGTAGAAGTAGAAGTAGAAGTAGAAGTAGAAGTAGAGGTAGAGGTAGAGGTAGAGGTAGAGGAAGAAGTAGAAGTAGAAGTAGAAGTAGAAGTAGAGGTAGAAGTAGAAGTAGAGGTAGAAGTAGAAGTAGAGGTAGAAGTAGAGGAAGAAGTAGAAGTAGAGGTAGAAGTAGAAGTAGAAGTAGAAGTAGAAGTAGAAGTAGAAGTAGAAGTAGAAGTAGAAGTAGAAGTAGAAGTAGAGGTAGAGGTAGAGGAAGAAGTAGAAGTAGAAGTAGAAGTAGAAGTAGAAGTAGAAGTAGAAGTAGAGGTAGAGGTAGAGGAAGAAGTAGAAGTAGAAGTAGAAGTAGAAGTAGAAGTAGAAGTAGAAGTAGAGGTAGAGGAAGAAGAAGAAGTAGAAGTAGAAGTAGAAGTAGAGGTAGAGGTAGAGGAAGAAGTAGAAGTAGAAGTAGAAGTAGAGGTAGAAGTAGAAGTAGAGGTAGAAGTAGAAGTAGAGGTAGAAGTAGAGGAAGAAGTAGAAGTAGAGGTAGAAGTAGAAGTAGAAGTAGAAGTAGAAGTAGAAGTAGAAGTAGAAGTAGAAGTAGAAGTAGAGGTAGAGGAAGAAGTAGAAGTAGAAGTAGAAGTAGAAGTAGAAGTAGAAGTAGAAGTAGAAGTAGAAGTAGAAGTAGAAGTAGAAGTAGAGGTAGAGGAAGAAGTAGAAGTAGAAGTAGAAGTAGAAGTAGAAGTAGAAGTAGAAGTAGAGGTAGAGGTAGAGGAAGAAGTAGAAGTAGAAGTAGAAGTAGAAGTAGAAGTAGAAGTAGAAGTGGAAGTAGATGTAGAAGTAGAAGTAGAAGTGGAAGTGGAAGTAGAAGTAGAAGTGGAAGTGGAAGTAGAAGTAGAAGTAGAAGTATTAGCAGCACTAGTAGCAGTAGTAGTACTAGTAGTATTAGCAGTAGTAGTAGTAGTACTAGTAGTAGTAGTGGTAGTTGTAGTAGTAGTAGAAGTAGTAGTAGTAGTAGTAGTAGTAGTAGAAGTAGAAGTAGAAGTAGTACTAGTAGTATTAGCAGCACTAGTAGCAGTAGTAGTACTAGTAGTAGTAGTAATAGTAGTACTACTAGTAGTAGTGGTAGTTGTAGTAGTAGTAGTAGTAGTAGTAGTAGTAGTAGTTGTGGTGGTAATGGTAGTAGCCGCAGCAGGAGAATCAGTATTATTAGTAGTAGCAGCAGCAGTAGTAGTAGTAGTAATAGTGGTGGTGGTGGTAGTAGTAGTAGTAGTGGTGGTGGTGGTAGTAGTAGTAGTAGTGGTGGTGGTGGTAGTAGAAGTAGTAGTGGTAGTAGTAGTTGTTGTAGTAGTAGCAGTAGTAGTAGTAGTTGTTGTAGTAGTAGCAGTAGTAGTAGTAGTTGTAGTATCCATAATTGAATTTACTATGACTGTGATCATTGGTCAGAAGAGCCAAGACTGCGGCAAAGTCCAGATTTACACACAGACACAAACAAGCACATAGAGAGAGAGAGAGAGAGAGAGAGAGAGAGAGAGAGAGACATACACAGACACATATAAGCACATTGAGAGAGAGAGAGAGACATACACAGACATATACAAGCACATAGAGAGAGAGAGAGAGAGAGAGAGAGAGAGAGAGAGAGACATACCCAGACACACACACAAGAGACAGACAGAGATATTGGTGTTGTTTGCTAATGCCCCTCGTAATGATTGACTAAAGTGCTCTTGATGACTCTCTGTGGGGACTGGTTACAGTGGCTCTTCTCACGTTCCGGGACAAACTTGAGATGGTTCGCCCAAAGGTCCTCCTGTGTGCAGTGCAATGATATGCTCCTTAGTAGCATTAGCACTGCCGATCCCTACCCTGTCAGTAACAGCGACATTAGACTGCTTTCATGGATAATTGCTTCGTTGTGAGACGGCCTCATGTCCTGTATGTTTGACATGACCCTGACTAATATAGTCTAAGCATGTTTTAGCTGACCGGACACAACTGTTCTCTACCGATGAGGATATATATATATCGAGAGAGTGAGAGAGAGAGAGAGAGAGAGAGAGAGAGAGAGAGAGAGAGAAAGCAGTCGCTTACCGATCGAATTTAGAACACGATCGGACTACGAACGGCGGATGGCAGGAAAAAGCTACTATAACCCGCCGGAGATCCCTGGGTTCATCTCTGTAGATCCCTGTATTTATCGCTGGAGATCCCCGGGTTCATTGCTGGAGGGATCTCTGGGTTCATCACTGGAGGGATCCCTGGGTTTATCGCTGGAGGGATCCCTGGGTTTATCGCTGTAGATCCTTGGGTTCATCTCTGTAGATCCCTGGGTTCATCTCTGTAGATCCCTGGGTTCATCTATGTAGATCCCTGGGTTCATCGCTGGAGATCTCTGGGTTCTTCGCTGAAGATCCCTGGGTTCATCGCAGGAGATCCCTGGGTTCATTGCTGGAGATCCATGGGTTCATCGCTGGAGATCCCTCGGTTCATCGCTAGAGATCCCTGGGTTCATCGCAGGAGGGGTCCCTGGGTATGTTCATCGCTGGAGATATCTGGGTTCATGACTGGAGGGATCCCTGGGTTCATCGCAGGAGAGATCCTTGGGTTCGTCGCTGGAGATCCCTGGGTTCATCGCTGGAGATCCATGACTTCATCTCTGAAGATCCATGACTTCATCGCTGGAGATATATGGGTTCATCGATGGAGATCCATGACTTCATCTCTGGAGACCCATTACTCTGGAGATCCATGGGTTCATCTCTGGAGATCCATGGGTTCATCTCTAAAGATACATGCGTTCATCTCTGGAGCTTCAGAGCTCGTGCTTTATGCGATGCTCCAACGACACACTGTTCTGCGGAGAGAGACGTAGCCGTATAAGGACAACTGGGGAGATGAAGCCTGGAACCCTTTTTGTTTTAACTGAACGTGCTTATCAGGGCGCACAAAAGAGTAAACCTACTCACTGTGGGCATTCAAAACCACAGCAGCGACTGGACACGGGAAGTTGCACCCAGTCACCCACAGCTAAAACGATGCTTACTTTATCTGCAGCTCAAAATAATGGAAACTTTGTGAAGTTTTAATAAGGAGAAAAACATGAATTGTTGGGAAAATGAATTCGGTAACTGAAGAGTTGATTAAACACAAAAATAACAAAGATACAGCATTGTTTTTTTATGAAAGATAAAATTTATGTCCAGCATAGGGTGCTCAAGTGCTTGGTAAGATTAGTTGTGATCATATAGGGAGAGTCGAAGAAGGAGAAGTAGATGAGGAAGCAGAAGAAGGAGAAAAAGAAGAAAAATAAGAACAAAATAAGAAGAAGGGAAAGTAGATAAAGAAGAAGAAGAACAAGAACAAGATGGAAAGCAACAAGAAGAAGAAGAAGAAAAAGAAGAAGAAGAAGAAGAAGAAGAAGAAAAAGAAGAGGAAGAAGAAGGAGAAAAAGAAAAACGGGAAAAAGAAGAAGAAGAAGAAGAAGAAGAAGAAGAAGAAGAAGAAGAAGAAGAAGAAGAAGAAGAAGAAGCAGAAGCAGAAGATGAAGCAGAAGCAGAAGAAAGCAAAGAACGTTGGACTGGAAGACGAAAACAGGAATGACATAAGCGGTTATGAAAGTCTAGAAAGTCTATTGATGCTAATACCAGACGATCGACGAGTTGATTTCGTGGCTTTTTAATGGGGAGGAAAGAATAAGGCCACTGCACTTCGTAAAAGTGACCAAAGAGAGTTGGATCAAATAACTCCACTGTGACAAGCATTACATTGCTTTTCCGCAGGCTTTATAAAAGTTTATAAAAGATGATCATTTGTAGTGGTGTCCCTATACTCCAGCTGGAGTGAAAAGAGGACAAGAAGAAGAAAACGATACCTTTAAGACAGAGGAACGATTAGATGTCCGTTTAGGGCATCCTCTTACAAACGATGTTTGTACAGTACGCATACGGAAGGACCACTTGATTGATCTGTGTGTTTCATTGTCTAGGAATTCTTGGAATCCTGGTATTGAAACAGGCATGTTAATGTCTGCTGCCAGGTAGCCGAAGGCTTCGGCTATACATAGTAGGTATTTGAGAACTTCCTGCGGCGTACTAGGCCTGGGGGAAGATTCAAATAATTTAGGCAGATTTTAGAACTAGAATTGTGTCCTGGTAGCGGCCGTTAAGCCTACTCTGTTCGATTTATAACTACCAAGGTATTTTTAAGGTGCTCGACACTTCACACGGGAGTCCGATCTCACTACACCCAGAGATCAGGGGAATGTTTAACAGAAAATCCACGTGACAAAAAAAACCACAATCTCTACTGTGATTCGAACCCACGACCCCCGTTACTTGTTATCTTTTAAAATTAACTGTTATTGTGCTTTGTACGTAACGATCATTGTGTACTTGTAGATATGTGTACACGTGTGCACAAATTAATGTAGACATATGATTGCATTCAGAAAATGGCAGGCAGTTGGGATTGTAAATAGTGTCGAAATATTACTGTATTCATTAAATGATAGAATGATGTGATTTCTTATCCATATCATTCTCGATCTGCCGCTGTTGCAGAAACCCTATCGGTGTCCGTTATAGGTGCACAGGGTCAGTTGGTCAGGTTGCATTCTCAATTAGATGACCAAATCACTTGATTTTCTCTAATCAATAAATTGAGCACATAGTTTTGTTTCAACGATGTTTCGCACATATTCATACTGTGTCTCCTAGTTACGTTAATGGCTTTCAGAGGGTATCTCATCTCAAATGTCGTGATCTTTCTCTCTAGGGACGTTGTTAAAATTCACGCTTGGCACCGGTAACAGAGAGTTGGCATGAATATACTGTTGATCAGCAGTCTTTTTGCGAACGTGTTTATGTTAGGGTGTTTCAATAACGGTTACAGGTGGAATGCAATAGCGTTTGCTTTTTGGCACCTGGCTTGGCTTGGTTTCGTTCGTTCTCAATCTCCCACTGCCAAACCCTGAAAGGGCTTAAGTAGCAGAATGTAGTCCAGAGAACGGAATGCGTTGTGTCATAGTTTACATCTTGACTGCGATATTTGCACCTTTCGGTCCAACACATCCGACTTCAGCAAATCATTTTTTTAGTACCGGGTTAGCATTTCCTCTTCGATCCCTTCTCCTTAGCCAGTATGCCCTGCTGCAGCCTGTTATCCAGGATCACCGCGTGGGGGTGTAGAAGGGTCTTGGCAGCACTGGTTCGCTGGCCCTGACGCTAGCAGTCAGCTATGGGTCGCTGACCACTGCAGCTAATGCGCTGCTCAGCATCTTGATCCCCTTTTTGGCACCTGATCTCATTGTCTGTCTAAACCTACATCATATTTGAAAACACTGCCGAAGTACTTGAATTCTTACACATTGTTTTATCTTGGTCTCATTTACCGTAACATTCAGGTTATATAAAAGGCAATCCGCTAATGTGTAGAGTTTATAGTTTAGATGTGTTCATTTTCATATCCTAACATTCGTACGCAGAGTTGAGCAGTCAGGTGTTGTTGCTATAAATCGTTTTGACTCTTGTATAATTGACTTCGATCATCTGCAAAAACGGCATTTCTTGGTAGCTGCGCCTGTTGGGCTGTCAGCGTTATTCTGTCTCTTATATTTGTTAAAGAGTTGAGGGAATGGTACCTATTTATTCCATATCAGAGGGACAAAGAAGGTTGATGAACCTTACTGAAATAAAGAGTTACAGCGACTCGAAAATGTTGTTACGCGTGCTGATGAAGGTGGACCGTAGTCGTCCAGGCGGTTCTTCTATGATTGGCTTCATCTGCGTGTTGCTCACTACTACGGGGATCAGGTCATTCCCTAACTTCATTAGCCAGGCTGCCGAGGGAACATCCCGTTTCCAGGAAGGGGTACGGTGAAGCCGAGGTGAAGGTCTTGATCCTGACTAACATGTCTGATCAATATGTTCAGCCTGACCCTGACTAACATGTCTGATCAGTATGTTCAGCCTGACCATGACTAACATGTCTGATCAGTATGTTCAGCCTGACCCTAACATGTCTGATCAGTATGTTCAGCCGACCCTGTTAAATCTGTGAAGAGCTCATGTCGGGGTTTATTTCTAAGCTTGTAGTTAGTGCAGTGGGTCTTTTTCTCATCTCTACAGCAGTAGTAAAAGATCGTTTGGTTCACCAGGGGAACTTCAATATATAAAACTCCTTTAATATGGTTTCATTTACTTTCATGTTGCTATATCGAGACCTGCGGATATTGTAGGGAACACGTTGTATGCTGACTTGCTACTGAAGCTCACAATTTTTAAAAAACAGGGAAGAAATGATAGCTCACATTGCCATTCTGTGTCATAGTCTGAGTGACTTGTGTTTTCAGGCCACATGCAGAAATGCACTCAATGAACACAGCATGTTACGTGTGATTACGTGTAGCGGGTTATTTCATTAGTGAGCTGAGACTGGCGACGATCGTTTCTCTTTGATTGTAGAACAATTGACGAAGGTGAGTCGATGTTGTGGGACAGTTTATATGTGGGTGCGTGTGTACATGTATGTGGGCAAGTTTGTGGAAGGAAGGTATATACGTGTCTGTATCATATATATATATATATATATATATATATATATATATATATATATATATATATATAAACACACATGTGTGTGTGCAGACTAAGTGGAATGCATGTTTATATATGTATGTATGCGTGGACTACATGGTATGTGTGTATCAACAGGTATGTATATGGGTAAATCACATATGTGCATAGATTGTGATGGTGATCCACTATATAACACAAAGTAAAGAAGTAAATGGTAGAGAAGGTTAAGACATAGGTAGTGGAGGAAATAACAATTAATGCATTTAAGAATAGATTGGATGGGCATATCTTTTAGAACAAGGAAATGTAAATGAAACTGGTTGTATACAGACTCTGCAGTGTCTGCCAAAGCAGTATAAAGAGATTAAGTTAAGATTGTTAAGCTAAGTATAAACTAATCATGAATTTGAAATAGATAGCAGATTAAACCATCAGATGAGATATTTGATCATTTCTTCACCGATATTGATAAAGTTGAAAAGCAATGAAACATCTTCAAAACAGCAAACCTAGATACATTGAAAATTAAATGTAGACAAAAAAGGAACAAAATGAGCAAAGAAAATGGCGACATGGGGGAAAGAATGGGTTAAAAAATATATACTGATAAAATTGAATCTATACAGGGCATGTTAACATCTAAAAACGAAGACGGTTATATCCAGTATCGAACAGCAAGCAGAAACACGTAAAACATAATCAAAACAGCAAATGAAGATTCTTGGAAAAATCATGCAGATCAGCTAACAATACTGTGCAAATACAGACCGATACATTTCTATAGAATCATAAATTCAATGAGAATTAAAGAAGTAAATTTCATCTAAACAACGTTTATAAATAGCAAACGCGGAGCACCCATATACATAAAAGGCATGTAAAGAACCATATCTAAGCGAATTTTTTCAAACACTCATCACCCCGTAAGCCACACAAAATATTATTACGTAGTTACACACCGACACAGAGAGCGATATGAACCCACAAAGCTAAGTTAAAGCAGCCTGAAAAAAAAGTCCTCGAAGCAAAGCAGCAGGCCCAGATTAAATTACAACTGAAGCAACATTCGAGCTTATGGCGGGACAGGAGTAAACGACTGAAACGAATTTTCACTGCAGAGTGGAGAGACAGAGCAGCCCCAACTGACTGCCAATGGTCATAATAGTTTCTCTTTGGAAAAAAGAAGGGCACAAAATGGTCCGCGAAAGCTACATAGGCATCTCGCTCTTAAGTTTTGGTAAAATCTACATCAAAATCTTAGAACAAACAATAACGCCCGTTGCACAACCACAATTAAGTAATGTACAGTAATGGATTCCGAAAGGGGGTGGGGTGCACAGTTGCTCCATTTAGCCTTAGACAAGCAAGCGGTAGTACAACCAAATACGGTACATAACTCAGCATAGGCTTTATAGACTCCGAGTGGTCTGCCGGGGTCTTTGTGTATGACATGGACAAAAATAGCACCACTGCCCCACAGAGAGCATGTCGTAAGAGGTGACTAGCTGTGTGACATGGCATAACACCGGCCATGGTTAAGTTGTTTGTTTAGAGCAGCAAAGATAGCGCCTTACGGACAGCGGGTCCACTTTTCTCTAGTTTTTTCAATCTATTAAGATGGACTCCGTAAGCGCTTGTCCCAGCGCAGTGTTGTATCAAGCTGCTAGATCCTAGCCCGCTAGACAGAAAACCCTTCTCCCGGCTACATCCAGCTCATACCCCAGCTGGGACCTGCACAGGGGCATCTGTTCCTGTATAAGTACAAGTCGACTAAGTGGGACCTGCACATGGGCATCTATTCCTGTAGAAGTACAAGTCGACTAAGTGGGACCTGCACATGGGCATCTGTTCCTGTAGAAGTACAAGTCGACTAAGTGGGACCTGCACATGGGCATCTGTTCCTATAGAAGTACAAGTCGACTAAGTGGGACCTGCACAGGGGCATCTGTTCCTTTAGAAGTACAGGTCGACTAAGTGGGACCTGCACATGGGCATCTGTTCCTGTAGAAGTACAAGTCGACTAAGAACTAAGAAGAACTAAGTCTTCATAGAACGGATTGGGAGAAAGACTTCTATAGAGTGGACAGAAACAAATTATAGTTTGTTATGAAGACTATGGAGTGCAATGGTAACTATGAGATACTAAGATAGGTCTGTTACATACTTACTAAGGCATCAGAACATCTGACATCACTACAGAGGTATTTGAGATTACCACAGGAGTCATACAAGGCTGTGGTTGAGAATCATCTCTGTTCACGACATCCATGGATACAATGGCATCAGAAGCTCACACTGAAGGCAACGAAACTGCAGAAACCGAAGACCACAAGTGGCTGAGTGGGGTTGTTTTCGCAGACGATGAATGTCTAATGTTCGAAGATGAAATTGACTTACAAGATCATGCAAATATGTTTAATACAACATGAACGAGATACAGCATGAAGATAAGTACAACAAAGCCAGAAACTATTCAAATCAGCAAATCGTCGGACCCTTTAACCATACATGTCAACGACAACAGGCTCAAACGTGTGCAAGAGTTCAAGTACCGGGCAGGTATTTCCACTGAGGACGGACGATTGGACAGAGAAATTTAAACCAGATGTCAAAATACAAGGGCAGTGACCTACTTCCGTCACCACTCGTTAAACATGGAAACATCAGTATAAGAAAAAACGAAAACCGATAAACACTATTTTCTAACCATGTGCTATCAGTGCCAAACCTGGCTTTTGACAAAGGGACAGGAAAAGAAAATTGTAACCTGTAAAATGAGATGCATGAGAGAAGCTATCATCGTAACCAGAAGAGACAGAATGGAAAATACTAACATCAGAAAATGTGTGGGAACAACATCCTCCCAAGAATACATGCATAGACAGAAAGTTAAGTGGTTTGGTCTTCTCATGAGAACCAGATGGGCTGCCATTAAAAACATACACCAGTACGAAATCGGAACATTTTGAGCCGAAGGACGCCTAGAGGCAAATGGATTGACAACATCACAGACATCCTACTCTAGCATGGACTTACAACAACCACATAAACACATCTATCCCACCTGCGAGACCTACAGTTCCCCACTTCACTTCAGGCATCAGTGGAAGGAACAAATAAAGTGTGTGTCTATGTATGTGTGTGTGTATATGTGTGGGTGTGTATATATGTGGGTGTTAGTGTGTGTGTGTGTATATATATATATATATTATACACACACACACACACACAAGGGGCTTGTCATAAGTCTTTACCCTGACTATGAATGAGTAGGAGAAGAAAGTTGAAATTTGGGACATATGTAGCTCATTCAATTTGTAATGGACTTGAAAAGTATGAATTTCCCTCCTCAACGGGTTTACCCGGTATGGTGCAACACACTTTTTGACCGGATCTGCTACTCTAACGATTTGTCAGAACAACAGAGAAATCAGAGACCAGAACTGTGATAAAATTCTTGATGTTGCAGGGAAAAACACCTACTGAAATACACAGGGAGATGGAACCAGTGTTTGAGGAATTCTGTCCTTCGTATGCTTCTGTAAAAAAAACTGGTGTTAAAAACACTTTAAGTGTGGCCGTTTCCGTGGTGCTGATCTTCCAAGATCATGAAGACCAGCATCAGAGTGCAGCGATGCTGCAAGAGTGAAGAAAATCAAGACCTGGACAGGAAAATGACAATTGTAAAGATATCTATTTCAGTAAAACTGAATGAAATTATAGTTTTTAGAATTTTACACAACAGACAACATGAGAAAAGTGTGTGCCCGCTGGGTCCCGCGTCTGCTGACATGTGAACAGAAACAAACGAGGGTTGATTGCTGTGGCCAGTTGCTCAAAATGTATCGGTCGAAAAACATGTTGCCGACCATGGTGACAGTAGATGAGACTTGGGTTCACCATTATGACCGAGATTTTTTATTTTTTCCAAAACTTAAAAAAAAAATGAGAAAGAAAATCATTTGGACAGTGACGAAGATGTCATACTGGCTAGTGATTACTAGTTTAGTTCGAAAAATAGGTTACTTTATTCTGAAGGTTTTTTAAAGGTCACGCAGAGATGGCAGAAATGTATACATTCAGGTGGTGCCTACTTTGAGAAGGAATAAGCACTGTGCAAATTTCAATTTTCTCCTCTTACTTCTTCAAGTTTTTCGAAGATCTCTTGGCAACTGTCAAAAGAAGGAAACTCACTTGGTACGGTCACATATCGAGATCAAATGGTCTTGCAAACACAATCCTCCACGGGAAGGTGCATGGCAGACGACGAAGAGGCCGGCCCAAAAAGAGATGGGAAGACAACATAAAAGAATGGACCAGTCTCCGACCAGAAGAGTCACAGGCAGCGGCTTCTGACAGAGAGGGATGGCGTGGAGTTGTGAGGATGTCTTCATGTGTGCCCCAATGACCTCACCGGTTATGGGATGACCTGACCTGACCTGACTTCTTCAAGGTCAGGGTAAAGACTTATGACCAGCCCCCCCCCCCCCCCCCCCCCCCATGCGAATTAGCGAGAATAAGACATAAACAACGATGATCAGTACAACACTAGAGCCAGTCAAGATAAGTGTAAATGATATTGCTCTCCAATAGGTCCATGAGTTCAAGTATTTAGGCAGTATTTTTTTGACAGACGGAAGAATCGACAGGGAAATTGAGACTAGATGTCACACAACATACGCTTGAACTTCAGCTGTCACCACTTCTTAGGCACGCGAGAAATAGTTTGATAACAAAGCAACAGCTGATAAACAGTACATTCATGCCGACTCTGTGATACCAATCAAGTTTCTTTTAGTTTAGTTTAATTCATAATTTCTTATAGCCAGACATGTTTTGTTTTGAGTGAAGATTGAGGAGTCAATTGTGAATTTGTAGAAATATAGTTTCATTGTTTTGTTTTATTTTCGATTAGTGGCGGTTAATTTGTTTGAAGTGAGAATATAGTTAGTGCAGACCCCTTGCACCATCTGCTACGGTAGTTCAGCCAGCTAGAGCTGCTACAATTTTAGCAGAACACAAAACACCACTGAAGAAAATCAGTACACGCCATATCAAACGAATACGGTATTGAAGTACAGAACAAAATTTGAAGTATTCATGACAATGCATGAGGACATGTCAACTGATGAACTGGCAATACACGTGAGATACGTCTTATTCACAACAGCACAAGATATGATACCAAAGAAAGTATATAAGAAACATAAATATGTCACAGATGAGACACTGCAACTCATAGAAGAACAAAAGAAATTAAGCCAAACAAGACGCAGCAGTGATGAATAGAGAGACTGCACAAGAGAAATCAGGAGAAAGATCAGAAATGACACGAAACAATATATAACAAATACGTGCAACAAAATACGTCTCCAACAACAAGGGATGGAAAGAGAATTATTCAGGGAAAATAGAACACTGACGGGAGAATTCAAGCCTTCACTACAAGCAATCAACGGCAAAAATGTGAATGTGGTGACAGAGAGAGAATATATAATTGAAAGATGGAAGTAGTACTTAGCTTAACTTAACTTTACGTCTTTATACTGGTTTAGAAGACTCTGTGGAGTTTCATTTATATTACCTTGCTCTAAAAGCTATGCGTATCCAATCTATTTTTAAATGCATTAATTGTCCCTGTCTCCACTACTTCCTGTGGCAATGAATTCTAAGCATTCACCACTCTCTGACTAAAAAAATATTTTCTAATATCTAATATGGACCTTTCTTTAGTTAATTTGTAGATATGCCCTCTTGTTCTTGTAGGTGGTTGTATTTTGAAAAACTTGATATAGTCTAATGTATCCGTTTCTTTAGTTATTTTATCAACCTATATTAAGTCACCTCGAATTCTTATCTTTTCTAGATATTGTAGCGAGATGTACGAAGACAACACAAAGAATACAGTCTTGATTACAAGTGGTGAAAGGAGAGAGCCAGAACCCACAATAAAGGCACTGAAAAGGGGGAAGTCACCAGGATGTGACGAGATACCAACTGAACTAATACAAATAGGAGGAGATGTATGCTTCCTCGTGTACCACATATTATGTGCAAAGATCTAGTGCAGTTCAGAATGAGCCCCAGCATGGAGAAGATCAGTATTTATCCCTACCAAAGAAAGAAAATCTAAAATGATGCCCCAACTACCGCATTATTGCCCTGATTAGCCATGCCAGCAAGATCTTATGACGTATAATCATGAAGAGACTGTGAAAGAAGTTAGCGTGTGAAACACGCAAAACACAGGCAGCTTTCAGACAAGGCAGAGACACACGCGATCACATCTTCAACATGATAACACATCTTCGAGAAGTGTAGAGAGTACAATGTAAACATCTATACCTGCCTCAAAGATTACACCAAAGCTTTCAACTGTGTACAACGTCAGCAACAGTAGAAAAATAATGTAGGACATGTGTTTTGCAACACACCTGATACATCTAATAGAAACACTCTACAGTGGACAACAAGCCGCCGCTAGAACCAATGAAGGTACAACAGTTTGAGATCCACAAGGGAGTCAGACAAGGTTGCATACTTTCACCTTATGTATTTAACATCTACGCAGAAAATGTCATGCGAAAGGTATAAACAGGTGACAGCTACGGAAATTTTGATCTATTCACAATAAGAGGGAAGGAGATTTTAGAGCAAAGATATTCAGATAATTCAGTCATGCTGTAAAACGGCGCCAAGGGCCTGGAAAGACTGCTCATGTCCGTTCAGAAGCACAGTGAAGCTCAGAACGTTTTCCTGACCATTAAGAAAACTCAGATAATGTCCACTGACAAAACATGACTGCAACCCCAGATTGCTATTAATAATACAGAAATCGAAAATGGCACGCATTTTGAATACCTTGGCTCTACGTTATCCAACGACGGAGACTGTTTAAGAGAAATTAGAAGACGTTTGGCCATGGCGATGCAGAAGCTAAACAACATGTACAATTAATGGTATAATACTGACACGCAACTAAAACTGAAGATCCTGAGACCATGCATATTCCCTATGGCAATGTACGGATGCGAGACATAGACTATGACACAAGCAGCAAGGATGAAACTTGGAGCGTTCGAAACAAAATGTTACAAGAAACTGACCAATAAAACCATCCTAGAAGACCTGAATGTTCAAGATAATTGTCTCATAAACAATGCTATGTTTCGGAAATTAATTTGTTTAGCCATGTCAAACGTCATGACAGACAGGAAAGAACGGTCATGGAAGGCATGGTACCTGGAGGGAAACACAGGGATCGACCACAGCAAAGGTGAATACACGATGTCAAGGAAACATGAACATGGAACAGGTGGGAAGATTTACTGCAGACTGAAATTCATGAGAGCGACGTTCTACAGAGGATAAGCTACATGATGATGATATATATTGTATTGTATTGAAATGCATTGTATTGTATTGAAATGCATTGTATTGTATTGAATTGTATTGTATTGTATTGTATTATATTGTATATATACGCAGTTTGGCGTTGTATATTTTTTTTCTGGCATATGTAATCGCTACCATTTTCTCAGAGGAATGACTTGTTTCCAAACGTGTTGTCACGTATAATCAATTCTATTGACAACTCTTCCACGCCACATTGTTAGATAGACCAACATCTTCTCTCTCTCTCTCTCTCTGCCGTCGTTTATCTTATTTTGCCCTGCAAGCAATGCTGATTTATTACGATGTGGGTTCCAACCCTCCTCTTCGCAAAACATGCCCCCAATTTAAAAAAATAATTTTTTAGAGGCCTGAAACACGATGTAATCCTCAGTTTATCCTCTTTTATCTTTTTGGATGGACATTAGATTCTTAGCATGCTTTTTTTGTAAAAATCATATATTCCACTGATTTTGATTTTTCTGAAAACAGGTTATCCATAATTTACATCTTCGTGATACTACTAGCGCTGAATGACATTTGCAAAATCACATTTCAATCCACTTTCACTGACAAAAACTGTTTTCAATAGAATGTCTTTCAGATATTAGGACGGTTTTTTTTCGTCTCAGTTATTTAATTCTTTATTCCAATGATCGCAAAACCTTGAAAGGAAAGATAATTTAAACAAAACGAAAGGGGGAAATAGAACAATAAAAAAAACAGCTTTAAAACGGAAGGAACGATACATTTTTCCGCTTTGCAATTAACATAGTTAAAAACTAGCAATAGAAAACAGATAGACAGATAAGAGCACTAATGAGGCCGTGCAGAGAAAAACCAAATGACAAAGGCAGTTTATGGAGAGAATTAGGAAAAAGCGGGAGTTTCCGTTTGATAATAAACACTAAATATTCATGAGGGACACAACAGAGTAGCGGGCAGCTGCAACATTTCAACCTAGGCTGCCATTTCTAAAAAAGAAATGTATCTAACATTTGGAATATCTACCAGGCACGGAAATGGTGGCATCATTTGAAGAAATCTGAAATCTGCAAAGGCAACTATGTCGCAATGCTAGAAATATGCGTAGTTTGGTAAGGTTATAAAGACATGCTTCTCTAAGACAACACAATCGAAATTACTTCCTGAACGGACACAATTTACAGCTTTAGTACCTGTTTACTGTGAATTAAGTCAGAAAAACACAAGGATCAAAGGACTTGGTCATAGACACGGAGGCACGACGAAATAATGGTGAAGCTATGATGCAATACAGGTGAAGACATGGCGCATTAAAGGTGAAGACATAGCCCAATAAAGGTGAGAATATGTTGATATAAAGATGGTACAATGAAGCAGTAAAGGTGAAGACACAACGCAATAAAAGGGGGTGAGATGGCACAATAAATGTGCAGACAGCGTAATAAAGATAAATGTAAGCGCAATGAAGGTGAGGATATGGCGCAATATTTAAGAAGATTTGATGCAAGAAAGGTGAATATGTGACATAATGAAGGTGCTGACGCAGCGCACAAAAGGGAAGATATTGTGTATTAGTGATGAAAATATGATGCAACAAATGTGAAGATGTGGCAAAACATATGAAAAGATAAGACACAATAAAGGTGAAAATATGTCATGACGAAGGTGATGACGCGGTGCAACAAAGGTGATGTTGGCGTGCATCAAAGGTGATGATGAGCTGCAATGGAGGTAATGATAGGGTGCCATGAAGGTGATGAAGGGGTGCCATGAAGGTGAAGATCGTGTGCCATGAAGGTGATGATGTTATGGAATAAAGGTAAAAAAAGTGGTGCAATGAAGGCAATGATGTAATGCAATAAAGGGGATGGTGTGATGCAATAAAGGGGATGGTGTAATGCAATAAAAAAAATTAAATGTGGCGTAATAAAGGTCAACAGATGATGCAATAAAGATTGTGTTGTTGCGCAATAAAGGTGAAGATATGATGCGATGCGCGGGATGTATGAGAAAATATGATGAAATAAAGGTGAAGATATGTACCTTGAGGATTATAATGGGGTGCAATAAAAGTGATGGTGTAGAGCAGCAAATGTGATCATATGGCGCAATAAAGATGGTGATGTGGCACAATAAAGATGGTGATGTGGCACAATAAAGATGGTGATGTGGCACAATAAAGATGGTGATGTGGTGCAATAAAGATGGTGACGTGCCGCAAAAAAGATGGTGATGTGGTGCAATAAAGATGGTGATGTGCCGCAATAGATATGGTGATGTGGCGCAATAAAGATGTCTATGTGCCGCAGTAAATATGGTGATGTGGTGCAATAAAGATGGTGATGTAGTGTAAATAAGGTGAAAATGTGATATTAAAAAAGATAAGGCTTGCAGCAATAAAAGTGAGGGGGTCGGGCAAAAGATGACAAAAACATAGCGAAACAAAAGCTGATTACCACTTTATCTAACCCCCATCCACACAACACAATCTGTTATATCAAGGGGCGACAAATTTGGTTAGGAACTAGGGGCCAGGTCAAAAATCTAGGAGCCAGACGCATTGCTGAATTGAGGGAGTAAGCATGACACTGATTCTGCAACATTTACTGACGCCGCTGCAACATTTACTGACGCCGCTGCAACATTTACAGCTAGCCTGCTACGAAGACGTAGGACCTGGCATTTGCCAGTCCAGTGCTGTGATATTAACTTGACCTTTACTTGATATAAACGACCCAGCCTTGTTCAACTTGTCTGTGTGTTTGATAAATGACTGCCGTCAGTCACATTGACGTTGATTGTTGCGCGGGTTCTGGAGCTGGACGTCATCGTGTCACAGATACACAAATTAACACCTTCAGTTTTTAGCCGCGAGACGTTGGTCTTGAAACTGATCTATGATTTAGAGCTCTCTCTCTCTCTCTCTCTCTCTCTCTCTCTCTCTCTCTCTCTCTCTCTCTCTCTCTCTCTCTCTCTGGAATGATTAATGTATGTAACAGAAATGGAGCATATTTGATCATTCAGTGATGGAATTTTGAAATATGGACAGAACTTGTGACACTCGGCCACCGGAAGTGCCTGGCCTATCTGGGCGTTATGATGCGGGCCTCCATATAAGGTGTTGTACATTATCTCTCTGTTTTAAGGTTGCGCTTCCAAATGTGCACATTTTGCAGATCTGGAACTCCTCGAGACTTCTTCATGGGTTACACCAAGCACACAATAAGAGACCACCATTCTTGTCAGATGTGTCAGTCATTTCTACAGACGGCATGGTCTTTCTAGCTCTCTTTCTTCTTCTTCTTCTTTTGCGTTCATTCTCAATCTCCTGCTACCAAGCCCTCAGGAAGGCTTTGCAAGTATCAGGATGTAGTCCGGAGAATGGATTTGCGTTGTGTCGCTAGTTTACAGTTTGACTGCGATTTTTGCACCTATCGGTCCGATACATCCGTCTTCGGCAGGTAGCTCTCTTTGAAACAGTATACTGCAAGTATTGCTTCCCATATACTCCTATTGTGGGCCGCTCCATTGAAATTCTACTGATATGTTCTTGCCTCATTTAGTTGTTCTTGACCTCTCTGCAACTTCCATCTGTAAATGTCGATGTCTTCTACGTCACATTTCAGAACGCTTTGGCCCGCTGTTGTAATCGCACTTCTTGAACGGAAACGAGAAACGACGTCCATTTTCAATCGGAAAATATTCCTGCACCAACTGGGGACCGAACTCCGGTCGGCTGATGAAGCCTGAACTGTACTATCTCTGGTCTCTGAAGTATGTAGCAGTGAAGTCCCTCGCTTCTGTTTTATAACCTGATTGACTGATTATGGAATTGTGGGTACTAATCATTAACATGGCTACTAGAAATAGCTTTTCTGAGTTAGCCAGTATTACAACAGTGTTGTCATGTCCAGGGAAATCTCTGGACTTCCTACTTAGAAATGAGAAACGAAAGCTGACGGGAAATGCAGTGTACTGTGTTAAGGGCTGTACTGTGGCTGACGGGAAATGCAGTGTACTGTGTTAAGGGCTGTACTGTGGCTGACGGGAAATGCAGTGTACTGTGTTAAGGGTTGTACTGTGATCAGTCCATTTCTTATCCATATGACCTATCAAATCATCATGCCATACGTGTCATTGGCTCATGAGCAAGAAATCTGTGTCAAGTGTTCTTGTGATATTGATTTGTGTTAAGGCTACTGGATCCATGGTACAGATTTATGTCTAGGCTATATCACGATAGAGATTTATGTTCAGGCTACACAATGAAAGAGATTTTTGTTCAGGCTACGCCATGGTAAAAATTCAAATCTAAGCTACATCACGATAGAGATATAGGTTCAGGCTACACAATGATAGAGATATAGGTTCAAGCTACACAATGATAGAGATATAGGTTCAGGCTACACAATGAAAGAGATTTATGTTCAGGCTACACAATGATAGAGGTTTATGTTCAGCCTACACAATGACAGAGATTTATGTTCAGGCTACACAATGATAGAGATATATGTTCAGGCTACGCAATTTAAGAGATTTATGTTCCGGCTACAAAATTAAAGAGATTTATGTTCCGGCTACACAATGATAGAGATTTATGTTCAGGCTACACAATGATAGAGATTTATGTTCAGGCTACACAATGATAGAGATTTATGTTCAGGACTACACAATGACATAGATTTATGTTCAGGCTACACAATGATACCAGTTTATGTTTAGACCACACCAATGGTAGAGATTTATATTTAGACTACACCAATTGTACCAATTTATGTTTAGACCACACCAATTGTACCAATTTATGTTTACACCACACCAATGGTAAAGATTTATGTTTAGACCACACCAATTGTACCAATTTATGTTTAGACCACACCAATTGTACCAATTTATGTTTACACACACCAATGGTAAAGATTTATATTTAGACCACACCAATTGTACCAATTTATGTTTACACCACACCAATGGTAAAGATTTATATTTAGACCACACCAATTGTACCAATTTATGTTTACACGCACCAATGGTAAAGATTTATATTTAGACCACACCAATTGTACCAATTTATGTTTACACACACCAATGGTAAAGATTTATATTTAGACCACACCAATTGTACCAATTTATGTTTACACACACCAATGGTAAAGATTTATATTTAGACCACACCAATTGTACCAATTTATGTTTACACCACACCAATGGTAAAGATTAATATTTAGACCACACCAATTGTACCAATTTATGTTTACACCACACCAATGGTAAAGATTTATATTTAGACCACACCAATTGTACCAATTTATGTTTACACCACACCAATGGTAAAGATCTACGCAATCGTCTGTTTACTGTAATGTTATAGCACATATTTTTCACTGCAAAAGTGCGGGAGTAACTCTCGCAACAAATCAGTCTCTAATAGACCTAGCTGTAAATTGATATATGACTTACAGTTAAGAAAGGAAAAAGAAGCGAGGAAAGGAACTGGCCACCACTCCTCACACAAGATGTGGCTTAGTTTACTGAAGTCTCTAGATCATTTCATTTTTACCAGTGGTTAAGTCTGCTAAGGGACACCATTTAACCTATTTCTTTCTTTCTCAGTGCTAGAGAATTGTGTCGTTTATGATAAAAGTTCATTTCATAGAACTATCTCTCAGCTTGTTTGAGGTCTGTTGGCAAGATACCTTTATTGATCTCTTTTACCTCCACCGCTTCTCACAGAACCATTTACACATTTATATTCTGCTAGTCTGAACCATCTCCCACCCTCCCCATTTATCTCATCCCCCTACCCCCCCCCCCTTTCCTCTCACATAATCCTTTACACATTTACGACCTGTCAGTCTGGACGCCAATTACCTCCCCTTCGGCTCGCATACCCCTTTACACATTTACAACGTACTAGTCTGGACCCATCCATCCCCCTTCCTCTCACAGAACCCTTCACACATTAACAACCTGTATGGACTCCCCTAACCTCCTCTACTTCTCAGAGAACCATTTACAGATTTACAATATGTCAGTCTAAACTCCCCTTACCTCCCCTACTTCTCACAGAACCCTTTACACATTAACAACCTGTATGGACTCCCCTTACCTCCCCTACTTTTCAGAGAACCATTTACAGATTTACAACCTGCTAGTCTATGTCTTGATGACACTAGGTTGCCTAGCCTTACAGCTTGTGTTGTGAAAACCAAACTCTCCAATTACCCTGCAACTCGGAGTGTGTACATCTATTATCGTAACTCTCATTCCATGACAGTTTCGCTGCGGTCAGAGATGAAGTGTGAGAACGAAAAATGTGCGATGGCTCAGCTTCCCTTCCCGCAATGTATGACAAGTACCCATTTACAGGTGTGTACACCGGGTCGTCACACAACGTTTCGTATTCCCAGTATATATGCTGTGAGACGGAAATGTGTTAACAGCACCAACACGCTATGCACATAAATAATTTCATGAAAAATAACAATTGGACATTGTTTGCATTAACAAAAAGCATGGGTTTGATAAGCGTTTACGTATAAATATTGTCTTTACAAATATTGAAACTTCGGCTTGATACAATTACATGTGTTGTATGAATGTGGGTTTCAGTTTGAATTTGTTTGTCAAATTGTTATTTTAGTGAAAAGGATCATCGGAAGAGGATGACATTTTTTCACATGTAATTAAACATGTAGGCACATAACTTAAACATGTAGGCACATAACTTAAACATGTAGGCACATAACTTAAACATGTAGGCACATAACTTAAACATGTAGGCACATAACTTAAACATGTAGGCACATAACCTAAACATGTAGGCACATAACTTAAACATGTAGGCACATAACTTAAACATGTAGGCACATAACTTAAACGTGTAGGCACATAACTTAAACATGTAGGCACATAACTTAAACATGTGGGCACATCACCTAAACATGTAGGCACATAACTTAAACAGGTCAGAGAATTAAAATACCTGGGTATCGTGTTCACGCAAGATGGACAGAAATCATGAATGAAGAAAGCAAATACGGTATCTTATAATCTCTTACCATTATTAAGACACAAACACATCCCAATGGAGACAAAGAAGCTAATAATATTTTTAATACCAACTCTCTGCTACCAGTGTCAGACATGGACACTCATCAAGAAACAAGAATGAAAAATAATGTTATCCAGAATGAGGTTTTTGAGAAAAGGAGTGTAGTAACAAGGTTGGATTGAGGACGACACGGAGAAATCAGAAAAAAATACCATGCATGGAAAACATAGAAATGCATAAAACAATGGGGCTCGGACATCTGACAGGATTGAAACCAAATCTACCAGCCGGGAGCATCTACATAATCAGACAAGAGGATTACAGAGCAAGACGGACACCAAGAAAAAGAAGGATAGACGGTGTAAGTAAGATACCGAAGAAATAGTGAATAACAACAGCATTGGCGACACATCTAGCACACGAAAGAAAACAAAATATACCTCCGCACGACGCTTAAAGACACACTTAGATAGAAGCAAAAGTAGACAACCATACATACTCCCGTAGACAGAACTCCGGGCTCCGTGTTGGAGAAGAGAGGGTGGAGAGACTTAACCATACCGTTTATATCATGAAACTGGCTGAATCAAAGTGATGCATGTCTGTGATCATTCACTCCAGTTTTTCCCATTTGATAGTTTAAGACCTGATCAATCAACTTAATGAAAGGATTAGAGGTCTTTCATTTTGAGTAAAGTATTCAATGGTTAGTTACGATGAGTTTTAGAGCCAACATCAAGTGCTTCTGTGTTGTGTTTTTGTTGAGTGTCTGATCCCTTACATTACATTAGAATATGTACCTTTCATAACTTGTATTCGCCTCATAACAGGAATAGCTAAGGCACGTGCCCCATTTGGCAGTCCCCGTGGCAGGGTCTGGTATAGGTGACGGATCAGGACTCAAACAAAAATGAAGGTCTATCCTTCTATTTACATCTGAGACCTGGACCCTCTATAGTCGTCATGTCGGGAAATTAAATATCTTCCACGTGCAAGGCAAAGGCAAAGGCCGCCGTCCATCGTAGACGATGATGACATAATTTATTTGCTAGTGCCATTTTAAGTAAGGATTAGCTGCGCTATTTCACTATCTCGTCTCGAGCCACCCAGTGGCAGGTCAAGGACAAGACGACTAGAGCGCGACTACGAGATGCAGTGGACTCCGCATCAAACACCCGTGAAGAAGACGGCGGAGTCCGGAGTCGAACCCAAACCCCCTGATCACGAGGCCGGCGGTTTAACTACTTCGCCACGGAATCCCACATGCACTGACTGCGGAAACTACTGAGGATTAGATAGCTCAATATGGCGGCAAATTCAGATGTGCTAGCGCGATTAAACATGACAAATATACACACCGTAATATGTACAGCACAGCTGAGATGGGATGGCCATACGCACCGTAATGTGTACAGCACAGCTGAGATGGGCTGGCCATACACACCGTAATATGTACAGCACAGCTGAGATGGGCTGGCCGTACGCACCGTAATATGTACAGCACAGCTGAGATGGGCTGGCCATGTGGTTCGCATGTCGGATCAACGTCTTAAAAAAAAAAAACTAGCTCCTCTATTGTGAACTGCAAACTAGCAAACGGTGGTTCAGCTGAAATTGCACAAGGGCGCGCTTAAGAGATCACTGATCCAATGCAGAATTAACTGTGATCACTGGGAAAGAATCGCCACCAACCGCACATACTAGCGCAGCACTATTGCTCAGGGTGTTAGAGACATGAGACATCAAGAATAGATGAGGCTATACAGAGACGATTGATCCGCAAGTCAACTCACATCAATCCTTCTTCAACCTCGGTGGAACGGGGGTGTTCTATTTACTTGCAACAAGTGCGACATACAGTTCATGGATCCGATTGGCTTACTTAGCCCTCTCCGAACTCGTGCAGACAGTGAATCCTGAAAAAGTAGTCCCCACCGCTGACGATGAACGAACAACAACAGCAGCCTCTCATATCTAGCAGCGTGTTGTCCTAAATCGCATTTACCGCTAAATAATCTCCTCGCGTAAACTAGACGCATATCATATTATTTGTGTTGTCCTGATTATTGTTTTCCTATAATAATCTCACCATGTAAACAAGACGTAAATCAGCTTGTCTGTGTTGTCCTTACTATATTTACCGCTGATAACTTCACCATGTAAACAAGACGTAAATCAGCTTGTCTGTGTTGTCCTTACTATATTTACCGCTGATAACTTCACCATGTAAACAAGACGTAAATCAGCTTGTCTGTGTTGTCCTTACTATATTTACCGCTGATAACTTCACCATGTAAACAAGACGTAAATCAGCTTGTCTGTGTTGTCCTTACTATATTTACCGCTGATAACTTCACCATGTAAACAAGACGTAAATCAGCTTGTCTGTGTTGTCCTTACTATATTTACCGCTGATAACTTCACCATGTAAACAAGACGTAAATCAGCTTGTCTGTGTTGTCCTTACTATATTTACCGCTGATAACTTCACCATGTAAACAAGACGTAAATCAGCTTGTCTGTGTTGTCCTTACTATATTTACCGCTGATAACTTCACCATGTAAACAAGACGTAAATCAGCTTGTCTGTGTTGTCCTTACTATATTTACCGCTGATAACTTCACCATGTAAACAAGACGTAAATCAGCGTGTCTGTGTTGTCCTAACTATATTTACCGCTGATAATCTCACCATGTAGATAAGACGTAAATCAGCTTGTCTATGTTGTTCTTACTATATTTACCGCTGATAACCTCACCATGTAGACAAGACGTAAATCAGCGTGTCTGTGTTGTCCTAACTATATTTACCGCTGATAATCTCACCATGTAGATAAGACGTAAATCAGCTTGTCTATGTTGTTCTTACTATATTTACCGCTGATAACCTCCCCATGTAGACAAGACGTATATCAGCTTGTCTGTGTTGTCTTTACTATATTTACCGCTGATAATCTCACCACGTTAACAAGGCGAATATTAGCTTGTCTGTGTTGTCCTCACTCTTATCTACCGTTAATAATCTCACCACGGACAGTAGACGTATAATAGCTTTCTATGTTTTTCCATTACATTTGCCATATTCCTTCGTACCTAAAGTCAGTTGACCGATCCACTACCTAGCCCTTATCGTTTGTATAGCACTCTTTGATATTAAGCCCTGCCGCTTCCCCTCCCCTTTTCTCTATCTCTTTCCCTATCTCTTTCTCTCTCTCTCCCAAGCATTCTTATCCTCCACTGATCTTAACTGTACTCGAGAATCCTAATATTCTTCTAAAACAGCATATCTGTCATGTCTGCCATGGTTGTAATCTCAGATTTGTTAAATAACCAAGACTGGTTGCGGATACCTGAGCCGTATAATCTGATGATATGTCTGAACAAGAAGTCTCCGAAATTAATTTGGCTCATCACAGTTTCAACATTTCTCGCTTGTCTGTTTGCAATTTCCTTTTGTTCTTTTCGTAATTTGATTAATAGTTTGCCCCCCAAGTTCTTGTCTAGCCAACGATTTAGGGTTGTTCTTCCTTCGTTCAGCTGGTGGTTTCCCTATCAGGTATATAGGATGACCAAGATTTACGATTGTGTTTTCAATATTTGTTTACCGTTGCATAAAAAAAAAAGTTTTCTTGTCCAAAATGTGGTGAACTGTTAGTTGTATTAGCACTTTAACTGGCCCAATTTGTTTTTAATGAGGCGTTCCAACTTCTATTCTGCAAAAGTGAGTTTTATCATTCAAAATCCAATGACTAGAAATGTTTGTTTTTTTGTTTTGGTTTTTTGTGTGTAAGATTTAGCGTTGGCCTGTTGATGTTTTCCCATGTTGCTACAGTCCTATGGCATAGGGTACAGCTGTCTCATGGTTTAACGAAGCCACCCCCACTTCTCGAAATGCCCAATTTCTTTGTGGAAATCAGAAATGGTTTCAATTTAGTTTAACAAATGAACCTAAAAACAAAAAAGACGTGTTTTACACATCTAAATGCCACGATATGGGAATTAAAATACTTTAGGTTAGCATTCTCCTTATAAGGCAGAAGCCGCCTTTTTTTAAGATAGATTTCGTAGACTCTCACCTCCTTTCTCCCCCTCCCCCCAAACAATTCCCACTTTATCCCCAACCACCCTTCCACCAACAATTCCACCTCTCCAGCAACGACATGGTCAAGTAATAATTAATCATGCATTCCACATTCGCCCCTGTAGATTGCTTTAAAAAATACAGACAGAATGTTAGATCGTGTGCCGTCTCCAGTAAAGCTCTTCTTGTTTTGTCTCTCCCCACCCCCAAAATACCCCAGACATGCTCTCGTTGAAATAATCTGCGCAAGAACGGCTACACGATTGAAGCCAATGTGGTTCCCCTGGAGTGCTAGAGGACAATCTGCTAACTTTCAGCGGGCATCAGTTTCTGATTAATCTTCATCACAAAAACTGATGAGAACAGTAGGGACAAAGGAAGAATATTCACATAAATGTCATTTTAGATCCGGTGTACAGCAAGGTTGTGTAACCATCTCATTTTTTGTTTACCACGTATTTCGAATCATTACGTAAAACAAAAAGCAAAGAAAAATTTGGGAAAACAATCTGAGTGATGAAACAATCTGAGTGATGAAACAATCTGAGTGATGAAACAATCTGAGTGATGAAACAATCTGAGTGATGAAACAATCTGAGTGATGAAACAATCTGAGTGATGAAACAATCTGAGTGATGAAACAATCTGAGTGATGAAACAATCTGAGTGATGAAACAATCTGAGTGATGAAACAAATGAACTGAGGACCAAGCATTGGTAGCAACCCCAGACAAACAACTGAAGGAACATATCAACAATCTTGATGAGGTATGTGCTGATTCAGGTGTGAAAATCAACATGAGAAAACTGAAGTTTTGACGACTCCAAGAAGACAAATGCAAACAACAGCTAAAATAGGTGAAAAATGTCACGTGCCTGGGTAACATAATCTCAGCAGATGAAAAAGGCAACATCGAAATTAAAAAACAGATGTAATAAAGCAAGTCAAGACATCGGGCAAATATACCCGATTTGTAAATATAATCACGTATCGATGGGTGTTGCATCACAGAAAAATATCACGAGAATCATAGAAGACAGACAACAGTTCAAACGACCTGGGATAGAATGCAGTAGCGACAAATATAGAATCAGCACAAGAGAAATGCACACCGCACCAGACTCCAAGACGCGGAAACATGGAAGGTCATAAAACAACGTTCGTTCAGACTCTATGACCCTCACAGTGGTCTGTCTCTGAGACAAGAACAGCCAGACTGAAAAAGAAAGAAGAGACATAACCCTAAGGTACATAACTAAAAACTACCCAAGCATGGACTGGACCTATGCATTCACCGACGTTTCTGTAACAAACACAACACAGAACGGAGGGACAGGGGTATTCCTGAGCCTACCAAATGGTAGAAAAATAACACTGTCAGTGGCAACTGGAAAATACTCAAGCAATTTCAAAGCGGAGGCAGAGGCACTGAGGGCTGCAGTAGAAGCAATGGTGACAGGCAAAAGAAATGAAAGCCATATAGTCCTGTTTACAGATGCCCTGGCTGTAATCACAGCACTAAAAAGCCAGACAAATTCTGAACTTAATGATTTAAGAGCAGTACTCTGTCAACTATGCCAGCAGTGCGCACCAAAAAGAGTAGTGGTACAGTGGGTTCCATCCTACTGTAACATCCAAGGCAACGAGGAGGCAGACAGACTGGCAAAAGAAGGTGCAAGACTACCACAACCAGATCCTAGTGTGACCTCCGAAGAGTCCAAAAGGCTTATTAGAGCCAGATACATGATCAAATGGGAAACAGAATATACTGGCTACACAAAAAACGATGCCTATTACCAGTTGAACAGAAGAGAGCAGGTCGTGGTCTTCAGACTCCGCACAGGCCACAATAGACTGAGGTACCATCTATTCAATAAATTGAAGATAGGTGGCACTGACGAATGCACGTGTGGTACCTGGAAAATGACCGCTGAACATTTGCTGCAAAACATACGAGGATCAGAGAGAGCAGATGTGGCCATCACCAGTGGCAACACTAGACAAGCTCTACGGCAGTGTCGACAGCCTCAGGATGACCACTGTTTTTTCTAAAAAATACAGGTTGACGTCTGACAGCGTACGAAGAAGAAGAAGAAGGTCTGTCTCTTATATGCTTACTTTTGTATCGTATCGTTAACATTAATAAAATAGCCACCAGCCAACCATCTGCATCGATAGATATTAAAGAGAAACGGTTATATCGACAGACTATGCTCTTGCGGGACAAACCAACAAAATACAATCATACATTGACTTAATTGTAACGGCTCACTGAAACTAGACACACACGGGAGGTCAATAAATATTATGTCACGCGACTTGAATCATCCCTTTTGTATGGCTTTAATTGACTTGATTAAGACATCTTATTTGGTTTGCAAGAATGGACTTCAAAAACCGTATCTAAAATTCGCTGCCCAAGCAAACTGTTTCGACTAATAATATCTTTCCAGGAAGTCCAATTTGATGGCAGTATATTACAGACATTTGATATTCGCAGAGGCTGCATCGTCTTCCCGATATTGTCCAGAATATTATTTGATATGATACTGAAGCGTGTATTTGGTGGGTCAAATAAAGAGATCTGTCCTAAATGTCAAAATGAAGATCTGAGAGATCATCAGCAGGAACTTGCTGTTTGTGATGATGCTACAATTGTCACCCACAGTCAGCAGGAACTTGCTGTTTGTGATGATGCTACAATTGTCACCCACAGTCAGCAGGAACTTGCTGTTTGTGATGATGCTACAATTGTCACCCACAGTCAGCAGGAACTTGCTGTTTGTGATGATGCTACAATTGTCACCCACAGTCAGCAGGAACTTGCTGTTTGTGATGATGCTACAATTGTCACCCACAGTCAGCAGGAACTTGCTGTTTGTGATGATGCTACAATTGTCACCCACAGTCAGCAGGAACTTGCTGTTTGTGATGATGCTACAATTGTCACCCACAGTCAGCAGGAACTTGCTGTTTGTGATGATGCTACAATTGTCACCCACAGTCAGCAGGAACTTGCTGTTTGTGATGATGCTACAATTGTCACCCACAGTCGTCAGGAACTTGCTGTTTGTGATGATGCTACAATTGTCACCCACAGTCAGCAGGAACTTGCTGTTTGTGATGATGCTACAATTGTCACCCACAGTCAGCAGGAACTTGCTGTTTGTGATGATGCTACAATTGTCACCCACAGTCAGCAGGAACTTGCTGTTTGTGATGATGCTACAATTGTCACCCACAGTCAGCAGGAACTTGCTGTTTGTGATGATGCTACAATTGTCACCCACAGTCAGCAGGAACTTGCTGTTTGTGATGATGCTACAATTGTCACCCACAGTCAGCAGGAACTTGCTGTTTGTGATGATGCTACAATTGTCACCCACAGTCAGCAGGAACTTGCTGTTTGTGATGATGCTACAATTGTCACCCACAGTCAGCAGGAACTTGCTGTTTGTGATGATGCTACAATTGTCACCCACAGTCAGCAGGAACTTGCTGTTTGTGATGATGCTACAATTGTCACCCACAGTCAGCAGGAACTTGCTGTTTGTGATGATGCTACAATTGTCACCCACAGTCAGCAGGAACTTGCTGTTTGTGATGATGCTACAATTGTCACCCACAGTCAGCAGGAACTTGCTGTTTGTGATGATGCTACAATTGTCACCCACTGTCAGCAGGAACTTGCTGTTTGTGATGATGCTACAATTGTCACCCACAGTCAGCAGGAACTTGCTGTTTGTGATGATGCTACAATTGTCACCCACAGTCAGCAGGAACTTGCTGTTTGTGATGATGCTACAATTGTCACCCACAGTCAGCAGGAACTTGCTGTTTGTGATGATGCTACAATTGTCACCCACAGTCAGCAGGAACTTGCTGTTTGTGATGATGCTACAATTGTCACCCACAGTCAGCAGGAACTTGCTGTTTGTGATGATGCTACAATTGTCACCCACAGTCAGCAGGAACTTGCTGTTTGTGATGATGCTACAATTGTCACCCACAGTCGTCAGGAACTTGCTGTTTGTGATGATGCTACAATTGTCACCCACAGTCAGCAGGAACTTGCTGTTTGTGATGATGCTACAATTGTCACCCACAGTCAGCAGGAACTTGCTGTTTGTGATGATGCTACAATTGTCACCCACAGTCAGCAGGAACTTGCTGTTTGTGATGATGCTACAATTGTCACCCACAGTCAGCAGGAACTTGCTGTTTGTGATGATGCTACAATTGTCACCCACAGTCAGCAGGAACTTGCTGTTTGTGATGATGCTACAATTGTCACCCACAGTCAGCAGGAACTTGCTGTTTGTGATGATGCTACAATTGTCACCCACAGTCAGCAGGAACTTGCTGTTTGTGATGATGCTACAATTGTCACCCACAGTCAGCAGGAACTTGCTGTTTGTGATGATGCTACAATTGTCACCCACAGTCAGCAGGAACTTGCTGTTTGTGATGATGCTACAATTGTCACCCACAGTCAGCAGGAACTTGCTGTTTGTGATGATGCTACAATTGTCACCCACAGTCAGCAGGAACTTGCTGTTTGTGATGATGCTACAATTGTCACCCACAGTCAGCAGGAACTTGCTGTTTGTGATGATGCTACAATTGTCACCCACAGTCAGCAGGAACTTGCTGTTTGTGATGATGCTACAATTGTCACCCACTGTCAGCAGGAACTTGCTGTTTGTGATGATGCTACAATTGTCACCCACAGTCAGCAGGAACTTGCTGTTTGTGATGATGCTACAATTGTCACCCACAGTCAGCAGGAACTTGCTGTTTGTGATGATGCTACAATTGTCACCCACTGTCAGCAGGAACTTGCTGTTTGTGATGATGCTACAATTGTCACCCACAGTCAGCAGGAACTTGCTGTTTGTGATGATGCTACAATTGTCACCCACAGTCAGCAGGAACTTGCTGTTTGTGATGATGCTACAATTGTCACCCACAGTCAGCAGGAACTTGCTGTTTGTGATGATGCTACAATTGTCACCCACAGTCAGCAGGAACTTGCTGTTTGTGATGATGCTACAATTGTCACCCACAGTCAGCAGGAACTTGCTGTTTGTGATGATGCTACAATTGTCACCCACAGTCAGCAGGAACTTGCTGTTTGTGATGATGCTACAATTGTAACCCACAGTCAGCAGGAACTTGCTGTTTGTGATGATGCTACAATTGTCACCCACAGTCAGCAGGAACTTCAGAGATTGATTGATGGTTTCTCGTAGGTATGCACGGATCTTGGGCATCGCGATAAGTCTCAACAAAATAGATTTCTTGGGACAGGCAGAAGTTGCCACGCTGAACGCGCTTACCTGTGCACCAATTAACATGCAAGTGGCCCCTTATTAACGACAAGCTCTCTCTCTCTCTCTCTCTCTCTCTCTCTCTCTCTCTCTCTAGACCCAGAAAAAGACAGTCGCATTGACAAAGCGGTTGGGACCTTTGCAAGCCACACAGAGCGTGCTTGAGAATACCAGAAACTCGCGATTAGAACCAAGACCAAGATTTACAATGCGTATATCGTCAGCATGCATAACTTAGGCAATCTATGAGAAACGATAGCAAAGACTTGACACATTTCATTTACGATGCTTGCGATCCATTCTTGAAAATACATGGCAGGACAGAGTGACAAATGCAGAGATGCAATCTTGCACCGGTCTCCCAACCATGTACACTGTCCTTGGGAATAGATGACAACGATGGCTTGGTCATATTCCTTGAATGGAAGATGGTGGCATTGTATCCTCTATGACCAGCTGGCGGATGGCACAAGTTGAGGTTGAAGGATGAGTGCAAGTATGGCATAAAGGCATTGGCTATGAGTCTGACATCCTGGGACGACGAGGTTGTAGAACGATCCAAGTGAAAGTGTACCGTGGAAGAGCCACGTCAATCTGAGTGAAAAGAAGCTCTCGACACTCGGACAAGTAAAGTAACAACCTTGCGAGCAGAAAGAAATCCCACATTGATGATGAGAACTACCACTTCAAGGTGGCATTATCCTATGGTCAGTGATGAATGAAAGGCGCTACTATTAACAAATACTGTGTATAGATGAGTAGAACAGCAGATAGGCGAACCACGGCCATTGGAAATGAAGAAAGACCCCCCCCCCCCCCCCCCCAAAAGAACGGAGGTTGGTTTCGATAGCAACTTACAAGTTATTCCATGTTTTAGAGAAAACTATAGGACGGCTGATGACGATAGTGATGATGATGATGATGATGATGGTGATGGTGATAGTGATGATGATGATGATGATGGTGATAGTGATGATGATGAGGATGATGATAATGATGATAATGATGATAATGATGGTGATAGTGATGATGATGATGGTGATGATGGTGATAGTGATGATGATGATGATGGTGATAGTGATGATGCTGATAGTGATGATGATGATGATGACGATGATGTGATAGTGATGATGATGATAATGATGATAATGATGGTGATAGTATGATGACGATGATGGTGATAGTGATGATGATGATGATGATGGTGATAGTGATGATGATGATGATGATGACGATGATGATGATAATGATGGTGATAGTGATGATGATAATGATAATGATGACAATGATGGTGATAGTGATGATGATGATGACGATGATGACGATGATGATGATAGTGATGATAATGATGGTGATAGTGATGATGATGATGATGATGATGATGATAGAGATGATGATGATAATGATGGTGATAGTGATGATGATGATGATGATAATGATGGTGATAGTGATGATGATGATGATAATGATGGTGATAGTGATGATGATGATGATGATAGTGATGATGATGATGATTGTGATAGTGATGATGATGATAATGATGGTGATGATGGTGATGATGATGATATTGATGATGATGGTGATAGTGATGATGGTGATGATGATGATGATGATTTTGATGATGATGGTGATGATTTTGATGATGATGGTGATGATGATGATAATGATGGTGATGATGATGATATTGATGATGATGGAGATAGTGATGATGGTGATGATGATAGTGATGATGGTGATGATGATGGTGATGATGATCGTGATGATGGTGATGATGATAGTGATGATGGTGATGATGATGGTGATGATGGTGATGATGATGATGATGATGATGATGGTGATGATGATATTGATGATGATGATATTGATGATGATGGTGATAGCGATGATGATAGTGATGATGGTGATGATGATGGTGATGATGATGATGATTATGATGATGATGATGATGATAGTGATGATGATAGTGATGATGGTGATGATGATGATGATGATAGTGATGATGATAGTAATGATAGTGATGATGGTGATGATGATGATGGTGATAGTGATGATGATAGTGATGATGGTGATGATGATAGTAATGACGGTGATGATGGTGATGATGATAGTGATGATGGTGATGATGATAGTGATGATGATAGTGATGATGGTGATGATGATGGTGATGATGATTATGATGATGATGATGATAGTGATGATGATAGTAATGATAGTGATGATGGTGATGATGATAGTGATGATAGTGATGATAGTGATGATAGTGATGATGATGATGAACATGGTTTTTTTTAAAAATTAAATCCCTCTAGTCACTTAAAACGCCACAGAAGTTTCAGTTACATGGGCTTAAGGCCCTCTAACCGCATCTTCTGTTTCTTTGCTAAACTGACTAGATTGTAAATGGTCTTATAAAAACTAATGTCGGTTCCAAATTTATTCCTTTTGCCGTGCTAAGAAACATGTGGAATCAGGTTTCAATTAATTTTGATCAATTTTCTTTGAGTGTTGAAGTTGTGAACAAAGACAGCATGAATCCTCAAACAACTGATAACCATGTTAAGAACGTGTTAACGGCCAGCACCATAAGATAACATTGTAAACATGAGGAAAACATGTGCAAATATGGAGAGCATAACAATTCTGACAGCGACAGAAACAAAGTTGACAATCTTCATTTTGGCATCGATGATAAAGATGACGAAGATTATGTCCTGTCCTCTTTGTTTTTGTAGCCATGAAGCAGACAATTATATTAAAATGAACAGATGACGTCATGAAGAAACTTGGTAGGCATCTTTAGACATAAATGAACATTGTTAGGTGTTGAATTGATGGATTTGTGTTCACTAGTTTCACAACGGTGACCTGGGAGTAGAACACTTTTTCTTGTATACTTTGCTGGATAAAATAATACTGATTTTGTCATTGTGTTAAATGAATTAAATTAGAAGACAGTCGAAAGATTAGAATTATTATTCAATCTGCTAAACGTGTGTATATAATAGCGTGACCCGTTTGCTTATTTGCGCTTCCCAGAATGTTCATTCATTTGATATTAGCATATGTTCATTTTTGTTTCAATTTTGGAAAGCGCATTCTGCTTCCTGCGCATGGCAAATAGTTTTAAGGCAACACTAAATACACAGAATATGATTTCATCTGAATCTATTTCAGGATAACTTCAACAATGTCATCTATACGAATGTTGAAATAGTGTGCCATGTATAGATAAAGTTGTGGTACAATTGAAAGTGATCTTGGATTTGTTGGCTGCTTAATCGTGGATGGTACCAGAATACGCTGATAAATGCAAAAACATTATTGGAGGAAAAGTGGCATATGATCGCGATTACACAATCACAATTGCTCGTTATGAATAACCCGACAATGCTGATACATGTAAAAAAAAAACATTATCGGAAGAGAAGTGGCATGTGATGGCCATTAGACAATTGATCGTTATCAAACATATTATGTAAATGTCAGACCTGAAGAACATAACGCACACAATGGCTAACTGATCATTGTTAAGGTTATGTTCATGCTAGAGACGGAGAATCGAGTAAAGGTCAGCCAATAGTTATAGAAAATAATAACGTTTGGCAAAGTTAATTACTAGTCTGGCATAACTTTACCTCCACCATTTCTATCCATTATTTCTGAGAATCGCCCTGGGGGGCTAAGGTTTCATCTCTTGAGCAAAGTGTGCTGAATTAGCTGTTTAAGAGTATGTTGTTGCGGGATTTATAGAACATCATCTATCTATCTGGCGGATTTTCTGGCAATTTGTATTCAAGAACGTCTTTCACTGAATACGGGCAGTAATTTAACTCTTGCTTAATGACGGAACTATTTGTGTATGTGTGTGTGTGTGTGTGTGTGTGTTGTGCTATATATTCAGCGCAGTTGTCGCTTGCTGTCATCATATCTTATTATATACCGGCTGCATTTCGTGAGTGAACTTCCATGCATAGCTAACGCTGTCTCTGCTTTATATTATGTGTGCTCTTTTTTGTCCCTTTTTTTAAAAGGTTTGCCTCTCTGTATTCAACTGGCCGAAATGCGGCACTTTCCACCACAACCGTAGTCATTTGGGCAATATCAGTACGTATTAACCAGTGCTATGATGCGTGTGCCCGTCTGTATGTATCTACGATAGAGTGTCAGTCGTGCAAGATGTTTGTGTTTGGTTCAAACCAGACATGATGTTCTTATTCACCGAAGTATGATCCCTAAATGGTGTCTTGTGTAAGGTTGTAAACCTACTGTAAGCGAGTTGATGAGAGTTGGTGCAAGAATGATTATGTGCTCTTTGTTCTAGTGAGCCTCCATTCACAGTTGACACGAGCTGACTGTCCTCCTTACATAGTATGATCTGTTCTAGTGAGCCTCCATTCACAGTTGACACTAGCTGACTGTCCTCCTTACATAGTATGATCTGTTCTAGTGAGCCTCCATTCACAGTTGACACGAGCTGACTGTCCCCCTTACATAGTATGATCTGTTCTAGTGAGCCTCCATTCACAGTTGACACTAGCTGACTGTCCTCCTTACATAGTATGATCTGTTCTAGTGAGCCTCCATTCACAGTTGACACGAGCTGACTGTCCTCCTTACATAGTATGATCTGTTCTAGTGAGCCTCCATTCACAGTTGACACTAGCTGACTGTCCTCCTTACATAGTATGATCTGTTCTAGTGAGCTTCCATTCACAGTTGACACTAGCTGACTGTCCTCCTTACATAGTATGATCTGTTCTAGTGAGCCTCCATTCACAGTTGACACTAGCTGACTGTCCCCCTTACATAGTATGATCTGTTCTAGTGAGCCTCCATTCACAGTTGACACTAGCTGACTGTCCTCCTTACATAGTATGATCTGTTCTAGTGAGCCTCCATTCACAGTTGACACGAGCTGACTGTCCCCCTTACATAGTATGATCTGTTCTAGTGAGCCTCCATTCACAGTTGACACGAGCTGACTGTCCCCCTTACATAGTATGATCTGTTCTAGTGAGCCTCCATTCACAGTTGACACGAGCTGACTGTCCCCCTTACATAGTATGATCTGTTCTAGTGAGCCTCCATTCACAGTTGACACTAGCTGACTGTCCCCCTTACATAGTATGATCTGTTCTAGTGAGCCTCCATTCACAGTTGACACGAGCTGACTGTCCCCCTTACATAGTATGATCTGTTCTAGTGAGCCTCCATTCACAGTTGACACGAGCTGACTGTCCCCCTTACATAGTATGATCTGTTCTAGTGAGACTCCATTCACAGTTGACACTAGCTGACTGTCCTCCTTACATAGTATGATCTGTTCTAGTGAGCCTCCATTCACAGTTGACACGAGCTGACTGTCCCCCTTACATAGTATGATCTGTTCTAGTGAGCCTCCATTCACAGTTGACACTAGCTGACTGTCCTCCTTACATAGTATGATCTGTTCTAGTGAGCCTCCATTCACAGTTGACACGAGCTGACTGTCCCCCTTACATAGTATGATCTGTTCTAGTGAGCCTCCATTCACAGTTGACACTAGCTGACTGTCCTCCTTACATAGTATGATCTGTTCTAGTGAGCCTCCATTCACAGTTGACACTAGCTGACTGTCCTCCTTACATAGTATGATCTGTTCTAGTGAGCCTCCATTCACAGTTGACACTAGCTGACTGTCCCCCTTACATAGTATGATCTGTTCTAGTGAGCCTCCATTCACAGCTGACACTAGCTGACTGTCCCATTTACATAGTATGATCTGTTCTAGTGAGCCTCCATTCACAGTTGACACTAGCTGACTGTCCCCCTTACATAGTATGATCTGTTCTAGTGAGCCTCCATTCACAGTTGACACTAGCTGACTGTCCCCCTTACATAGTATGATCTGTTCTAGTGAACTTCCATTCAATGCTGACACGAGCTGGTTGTCCCCCTTACGTAGTATGATCTGTTCTAGTGAGCCTCCATTCACAGTTGACACTAGCTGACTGTCGCCCTTACATAGTGTGATCTGTTCTAGTGAGCCTCCATTCACAGCTGACACGAGCTGGTTGTCCCCCTTACGTAGTATGATCTGTCCTATTGAGCCTCCATTCACAGTTGACACTAGCTGACTGTCCCCCTTACATAGTATGATCTGTTCTAGTGAACGTCCATTCAATGCTGACACGAGCTGGTTTTCCCCCTTACGTAGTATGATCTGTTGTAGTGAACTTCCATTCATAGATGTCATCGCCATTGCCCCCCTCTCCCCGCGCGCCCCACCCTGACATCTTGTATTCTTTTACAGTGTTGCTTTCTGTGGCAGATTGTTTTAGATTTGAAGTTGCCAGCCAAGCTCACCTTCATTTTTGAAAGCCATCAAAACATCATGGGGAGACTTCGTTGATCTGTTATGCGCTCTCTAAGAATTACATGGATGAAGCGTGTGTTTATGGTTTTATTCTCCTCTGTTTCTGGTACACAATATATGTTTTTCCATAGTTGACATTCTGCAACCATTCTTTCAAATGTAGGAAACATGCACGTTATCAAAGCAAGCAGCGAGTTATTATCCAAAAGCTTCTGGTGTCGTTTCATACAAATCCAATACCACCTCATTATTGCCTGAATATTTGAAAGGGGGTCCCTAGAATCCGCAATGATACGCCTTATGTTTCTGAATGGAAAGCCATTATCAGCATGCCCGTTTTGAGTACCTTGTCACCTCTCATTACTGTCCACGGGTTGTTTATCGCTTTCCGCTAGATTACCCCTCTTGTGTTTGGATTGTTGGTGATGTTCTGTGCTTTGTGGTCGGGTCGTGCAGGAAGCATGTGAGACAGACTGTGCGTCTGTGGCCGTTCCGCTGCGTGTGTGTTGATTTTTGTTATTATGTGCCTATTTTTATTGTTGTTGTTTCTGAATGCCGACAATCAGTAACTTTACTCTTGTGTGCGCCCTGAATAGGTCTTTAAGCGATGGATTGCAGTGACTTTCCTCACATCTTGAGCATTCTGATGAAGGTGGACCGGGTTCTTCCAGACCGTCGTGCTATGCTTGACTTTATTTACACCTGCTCACTACTACAAGAATCACGTCGATATCTCTTTTCGTTAGCCAGACTGTCATGAAACAGCCTGTTTCCATGGAGAATTGCGTGGAAGGAAATGAGGTGGGGGTCTTTGTCAGTAGATTTCGCCTGACCCTGACTAACATTGCCTGATCAGTATATTTCGCCTGACCCTGACTAACATAGCCTGATCAGTATATTTCGCCTGACCCTGTCTAACATTGTCGGATCAATATATTTCGCCTGACCCTGACTAACATAGCCTGATCAGTATATTTCGCCTGACCCTGACTAACATTAGCCTGATCAGTATATTTCGCCTGACCCTGTCTAACATTGTCGTATCAGTAATTTTTGCTTGACCAGACGTGTGTCTTCTATCTACATACGGTACAGTTAAAACTACGTTTATTCTGTTGCTGGAAATCCGTGATCGTGGATCCCGGAACGAGATTTATCCGAGCAAAGATTAGCACTACTGTACTTTGTCAATCATGTTCTAAGTTGGAATACCAAACGTCGCTCAATGCAACCACGACCTCATATTCCCACAGAATGCCATTCGTCATCAGATCGGTTATTGGAACAAACAGAAAACGTCAACTGTTTCTTTGCTTCCATGTCGCAAGAGTCGACTAAAGAAGGCTGTGCATGGAGTTGGTAACCTCACCATCTAAAGTCCGTTGCTATAAAACCACACTCAAATGAGTGGAGTCAAGCTCTCCTTAAAAGCTCTTTAATGGAGCAAAATGCAGTATTGGACATTTGTTTGAACAAATGGAACGCCGGGTGGATTACAAGAACTGTCAAAGGGGTCTGTCTTAGCTACAATAGATTAAAATTGTAGTATTTGAAATGTTCTTCGTCGGCTTTCGTCTTCCAAAATTAGTTTCGACATTGTCACGTAGTTTCATCATCATCATGTAGTATGTCCTTTGTAGAACGTCGCTCCCACCACAGTCTGTCTGAAAGAAACTCGTTCTCTTGCCAAAGCTCCAGCCTCCGCCACAGTCATACTTAGGCACTCCTGGATATCTTGGTGCCATCGTCTTCTTGGTCGACCCCTTCCTCTTTTACCTGGCACCATACCTTCCATCACCGTTTTCTCAAGACCGTGTGTCTCTTGATGTGACCAAAGTATTTGCATTTTCTAGCCAAATGGAATTGATAAACCAGTTTCCCTCTATGCTCAACTCTTGCCGAATGTCTACATGTTTTTTCCTCTTTCAAGGGTATTCTGAGGATCTTTCTGTAACATTTTGACTAGAAGGATTCGATTCTTTGTTTACAAGTTTTGGTAATCGTCCATGATTCACAGCCATAAGCTGCCACAGGAAAAACACAGGCTCTCAAGACTTTTACTTTTATCATTTTGTTGGTGCTCTGCCATAATTTATTCAGGCTGTTCAGTCTCTGCATTGCCATAGCTAGTCTTCTGCTGATTTCTTTCGAGCAGTTGCCCGAAATCGTCTTGTTCGTTGGCGTTTGTCCTGAAATAGACGTTGTGATGTAGTTTACAATATTAGAAATTAAATGCCTCATGAAAGTAATTAACTTCACAATTAGAAATATCTCAACTGTTTGATACGTCGAATATACAGGGAAATGTTTAATATTCGGCTGTCTTGTGGGAATCTTTCATCTTTAGTGTTCGTTCTGAAAAGGACTATGCAACTATGTGTCGTAACTTATAGCGAGGCTGCGATATATACACTTTTCCGTCCAACACATCCGGTTCCAGCTAGCTGTTTTCCATGCCGGGATTGTCTTCCGCCTGCGAATCCCATTTATCTTTGCCAGACTACACTAGTGCAGCCAGTTTCCGGGATCACGGTTGAGTGTGAGAATGAGGTCTTGGCCAGCTCTTTTCTATAAGTCGCTGGCTGCTGCCAGGTCATTCACTGAGCTGCACATTCAACCTCACCTCGGGTTAATGAAACCTGATCGGTGCTCAGTGCGCGTTTATAATTAAATGATGATGAATAGGTGTTTTTCTGTATATTGTACTTCTTCTTCTTCTGCGTTCGTTCTCAATCTCCCTCTACCAAGTCCTGAACAGCGCCTTGCAAGTAGCAGAATATAGTCCGTAAAACGAAATGCGTCGTGTCACTAGTTTACAGTTTGACTGCGATATTTGCACCTTTCGGTCCGACAAATCCGTCTTCGGCAGATATATTGTACTATACTAGTTACCCAACCATACTGCAAGCTTACAACTGCATTTGCAACACTCTTGACTGAAGAAAGTAAACGCTGTATCTCAAGGCCGCTACCCAGACCACTTAGGCTAAACATGCACGGTCAATAAAGTGTGAGAATACATCAAAGGCCTTTATGCAGGATTCGTGAAGGAAGGCTGTGTTATCCGCAGATCAAAGAACTTCACAAATTATTATGTTCGTTTATATTTTGTATCCATTTTTTCCTTCAGAAATGCTATTCTCTGTACAGATTACAGCGGAATGAATCATATATAATTGAATCGTACAGTGAAATCATTTGACAAAGTCTGGAAGGATGGACTTAGAGTCAAGCTAAGAAGAAGTGATGTTTGTGGGAAGATGTACAAGTGGATCAACCACTACCTCAAACAAAGAACGGCCAGAGTCCAAGTACAAGGGCAGATGAGCAAAAAGGTGACACTCGAGCAGGGAGTACCCCAAGGGGGAGTACTGTCACCCACACTCTTCCTGGTATATATAAACGATATTACAGAGAATATACCAAGAAGAGTCCATAGCTCAATGTTTGCAGACGATCTGGCTATGTGGACCTCTGAAAAGAATCTCACCATAGCAAGAAATCGGATGCAAACGGCCCTAACATCGCTGGAAGAGTGGGCGAACTCATGGCTGGTCAAAATAAACGAGGAGAAAACCACGTGCACAATATTCTCGCTCTCATTAAAACCCCAAAGTACCAAACTAAGCCTAAATGGCAAAATCCTGCAGCCAAACGACAACCCAACCTATCTGGGAGTCACATTTGATCGGCGCATGACATGGAAAAGTCAGATTGAGAGAAACCGAATGAAAGACAGAGAAAGAATGGCGATCATGAGGAAACTTGCTGGCACAAGCTGGGGAGCAGACGAAGGCATACTAAAGAAACTGTACACTGGAAGAGTGAGACCAGTTCTCGAGTATGGCATCGCGGCTTGGACAACAGCAGCGAAGGCGAACTTCGATAAAGTTAACAAACTTCAAAACCAAGCTATGAGAATCATAACTGGTGGCATGAAGTCAACGCCAATTGTAGAACTTGAAAAGATTACAAAACTGCAATCCATGACCGACAGAAGAGACTGCAGAGCCCAGCTGCAGTCAGAGAAACTCCGAAGACTGACGGACCATCCAATGTACCAGAGGCTAAACAATTTGGGAACTGGGAAACTAAAGCGGAGAAACTTTGCAGAAATAGCCAAAGCAAAGATGCACGAAGATCCCATAAACGCACTAACAACACCAAAACCCATCACTACTGTACGAAAACCTACTTGGAGGCAGGATATATTTCCAGAGGTGGTAGAAAATATACCAGGTATTGCAAACAAAAACTGCCAGACCGAAAAAGAAAGGAGAGATACTACCCTAAGCTTCATAACGAAAAGCTACCCAAGCATGGACTGGACCCATGCATACACCGACGGCTCTGTAACAAACACTACACAGAACGGAGGGGCAGGAGCATTCCTGAACCTACCAAATGGCAGAAAAATAACACTGTCATTCGCTACTGGTAAGTACACGAGCAATTTCAGAGCAGAGGCAGAGGCACTGAGGGCGGCAGTGGAAGAAATGGTAACACACAGTGAAAATGAGAGCCATATAGTCCTGCTGACAGATGCTCTCGAAGTAGTCACAGCGCCCAAAAGCCAGAAAAACACTGAGCTTAATGACTTAAGAGCAGCACTCTGCAAACTGTGCCAACAGTCCGCACCAAAAAGGGTAGTGGTACAGTGGGTTCCGTCACACTGCAACATCCAAGGCAACGAGGAGGCAGACAGACTGGCAAAAGAAGGTGCAAGGCTACCACAAATAGATACCAGTATGACGTACGAAGAGTCAAAACGGCTTATCAAAGCCAGGTACATGTCCAAATGGGAAACCGAACATACTGGTTACACCAAAAACGATGCCTATTACCAGTTGAACCGAAGAGAGCAGGTCGTTGTCTTCAGACTTCGCACTGGCCACAACAGACTGAGGTACCACCTCTTCAACAAATTGAAGATAGGGTGTACCGACGAATGCCCGTGCGGTACTGGTAAAATGACCACTGAACATCTGCTGCAGAACTGCCCGACATACGAGGATCAGAGAGAGCAGATGTGGCCATTGCCAGTGGAACTGCAAGACAAGCTCTATGGTAGTGGCGAGAGTCTCAGGATGACCACCGCTTTTTTCGAGAAAATAATGGTTACTGTCTGACTGTGTACGCAGAAGAAGAAGAAGAAGAAGAAGTACAGTGAAATATAATTGGCTTTAAATTTAAAATTGAAGATTTTAGCTTGAGGTTTCGATGACATCCGGGCACTGTTACATGTAAGCGGTCAAGGTGGTCCAGTGACAGATTTGGGATTAAATGTGAGACTTGACTGTACAGGATCCCAGATTGTCGGGTTGAACGACCAGAGACTTGATTGTACAGGATGCCAGATTGTCAGGTTGAACGATCAGAGACATGATTGTACAGGATCCCAGATTGTCAGGTTGAACGATCAGAGACGTGATTGTACAGGATCCCAGATTGTCAGGTTGAACGACCAGAGACTTGATTGTACAGGATCCCAGATTGTCAGGTTGAACGACCAGCGACTTGATTGTACAAGATCCTTTATTGTCAGGTTGAACGACCAGCGACTTGATTGTACAAGATCCTTTATTGTCAGGTTGAACGACCAGCGACTTGATTGTACAAGATCCTTTATTGTCAGGTTGAACGACCAGCGACTTGATTGTACAAGATCCTTTATTGTCAGGTTGAACGACCAGCGACTTGATTGTACAAGATCCTTTATTGTCAGGTTGAACGACCAGCGACTTGATTGTACAAGATCCTTTATTGTCAGGTTGAACGACCAGCGACTTGATTCTACAAGATCCTTTATTGTCAGGTTGAACGACCAGCGACTTGATTGTACAAGATCCTTTATTGTCAGGTTGAACGATCAGAGACTGAGATTGTGTGTGTTGAGAAGAGTGGCGCCAAACGCTTACACAATACATCCGTTGTGCTGAGAAAAGAGGCGCCAAACGCTTACACAATACATCCGTTGTGCTGAGAAAAGAGGCGCCAAACGCTTACACAATACATCCGATGTGCTGAGAAAAGAGGCGTCAAACGCTTACACAATACATCCGATGTGCTGAGAAAAGAGGCGTCAAACGCTTACACAATACATCCGATGTGCTGAGAAAAGAGGCGCCAAACGCTTACACAATACATCCGATGTGCTGAGAAAAGAGGCGTCAAACGCTTACACAATACATCCGATGTGCTGAGAAAAGAGGCGTCAAACGCTTACACAATACATCCGATGTGCTGAGAAAAGAGGCGTCAAACGCTTACACAATACATCCGATGTGCTGAGAAAAGAGGCGTCAAACGCTTACACAATACATCCGATGTGCTGAGAAAAGAGGCGTCAAACGCTTACACAATACATCCGATGTGCTGAGAAAAGAGGCGTCAAACGCTTATACAATACATCCGATGTGCTGAGAAAAGAGGCGTCAAACGCTTACACAATACATCCGATGTGCTGAGAAAAGAGGCGTCAAACGCTTACACAATACATCCGATGTGCTGAGAAAAGAGGCGTCAAACGCTTACACAATACATCCGATGTGCTGAGAAAAGAGGCGTCAAACGCTTATACAATACATCCGATGTGCTGAGAAAAGAGGCGTCCAACGCTTACACAATACATCCGATGTGCTGAGAAAAGAGGCGTCCAACGCTTACACAATACATCCGATGTGCTGAGAAAAGAGGCGTCAAACGCTTACACAATACATCCGATGTGCTGAGAAAAGAGGCGTCAAACGCTTACACAATACATCGGTTGTGCTGAGAAAAGAGGCGTCAAACGCTTACACAATACATCCGATGTGCTGAGAAAAGAGGCGTCAAACGCTTACACAATACATCCGATGTGCTGAGAAGAGAGGCGTCAAACGCTTACACAATACATCTGATGTGCTGAGAAAAGAGGCGTCAAACGCTTACACAATACATCCGATGTGCTGAGAAGAGAGGCGTCAAACGCTTACACAATACATCCGATGTGCTGAGAAAAGAGGCGTCAAACGCTTACACAATACATCCGATGTGCTGAGAAAAGAGGCGTCAAACGCTTACACAATACATCTGATGTGCTGAGAAAAGAGGCGTCAAACGCTTACACAATACATCCGATGTGCTGAGAAGAGTGGCGTCAAACGCTTACACAATACATCCGATGTGCTGAGAAAAGAGGCGTCAAACGCTTACACAATACATCCGATGTGCTGAGAAGAGAGGCGTCAAACGCTTACACAATACATCCGATGTGCTGAGAAAAGAGGCGTCAAACGCTTACACAATACATCCGATGTGCTGAGAAAAGAGGCGTCAAACGCTTACACAATACATCCGATGTGCTGAGAAAAGAGGCGTCAAACGCTTACACAATACATCCGATGTGCTGAGAAAAGAGGCGTCAAACGCTTACACAATACATCCGATGTGCTGAGAAAAGAGGCGTCAAACGCTTACACAATACATCCGATGTGCTGAGAAAAGAGGCGTCAAACGCTTACACAATACATCCGATGTGCTGAGAAAAGAGGCGTCAAACGCTTACACAATACATCCGATGTGCTGAGAAAAGAGGCGTCATACGCTTACACAATACATCCGATGTGCTGAGAAAAGAGGCGTCAAACGCTTACACAATACATCCGATGTGCTGAGAAGAGAAGAATTGCACGTTTGAATAATAATAAATTCTCTGTTATCTTCTGTAGAAAACTGTCAACATCTTCATCTGTTTAATATTCCTGGCCACATCATTGTACGAATGATCCATGTAGCTTAATTTAAACAAGGATTTCGTTTGATGACGACCGGAAAGACATTGTTACAGAGGAAAAACAAGAACATGGTCAATAAACACAACGTAGGCTCACATTGGTGCGTCTAACGCAAATATCCACCGGCAGCGAGATCTTCACTTGAAATTGAATGTTGTTTCTACGTCCAACCAGTAATTAAGGCATGAAAGTAAGTAGACCACATGGCTAGACTGTGTGGACGGAAGAACAAGGTAATCAGATAGACAAATCAAATATCGATTATAGACAAGCTGTAAGATTCCAACTACGTGTAGCTCTGTGCGCAGATGTTTGACTGCCCCGCGGCAAGTTTGAGCGCAAATCTATCAACGTGTTAATGTATTTATTGTTAATTACCTGTCTGCCATGTGCCTTTATCGGGTTGTATGAGAGAGAGGATAGTGGGGGAGGGAGAGAGAGACAGTGAGAGAGAGAGAGATAGAGAGAGCGATAGAGAGAAAGAGAGAGAGAGAGAGAGAATAATTTCAAGTTGATATAAGTCACAGTAAGTAGCATGTCCTTTACAGAACGTCACTTCTTACAACCGCCACCTTATTAACTGTTATAAGTTTCTTGTGGCAAGTGTGCAGGACGGTAGGTCGCCGTTACTTTCCGTACGTGGAAGAGAAAATCGCCCGAGAGAGACAAAAAAACAGTGTCTGCACATCTGGACACTTTGCGAACCAAACTCGGTGCGTTTGGATTGCAAAAACCGCGCGAGTTTTCACCCCTTAGGCCACGCAGACTCCAGACAGAAGAGAGAATGATAATACTTATAGACTTACATCAATGTAGATTAATTGTACTACCAGCAGTGAAAGTGGACACTGTGAAGAAGTAACTGTAGAATACATCCCTCAGCGAGAGTCTTGTGTCCGTGAGGGAAAGATTGCTGAAGATTGACTTTACTTGATCTCTTCTTACTTAAATTAACTTAACTTTACGTCTGTATGCAGGCTTAGAATACTCTGCAGAGTCTGTATACAACCCGTTTCATTTACATTACATTGCTCTAAAAGCTATGCGCATCTAATCTATACTGGTTTATCTGGAAAATGGACCACAAATGTCGATTGACATTAATTCGGTTTCATGTGTAAAGGAAGCAATGTTTGGTGGGCACTTCCCACTGACCCCACATCATGTAAGTGAAGACCTGGTGTTATAAAGGGACCACTCACATCACGTCATGTATACATGTTTTATTAAAGTAAGAAAGGGTGGGAGCATTGATAGTCAGTAGCCATCAATTGTTTCTTATAGAGTTAAAACTAACAAAGCTAGCTAGTACAGACGTACTCAAATCTGGACATCGAAATGCTTGGAATGCAAAGCGTTGGTTTCCAAGCGACGCAGGTGTTAAAAACTACGTAACCTACGTCTAGACGCCCGTTACAGCATGATCGGTAGTGACGAATATTATTAAGTAGTTTTCATGAAATCTCTAGCAGATAACCTAGGTACAAGATCTGGAGAAAAAAAATCAGCGGGTATAACTGGCTAGGGGAGCCCGAATCATTATTCAGATGGAGAGCGAAGAGCGCAGGAACAAGTCGTCAGTTTCCACAGCGAAAAAAGGAAGAGGCAAGTCGAGATCTTTTTGGGGTGCGAAATAGCGGGGGAACAAGTCATCAGTCGACAGCGAAAAAAGGAAGAGGCAAGTCGAGATCTTTTTGGGGTGCGAAATAGCGGGGGAACAAGTCATCAGTTTCCACAGCGACAAAAGGAAGAGGCAAGTCGAGATCTTTTTGGGGTGCGAAATAGCGGGGGAACAAGTCATCAGTCGACAGCGAAAAAAGGAAGAGGCAAGTCGAGATCTTTTTGGGGTGCGAAATAGCGGGGGAACAAGTCATCAGTCGACAGCGAAAAAAGGAAGAGGCAAGTCGAGATCTTTTTGGGGTGCGAAATAGCGGGGGAACAAGTCATCAGTTTCCACAGCGAAAAAAGGACGAGGCAAGTCGAGATCTTTTTGGGGTGCGAAATAGCGGGGGAACAAGTCATCAGTTTCCACAGCGAAAAAAGGACGAGGCAAGTCGAGATCTTTTTGGGGTGCGAAATAGCGGGGGAACAAGTCATCAGTTTCCACAGCGACAAAAGGAAGAGGCAAGTCGAGATCTTTTTGGGGTGCGAAATAGCGGGGGAACAAGTCATCAGTTTCCACAGCGACAAAAGGAAGAGGCAAGTCGAGATCTTTTTGGGGTGCGAAATAGCGGGGGAACAAGTCATCAGTTTCCACAGCGAAAAAAGGACGAGGCAAGTCGAGATCTTTTTGGGGTGCGAAATAGCGGGGGAACAAGTCGTCAGTTTCCACAGCGACAAAAGGAAGAGGCAAGTCGAGATCTGTTTGGGGTGCGAAATAGCGGGGGAACAAGTCGTCAGTTTCCACAGCGACAAAAGGAAGAGGCAAGTCGAGATCTTTTTGGGGTGCGAAATAGCGGGGGAACAAGTCATCAGTTTCCACAGCGACAAAAGGAAGAGGCAAGTCGAGATCTTTTTGGGGTGCGAAATAGCGGGGGAACAAGTCATCAGTTTCCACAGCGAAAAAAGGAAGAGGCAAGTCGAGATCTGTTTGGGGTGCGAAATAGCGGGGGAACAAGTCATCAGTCCACAGCGAGCAACTAGAAGAACAGGACCGACTTGATAACGGTGAAGAGAAAGCAGATAGATTTTTGAAGAGAGAGAGAGAGAGAGAGAGAGAGAGAGAGAGAGAGAGGTTTCGACAGCCAATCTATCACCACGTGAGTCCAGATCTCCAGCAACGTATCAGGGAGAAGTAAATAGTAATGAAATTGATGTTTCGCAATAGCAAATGGTAGAACCGAATATAGCAGTGCGTCACAAAGAACACGCATAGTTTAGTCGTCTTAGATACTATTTATTTGCATTGCTGATGAGAATCGAGCGTCTTAACTGAAGTATCTCAAAAACCAGCGTCTAACTATAGAGATATTTGATTAGCATAGCGATACAGCGCTTCAAGGATCACTACAAGTCACCGTCGATGAGGAGAATAGAACCACGGACAAAATCAATTGGGTTGCAAAACAGACACGAATCATCCCTCCTGTGGCAGTCCACATTACGGTTCGGCTAATAAATTACAGTTCGTTTGTCAAGTTACGGTTCGACTATCAAGTTACAGTTCATATATCAAATTACAGTTCATCTATCAAGTTACAGTTCGCCTATCAAGTAATAGTTCGTTTATCAAGCTACAGTTCGACTACCAAGTAGTATAACGTGTTGTTTATCAAGTTACAGTTCACCTATCAAGTAACTGTCCGTTTATTAAATTACAGTTCGTTTTTCAAGTTACAGTTCGACTATCAAGTAGACTAACGGTTTGTCTATTAAATTACAGATCGTTTATCAAGTTACAGTTCATCTATCAAGTTACAGTTCATCTATCAAGTTACAGTTCATCTATCAAGATACAGTTCATCTATCAAGTTACAGTTCATCTATCTAGTTACAGTTTGACTATCAAGTAACAGTTCGTTTATCAAGATACAGTTAAACTATCAAGTAGTCTAACGGTTCGACTATTAAGTAGTCTAATAGTTCATCTATCAAGTTATAATTAGACTATCAAGTAGTCTAATGGTTCGTCTATCAAGTTATAGTTCGACTATCAATTAGTCTAATGGTTCGTCTATCAAGTTATAGTTCGACTATCAAGTAGTCTAATGGTTCGTCTATTAAGTTATAGTTCGACTATCAAGTAGTCTAATGGTTCGTCTATCAAGTTATAGTTCGACTATCAAGTAGTCTAATGGTTCGTCTGTCAAGTTATAGTTCGACTATCAAGTAGTCTAATGGTTCGTCTGTCAAGTTATAGCTCGACTATCAAGTAACTATTCGTTTATCAAGTGACTGTTCGTCTATCAAGCTGTAGTTCGTAATGAAGTTCATTTTAGTTCAGTTTTAGTTCATATTTCTTTCAACCAGACAGCTGTAGCTTAGAGTGAAGATTGGAAAGTCAGTTGTGAACGTGTAGACATAAAGTTTCATTGTTGTGCTTTAATTTCATTTAGTGTCATAGTTAATTTCTTGGAAGTGAGAATATAGTTAGTGCAGACCTCTTGCGCCATCTGCTACGGTAGTTCAGGAGCTGTTACACATTCTTGGCACCTCAACATTAAAACAGTGCTTCTTCTTTTGTGATCGTTTAAATTAAAATGTTAGTTTTTGCTTGCATCTTAAATGTCAGATGTATATTAGTCAAGACTAAATTAAACTTTGTGTTAAGGAGGCAACAGTTGATGGTGTTCGGAGAAAATTGATGTACGGGGCATATGAGGCATGAGAGGGGAGGGCAGATAAGGGAAAATACTTTAAAAGTTAAGTTGCTGTTACATCTTTGAAATTGTACAGGTGATTTCGATGTCAATCACTGGCCTCAGGTGCTGGAGATCGCGGGTTAAAATTACATGGAGACCGGGATTATTCCACGTAGACTCTGGTATTTCCCCAGATCTCTGGGCAGTAGAAATCGGACGCCCGTGTGCAGTTCGCGCACATTAATTAGGAAATCGAAAAAGTAGGCTTAACGGCCGCAATTCTCGGACAAAATTCCAAATGGAAACATGTGCCTAAACATTAAACCGTGTGAAAGGCGGGTTGATTCTTCGACTAAACTAAACTATGTTCTACAGTTCGATTGGCAAGAATAGGCGCCCTTCTAATGTTAGCAGTTGACGGAAACATGTGCCTAAACATTAAACCGTGTGAACGGCGGGTTGATTCTTCGACTAAACTAAACTATGTTCTACAGTTCGATTGGCAAGAATAGGCGCCCTTCTAATGTTAGCAGTTGACGGAAACATGTGCCTAAACATTAAACCGTGTGAACGGCGGGTTGATTCTTCGACTAAACTAAACTATGTTCTACAGTTCGATTGGCAAGAATAGGCACCCTTCTAATGTTAGCAGTTGACGGAAACATGTGCCTAAACATTAAACCGTGTGAAAGGAGGGTTGATTCTTCGACTAAACTAAACTATGTTATACAGTTCGATTGGCAAGAATAGGCGCCCTTCTAATGTTAGCAGTTGACGGAAACATGTGCCTAAACATTAAACCGTGTGAACGGCGGGTTGATTCTTCGACTAAACTAAACTATGTTCTACAGTTCGATTGGCAAGAATAGGCACCCTTCTAATGTTAGCAGTTGACGGAAACATGTGCCTAAACATTAAACCGTGTGAACGGCGGGTTGATTCTTCGACTAAACTAAACTATGTTCTACAGTTCGATTGGCAAGAATAGGCACCCTTCTAATGTTAGCAGTTGACGGAAACATGTGCCTAAACATTAAACCGTGTGAAAGGAGGGTTGATTCTTCGACTAAACTAAACTATGTTATACAGTTCGATTGGCAAGAATAGGCGCCCTTCTAATGTTAGCAGTTGACGGAAACATGTGCCTAAACTTTCAGCGTGCTCTTGCAACTATTATTTCTGTAGCAATGACAAAGAGCCCATGCACAAAGCGCTTTAAACATATTTTACAACATGCTCGGAATACATCAACATAGACGAAATAAAAGAGACACGAATGAGGTTTCTCACATGAAGTAGTGTTTACAAATAGTTCACTGATAGAAGACACTGCGGAATCGCTGGCTGTTGTTGATGCTGAATGCCTACAGTGAGTAAGTAAGATTACTCTTTTTTGCACCATGAAAATGGTGTCAGGTGGCGGGTTTCCGTAGCATTACTCACATCCCGAGCGTACCGATGAAGGTGGACAGGTGTCCTCCTGGTGGTTGTGCTATGCTTGGTTCATCTACGTTTCGCTCACTACTACGAGGATCACGCTGTTCCCCCCCCCCCCTTCCCCCCCCCCCCGGGTTGGCCAGGCGAAACAGTCCGTTTGCAGAGAGACCTACGTAAGAGTGGGTTGGGGGAACCAGGCCCGTATTTTAATATTCTTGATTCCTGATTCTAGGAACCAACATCATCACACAGGGGACATTCCCATAAGTGCTCCATTGTCCGTCCAAGCAGCCAGCCAAGCATATATATACTCAGAGTCCAGGCATGTATTGATTTCGTGGTCTTCTGATCCTTCAAGACCGGACACACTTTCTCCTTTCTTCCCTAGTCACCTCCAAATCAATCATCCACAGCACATTTGCATGTGTCCGACCTTCTGTTTCTTCATATTATTTTACCTGACCCTGACTAAGTCTCCTCTCTTCGCTGTTTTTCGTGTAAATAGGTCAGCACGTAAAATTGACTAAATCTATTTAAATGCGTTATCATTGTTAGAAAAAAATGCAATAAAAAAGAGTAGAAAACTTGAACATTAAAAAAAAATAAAAGCAAATGATTAAAAGCCAGTTCTTCTTGATCTAATTTCAAAGTGTTTAAAATTGTAATCAATTTGTGAAAACTCTGACAAAATCCCGTTATTATGAAATAGCTGATGCCAGGAGTATGTCTTTTACTTGGCTCTCCGTCTGTTGAGCTATTTTCTCTTCATTTCAATTGTATTGCTTTTTTTTTTTTTAAACCAATTTGGATCAGACAAAATGGCCCTAAGGTGAATCGTGTCAGATGTCTCGGTCTGTTCGTGGAACACTCTTTAACAGAGACTGCCGTTGGGGATGGATTATCAGAGATTGCGTTTTGTCATGTATGTAGGTTAATGATGTGGTCTGAAGGATGCCGTGCCTCGCTGTCTGGCCTTCACAAACTCGAGTTAAGGTAGTTGGTATTATAAAGGTTACTAGTAACCACAACGATCTTGAATATTTGCATTGTTGTATTCAATAAACATTCACTGAACAGGACAGATGGAGAAGTAATAGGCACTCTATAATCGAACCCAAGTACTTCACGTGAGTCTCACTGCACGAACGATACGCGTTTACTTATTCTATCAGCCAAAAGCTCCCCCCCCCCCCCCCCCACTCGGATATACACACCAACACACACACAATGTTAGCACTTGTCTATCCCATCTTCACGGCACATTCTGGCAGCAGAGATTTCTATGGGCTCTCAAGTTGTTCATCTTTGACATACATTTCCATGACCTTTATCAGTTGTTCATCTTTGACAGACATCTGTATGGGCTCTATCAGCTGTTCTTCTTTGACAGATATCTGTATGGACTATATCAGCCGTTCATCTTTGACAGATATCTGTATGGACTGTATCAGCCGTTCATCTTTGACAGATATATGTATAGACTATATCAGTCGTTCATCTTTGAAAGATATCTGTATGGGCTCTATCTTGCGTTCATATTTGACAGATATCTGTATGGACTGTATCAGTCGTTTATCTTTGACAGACATCTGTATATGCTCTATCTGTCGTTCATCTTTGCGTCGCTGCGGTCTTTGTTGTTTCCCACATTACATAACCACACAATGGATGTGTACCTTACATTGGAGTTGAAGACTTTTATTTCAGTTCTAAACTTAAATTCTTTTTGAATTTCAGAAATTCCTTAAAGCAATGAAAGCTCTTCGAGTGTTTTGTATTTGTCATTGAACCTAAAGTTATTTTAAAGAAGCAAATAGTACAAAATGCCACGAGTTTTGAACATCTTGGCCAAACTATAACCAACAACGAGGTTTGCACACACACAATACAGAATGAACTGACCATGGCATTGAGGGGGTTCCTTAAAATGAAAAACGTTTGGTAGAACAAAACAAAGGGACAAAAATAAAGTTCCTCAGGACTTACACGTGTCCAGTGACAACGTACGGATAGTCACTAAAGTTTTTGAGGACTTGCATGTGTCCAGTGACAACGTACGGATAGTCACTAAAGTTTGTGAGGACTTGCATGTGTCCAGTGACAACGTACGGATGGTCACTAAAGTTCTTGAGGACTTGCATGTACCCACTGACAACGTACGGATGGTCAGTAAAGTTCCTTAGGACTTGCATGTGTCCAGTGACAACGTACGGATAGTCACTAAAGTTTTTGAGGACTTGCATATACCCAGTGACAACGTACGGATGGTCACTAAAGTTCTTGAGGACTTGCATGTGTCCAGTGACAACGTACGGATAGTCACTAAAGTTTTTGAGGACTTGCATGTACCCAGTGACAACGTACGGATGGTGACTAAAGTTCTTGAGGACTTGGACAACGTACGGATGGTCACTAAAGTCCCTGCGGACTTGCATGTGCCCAGTGACAACGTACGGATGGTCACTAAAGTTTCTCAGGACTTGCATGTGTCCAGTGACAACGTACGGATGGTCACTAAAGTTCCTCAGGACTTGCATGTGTCCAGTGACAACGTACGGATGGTCACTAAAGTTCCTCAGGACTTGCATGTGTCCAGTGACAACGTACGGATGGTCACTAAAGTTCCTCAGGACTTGCATGTGTCCAGTGACAACGTACGGATGGTCACTAAAACCCAACGGAAAAAGACTGAATGCTTCCAGCCAAAATACCACAGCAGTGTGCTCAAAGTACATTTGATAGCGAAAAAGGAAAAGGCAGAGATCTTACAGCAGCTCGATACAGAAAATAATGTCTAGTAAACAACATTACTTCTAGGAAATTAGTATACTTCGGCGGGGACGGTGTGGACTAGTGGTTAAAGTGATACGGCTCACAAACCGAAGGTGCTGGGTTCGCTCACAATCGCAGAACCGGCCGTTACCCTGGGGAAGCCTATCCTTAGAAAATGCAGAAGAAAACAGACCCCTACATAAAATATACGACGAAGTCGGATGCATTCAGGCTACAGGCGCAACATAAAAACATAGTGGGGAATATTCAAAAAATAAGGCGAACGAAAATAAAAATTAATTTAAAAAATAATATGCCTCGGTCGCATCAAACACTTCAATGAACGATACTTGATGGGTATGGTACCTGGGAACAGATACAGGGGCGGACCTATTAGAAGATAGGCAATGGCCTTAAAGGTTGACAGTGGCAGAGGCGCGTGAGCCGGCTAGAGATCGGGTGTCTTACAGATCAGCTGTCATAAGAGCGACGTTCTGCAAGCGTCGTACTACCTAATGATGATTAATTTTCTATTGATATCTGTACCTTCTAATTTGTCTACATCGTCTACAAATAACGAAACCACTTCTTATAGTATAATGCCACAAAAATATGATTGCAATTTAGGCGCTCTTATTCCCATAATCTTAATTTAGTTACCTTGTGTGACCTCAGTCTAAATGAGTGTGACAATTTATCAAGGATTTGTAATTTATTTGGTGGTTTTTGTGAGGCCGGACAGCCTTATCGTCATGACATTCAGTAATGCCATGTTATCAGCACAGCCGAGATTATCAGCTCGTTTTGTCAAATGTCACTGCTTTCCGTTTTCTTTGGCTGAAGTTGTATTCTTCTATAGTCAATAACCAACAGAAAGAGAAATGGTGATAAAAGAGCCCCCTTGTTACCCAGTCATCATTACATCGAAACGTTTCGATGGCTGTCCAAAATGTAAAGCTCTTCACTTCATAGTTACCAGTACATACGTGTTTCCAGTTGTGTTGGTAAGCTTTATGGGCACTCCTTAGTGCACGTGAAACTTCCAGGATGATACTCTGTCAAAACTATCACACGAATTCTAATAACCCGCAAATCTGATATAAACCAATAAGTCTCATTCTACACTTTGCTCAGCATTTAATCCGAGTTCAGCAAGCCGTACTGCAAATGCTTAATTCCGCCCAAATCCCGCTTGTTTTTTGACTCAGCCTATTTCAATCTATGATATGATCATCCACAATATTTTCCCAGACACTAATAATGAAATGATGTCACTACAATGAGTACACTGTTGCATACTAAACAAAACATAGCTTTATTGAGTTGTGGACTAACTCGGCTACACCCTGACGACCTAGGCATATATTAACGACATTTGCTTTTCTTTCTGTTCGTAGAAAGTGTGTGCCAGTTTCTTTCGCTTTTAACACAAGGTTTTATAGATTGTAGAGATAGTTGAACACTAGAATATTGCCACAGAGACTGAGGTATGATGTTCGTCCATCACGTGTGATAAAAACCATTGACTCTCTCTTTCACTCTCTCTCTCTCTCTCTCTCCCTCTCTCCTTCTCTGTTCAGCCGTGTGGACAACCTTTTCCCTTTGCTCTGTCCGGTGAAATGGGTGACTTGTGCGGTGATTTCAATTAGAGTAAAGATATTTTTCGAAATATGTCAACCTGACTGTCTCTTGTACTGAGCTTCCTTTGACCAGTGGCAAGACATTATTGAGACGGATGGAGATAGCACACTTCAGATTATTCCTCAGGGTTTACTTCCGAAGTATTTCCCGTAAACATATATCTCACACGGAAGCGGGGCTGGGACATCCAATAAGTTTGGAATTTAGTATGACCAGGACTAGATCTATATGTTCATAACACATGGCACAGGAAACTGTAAGTACCAAATAATGTTGCAGATATTCTCAAAGTCTTGTCATAGTGAAAGTCAAAGCCACAGAGTCACACCCACTATGATTAATCTACTTTTCCATAACCTACAGGAGACGAACCAAAGAAACAAGTCACCAAAATGTAACCAAAGGCAATAACAACTGAAGATACTAGTCGCTCGTTGCTGGTAATACATTTATGCGCCATCTGGACTATAAAACAACTTTGAGGTAATGGTAACACTTTGGTGTGGAGGAACCAGTGGTGGAGACCGGGATCTTTTCACGAGGATCATCCGGTAAATATTTCCCCTGATCTCTGAGTAGTTGGTTATGTCTGTCTTGGTTATGTGGTAAGCGGAGCGGCTTAGAATGTGCCTGAAAGGCTGCGAGTCTACCTTGCTCTAATTTACGCTTTCTTCGCCACCAGTCCCAAAAATGGGCGATCGTATATTCCAGATGCTAACAGACGCTGGGATTGACATTGCAAGTCACCAGCGGATTTTCATCTGACAAAACATATGAAACAAAGATAGTCCCACATGCCCACGACGTCTAACGGCATACGTGCACTGAAGACAGACAACATATAGACAGAGACAGATAGATAAACAGAGAGAGAGAGAGAGAGAGAGAGATAGAGAGAGAGAGACAGATAGACAGACAGGCAGGCAGACAGACAGACAGACAGACAGACAGATCGATAGATAGATAGATAGATAGATAGATAGATAGATAGATAGATAGATAGATAGATAGATAGATAGATAGATAGATAGATAGATAGATAGATAGATAGATAGATAGATAGATAGATAGATAGATAGATAGATAGATAGATAGATAGATAGATAGATACACTTTGATGCTTGAGAAATGAAACCATGTGTTTGGGGCCGAAGATGCAGCCGTGAATGAGTTGACAGCAGACAGAGACTCACAGCTGGCTGATTCCATCTGAGGCAGTGACCCACACCTGACCATGACCAGAATCCGCCCCCAAATGGTGGCCCTGGAAACAGACTGCAACCATGATGCCTGACTAAGAGATAAATGATCGACGAGAGAAAACCAACCCGGTTCCAAAAATGCCGCGCTGAAATCAGATGTGCCGGGCCTGAACGCGCAGCAAACGTGCCCCGAAGTAAACTACGACACAAACTCCCAAACATCGTATTCATAACTATCCCTGAACAAGAATAAGAGAAAAAGAAAAAGAAAAAGAAGAAGAAGAAAAAGAAGAAGAAAAAGAAGAAGAAAAAGAAGAAAAAATGCAGAAGAAGAAGAAGAAGAAGAAGAAGAAAAAGAAGAAGAAGAAGAAGAAGAAGAAGAAGAAGAAGAAGAAGAAGAAGAAGAAGAAGAAGAAGAAGAAGAAATAACGAGTAGGGACATTGCAACATTCACATTAAGAAAGACTAGTAAAACTGGAGTTCATTTGAGAAAGCAGAACACAAAAGATTAAAAGGCACTTTAACATTAAAACTAAAACAGGCGAGTTTTTACATTTCGACAAATATTAAACAAAACTGAAACAGCACGAACGCCACCAGCTTGCCAAGCAAAGTAATTAACATAGAAAACATATTCAACATATTAATTAAACAAAGTAATTAAATAAGCAAATCAATTAATTAAACACAGTCCTGAATGCTGTAAAGAGTATCTTGGGGTCTCACAGCTTTGCCAATGAGTCTTTAGAAGTAATTAATCAATGGAGCTGCCCATGCAAAGTCGATCACAAAAACTGATACTGCAGAGACATGAGCCCCGGATTCGCAGAGATGTTAGAGCTCTTCCACGCAGAGCAGTTTTATACCAGCTCACAGCAGGCATTAGTTTACCTAGCCGTAAAACCTGGTCCTAACTCAGCACTGAGATAGCTAAAGGCAGATAACAGAAGACAGCCATTCAATCCGATAAAGCTGCGGATGGAGCATCATAATATCTGAAATGCCTTGGCGGCTGCAATATTACTTCTATATACAGGTAGACATTGGGCCCTGCCAACGTTTACAAGAATTCTGTGTTTTGTCACAGCCTGTTGTAGAGACAGGTCTTCTCACTCACGGAGAAATCCCTTTGAAACGTCACATTCCAAAGCTGACTAAATAACGGAACGTGCGGACGGCGTGGGCTAGTGGTTAAGTGAAACGGCTCTCAAAATCTGAAGGTGCTGGGTTCGATGCCCATCACAGCACCGGCCGTTACTCCGGGGAAGCAAACCCTTAGAAAATGCAAGAGGAAGCAGACCCTTACATAAAATGCTTGCTGAAGTCGGATGCACTGGGCCGACAGGCGCAAAATAAAAACCACAGTGCACACCGCCTTGTGGAATTGAGAAATTAGGCGAACGCAAAAAAAAATAAAAAAATATGCAGATATATATATATATATATATATATATATATATATATATATATATATATATATAGAGAGAGAGAGAGAGAGAGTGTGTGTGTGTGTGTGTGTAAGCTCCTGTAATTCTCGCTCACCATTTGCCATCAAAACTGCATCATCTGCATTTCTAAGGGTATCCACTGCCACTCCTGTAACGACAAGCCCTGTAACAAAGTAAGTGGGATTTTTGGGTTGGAAATACCTACAAATATTGCGATATGTAAATTAGGTCATTCGAAAATTGTTAGTTAGTTGTGGAGTTCAATCTATATGTTGTGTATCTGTCTTGTGTTCTTTGGAAGGTTATGTTCTATTGTTTATTATTGTGTTGTAAAATGTGAATCACTACAAGATGTCGACAAAAAAGTCAAACAGAAAAAACATTTATCTTCCTTCAAATGTTTCCTACTTTCATCGGTCCGCAAAAAATGATTCTCAATGTTACCGGTCCGCAGGTGTAAAAAGGTTGGGAAACACTGTTTCAGACAATACCATTATCAGCTCTTAGAAATGTTATCTTTCCTCTTCAATGCAACTCTCTGGGGGTTCTTAAACTGGGATCATTCTCTCTTGAGTCCCCAACTAATCGTACTAGTAAAGCGTGTGGGTCTCTATGACCCAGAAGCGATATGTTGGCTACAGTTTGTTTGTTTTTTGGGGGTTTCTAGTTTGTTGTGTGTGTGTTCGCGTTATTTCTTTATTCCCCAATCAGTTGTGCGTTGCACTTTGTTTTTATTTTGCGCTTGTCGACTCAGTGCATCCGTCTTCAGCATCCATTTTATTTAATGGTCTGCTTCCTCCTGCATTTTCTAAGGGTTAGCTTCCCCGGCGTCAAGGCCAGTGTTGTGATGGGGAGCGAACCCAGCACCTGCGGGTTGTGAGCCGTGCCACTAGCCAACGCCGTCCTATAGTAAAGATGCCAGTAAATATCTTAGCAACGCGTGTCAAAGCGAGACATCATGAGATCCAAACATTTATAAAAAGCATGTTGGGAACTGTGATGCACTTTGGTTGGGCTGGTTTCTGAGAGCGCACAAACCTAGCATAGGTACATACAGATACACACATACATCAAAGCACTGGTTTATGCGTCTTAATATCGCACAATTGACTACGGCCTGGGATGGAATAGGCGCGCCTCCGCCAGTAGCAACTAGTACGGCAAACAAGTAAAACAAAAATTAATAAACTGTATCACAAATGAATACAATACAGACAGAACAACCTGTTAAAAACGTAAAGGAATGAACTCTGTCCTTGTAGAATCATTGGTTGCTTAATTTAAATGTTACGTCCCAAAAGTCAGCAGTATCGGGATATCTGCGGCGTGTGAGGGTCTAAACCACAACATTTAAAGGGTTCACCCACCCCTGCTTGGTTTCTGCTGTTATTTAACTTGACATGTCCTTGATTGTTTACGTTGACTCCTATTTCATCTATTTTAACCAACTTCCTAATAACCAAAGAGGCTCCGTGGCTTAGGGATTAAGCATCCGTTTTACAATCCAAACGCAAAAGATTCGAATCACGCACGTGTCCAGTTTGGAATGATGGGTGGTTTTCCCTCTCGTCCACGTACGGAAAGCAATGCCAACCTACCGTACTACATACCTGCCAAGGAACTTATAACAGACAAATAGGTTGGCGGTTGTAAGAAGCGACGTACTTCAAAGGACATGCTACTTACTTGTCTTCCTCATAACCTCATCTTCACCATCAGGTAACATGTCCTTTATAGAACATCGCTCCAATCAAAGTCCGATTGAACGAAACTCTTTCACTTTGCCAAAACTCCAACCTCCGCCAGTCAAACACAGGAATTTCTGGATATCTCGGTGCCATCGTCTTCTTCACGATGTTTAGGTTATCCCGCCTCTTTTACCTTCCATCACTGTATCTTAATAGCCTAGAGAGCTCACTAGTGTGACCTGTGACCTGTTAATCTATCAAATTTGGACGACGATTGTTTCACCAATAGTTTTTGTTTTTAAACACACCAATTCAAGAGAGAAATGTTTTTAACACCAATTCACGAGAGAAATGTTTTTAAACACACCAATTCAAGAGAGAAATGTTTTTACCACCAATGTGAGAGTGGAGGTAGGGTAAATGAACTATTTGTTACAGATATTTCTTTCGCAAGCTTATCTCTCTCACTCTCCCTCACTCTCCCTCTCTCTCTCTCTCTCTCTCTCTCTCTCTGACGTGTCTGGCAAATGTGAGAGTGAAGGTAGGGTGAATGAACTATTTGTTACAGATACCCTTTTCGCAAGCTTATCTCTCTCTCTCTCTCTCTGTCCCTCTCCCTCTCTCTCTCTTTCTCTCTCTCTCTCTCTCTCTCTGACATGTCTGACAAATGTGAGAGTGAAGGTAGGGTGAATGAACTATTTGTTACAGATACCCTTTTTGCAAGCTTATCTCTCTCTCTCTCTGTCCCTCTCCCTCTCTCTCTCTCTTTCTCTCTCTCTCTCTCTCTCTCTCTCTGACATGTCTGGCAAATGTGAGAGTGAAGGTAGGGTGAATGAACTATTTGTTACAGATACCCTTTTCGCAAGCTTATCTCTCTCTCTCTCTCTCTCTTTCTCTCTCTCTCTCTCTCTCTCTCTGACATGTCTGGCAAATGTGAGAGTGAAGGTAGGGTGAATGAACTATTTGTTACAGATACTCTTTTCGCAAGCTTATCTCTCTCTCTCTCTGTCCCTCTCTCTCTCTGTCCCTCTCTCTCTCTCTCTCTCTCTCTCTCTCTCTCTGACATGTCTGGCAAATGTGAGAGTGAAGGTAGGGTGAATGAACTATTTGTTACAGATACTCTTTTCGCAAGCTTATCTCTCTCTCGCTCTGTCCCTCTCTCTCTGTCCCTCTCTCTCTCTCTCTCTCTCTCTTTCTCTCTCTCTCTCTCTCTGACGTATCTGGCAAATGTGAGAGTGAAGGTAGGGTGAATGAACTATTTGTTACAGATACACTTTTCGCAAGCTTATCTCTCTCTCTCTCTCTCTCTCTCTCTCCCTCTCTCTCTCTCTCTCTCTCTCTCTCTCTGACATGTCTGGCAAATGTGAGAGTGAAGGTAGGGTGAATGAACTATTTGTTACAGATACACTTTTCGCAAGCTTATCTCTCTCTCTCCCTCTCTCTCTCTCTCTCTCTCTGACATGTCTGGCAAATGTGAGAGTGAAGGTAGGGTGAATGAACTATTTGTTACAGATACTCTTTTCGCAAGCTTATCTGTCGTTCAATACTCGGTGCCCTTGTTATATGTTGATTATCAGTCAAATCCGTTCAACTCCCTAGGGAGGATATGCCTTCAACAAATCCACGCCCTTGTCCTAAGGTATCTGCTCCAGCTTTGTCCACATCATCTCTTATGTTTGACTTGAGCTCTCTTCTCTTTGTGAGTTGACGTCTCTTGCCTTTTTTTACTCCAAAACAGAAACAATCGTGTAAATCTATCAAATGGTTTTATTAATCTGTTTTATATGGAACACAAGTACCTTTTTCTCGCGGCTCATTCCATTGATATATGTCTGGTGCTTTTAGACAGTTTCATATTAGTGATCGTATCATACCATTTCATTCTCTCTATTCTGTGCAAGTAGACATTTAGTTTACCGCACCTGAGTCGTACGTCAGCCACATATTCACCCTTCATCGTTTATTTACGAACAATTAAGCCCGGAGACCGTACAAATAGTCTTAATGTTACTGCTGAATACACCACGCACATCTACACAGGTTTTCGTCGATTGAAAATATATATGTTCGATTACAAATGGATTTTGAACGATTTATCTTCTAATTACACGGATTGGGGCCAGCAAATTTTTCGGAAAGGGGAAAGTAGGTTATTGTAAAAGATTTTTTCGGTAGATCTGTTTATTTTGTTAATTTAGATGTAATATATACGTTTGGGTTGGATACTAACAGTTGTGTCGATATTATAAACACATAATCAATATGTTGTTGTGGCTATCGGAGCGACCAGGCCTAGCTGTCGGGGTCCGAATGAAGTTTTTTTTTAAATATAAATTTTCATCTTCTTGTATCTCAGAAACTAAAAAACATACAGCAAAAGCAATAACACCAACACCGCTGTATGCGTTCCTCTCCATGTGTTATATCCATACAATAGAACATACGTTACATTGCTGTTGAAGACGTTCCTTTTATTTTGGACTTAGTTTACTTTTAATTCCATAAGTTTCCCAAATGCCATGAAAGATTTCCTAGCCTTTTGTATTCCTATTTTGATATTTGTGCGAGAGCCATTTGAAAAAGTTATGCCGTCGAGAAATTAATTTCATTAATCAGCACGATTTACACATAAGCTGTACATTTACACATAAGCTATACATTTACACATAAGCTATACATTTACACACACGCTATACATTTACACACAAGCTATACATTTACACACAAGCTATACATTTACACATAAGCTATACATTTACACACAAGCTATTCATTTACACACAAGCTATACATTTACACATAAGCTATATATTTACACATAAGCTATACATTTACACATAAGCTATACATTTACACATACGCTATACATTTTCTGAAAGCTTGGAATACCGTTTAGGTCGCCAACCCGGTCACACACAAACGCCAACGTCGGACAAGTTGTTGCATACCGTTAGGGACAAAAAATCAGACGTCTTCTCCAGAAACCAGGTACGCACAGCTACCTGCACCCCCTGGTCAGAAGCGTAACAGTGTCCCTTGAGGTTTTTCTCTGCGTTGAGACAACAACACCTTTGCAACAACTACAACTGACTAACAAAACAGCAACCCTACTTACCAACAACAGCTTGGCAGGCGATATAACTCACTAACAACACAACAACCAAACTCATCAACCAGAACTTGGCAACAGCCATAAGTCATGAAGAACACAACAACCCCGACTCACCAATAACCCCGACTCACCAACAACAATATTGCAACAGCCATAACTCACTAATAACACAAAAACCTAGACTCAACAACAACCACAACTCGCCAAATGCAACTTGATAATAACCACAACTCGCCAATTGCAACTTGATAATATCAGCAGTTCGATAGAAGTTCCCAAATCACAAACAAGCCACAAACAACCTCAACTCAACTCTACCAAGTCCCCAATCTCAATTCACGAACAACTACAACTCATATAAAACCCATAGCGAGCCAACAACATCATCTTACCAACAACCGCAGCTCACCACCAAAACAATTCGCAACCAATCGAAACGATGGGCTCACATTTGATTTCCACCAACACAAAATATTTTAAGACAAGATTGTTTCCAAACATACCCATCACACGAACATATACTAATAGACAGCATGGATTCTGGCGACGCTGAAGTTTCGGACAAACACGGATTGGCGGAATTAAAAAAACACTACGTGAAATGGACTGAAAGGGATCAAGATGCTGAGCAGCGCATGAGCGGCAGTGGTCAGCGACCCATAGCTGACTGCTAACGTCAGGGCCAGCGAACCAGAGCTGCCAAGACCCTTCTACACCTCCATGCGGTGATCCTGGATAACAGGTTACAGCAGGGCAGACTGGCTAAGGAGAAGTGATCGAAGAAGGAATGCTAACCCGGTACTTTAAAAATGATTGCTGAAGTCGGATGTGTTGGGCCGAAAGGTGCAAATATCGCAGTCAAGCTGTAAACTACGACACAGCACATTCCGTTCTCTGGACAACATTGTGCTACTTCAGCCCTTTCAGGGTTTGGTAGCTGGAGATTGATAACGAATGAAGTCAAGACAAGCCAAGCCAAGCCAAATGGACTGAAAAGTGTGAACTGCCACGCAGCTGGTGCACAACAGAAGATTGTCCTCTCAACAACGCCTATCACCACAAGCAGACGCAATGTGATTAGATAACGCGGGCCAGTGTCTCTAAAGCTTATCAACACCAGGAAAGTTATTCGCACCCGGCCAGGTACGCGATGCTCTGTATGTCCAGAAACTGTCTACACTCGAGAGTTTGTATTACAGATTACATTGCACGATGTTTCCTAATTTTACAAGAGGGAGTTAAAGGTCGTTTTCTGGATGCCTTACCTGCAATATGTCTCAACGAAACAAATCTGCTGGGACAAATGCTAGACGCTACGTCAACTATAATCATCGATAATTATCAACTGGCAGATGTACGCCAATTCGCATACGTGGCGTCCCTCCCCAACGACATTCTGTTTCACGAGCCTGAAATAGACAGCCGCACTAGTAAAGCCCTGCTATATTTGGGCGCCTCATAAGACGTGTTTGGGAAAACCAAAGACTCACAATTAAAATCAAGGACATGGATTACGATAGATGTGTGGCAATGAAAATGAAAGCCATATAGTCCTGCTTACAGATGCTCTCGCCGTAGTCACAGCGCTAAAAAGCCAGAAAAACACTAAGCTTAATGACTTAAGAGCAGCACTCTGCAAACTGTGCCAGCAGTCCGCACCAAAAAGGGTAGTGGTACAGTGGGTCCCATCACACTGCAACATCCAAGGCAACGAGGAGGCAGACAGACTGGCAAAAGAAGGTGCAAGACTACCACAAACAGATACTAGTATGACGTACGAAGAGTCAAAACGGCTTATCAAAGCCAGATACATGACCAAATGGGAAACCAAACATACTGGTTACACCAAAAACGATGCCTATTACCAGTTGAACCGAAGAGAGCAGGTCGTTGTCTTCAGACTTCGCACTGGCCACAATAGAATGAGGTACCACCTATTCAACAAATTGAAGATAGGTGGTACCGACGAATGCCCGTGCGGTACTGGTAAAATGACCGCTGAACATCTGCTGCAGAACTGCCCGACATACGAGGATCAGAGAGAGCAGATGTGGCCATCACCAGTGGAACTGCAAGACAAGCTCTATGGCAGTGGCGACAGCCTCAGGATGAACGCCGCTTTTTTCGAAAAAATAATGGTTACTGTCTGACTGCGTACGAAGAAGAAGAAGAAGAACCGGTCCCACAAGCACGTACACTCCCCCTTGTCAGCGAAGACTACGAAGGCTTGGTCATGTTCGTCGCATGGAAGATGGTCGCATTCCTAAAGATATCCTCTATGGACAGTTGACGGATGGCAATACAGCAGTCGGACGAAAACATCTGGGGTTCCAAAATGTGTGTAAGCGTGATATGAAGACCTGGAAATGATTCAGACACCATGTGAAGACCTAGACATGATTCCGACATCATATGAAGACCTAGACATGATTCAGACATCATGTAAAGACCTAGACATGATTCCGACATCATGTCAAGACCTGGACATGATTCAGACATCATGTAAAGACCTAGACATGATTCCGACATCATATGAAGACCTAGACATGATTCAGACATCATGTGAAAACCTAGACATGATTCAGACATCATGTGAATACCTAGACATGATTCAGACATCATGTGCAGACCTAGACATGATTTAGACATCATGTGAAGACCTAGACATGATTCATACATCATGTGAAGACCTAGACATGATTCAGACATCATGTGAAGACCAATACATGATTCAGACATCATGTGAAGACCTAGACATGATTAAGACATCATGTGAAGACCTAGACATGATTCCGACATCATGTGAAGACCTGGACATGATTCGGACATGTGAAGACCTAGACATGATTCCGACATCATGTGAAGACCTGGACATGATTCGGACATGTGAAGACCTAGACATGATTCAGACATCATACGAAGACAAAGCTGCAGACCGACCCAAGTGGATGTATCCTGGAGATCCGCCTCATGCTTTGGTGAATGCCATTTCAATGACTCTTCCACGGATCTATTTATAGCTAAAGGTCAAATACAGCCTGGCGCTAACAGGTGTCATATAAGGTCGGTTACGCTCTAACCACCATGCCACTCAGCAAAAAAATGAACTACAATTGGTAGGCCGGGATTTTTGTGCTGAATTAATAGTTTAGACAGGGCGAGACAGACTGTCAATGTTTGCAGGACATGGACAAGAGAAATCAATTACAAGAGCTGTCGTTTACGCACTTTTAATGAAACACAAACATCCATTTTCCTTCCACAATCTCGGTCACTCTATCTTTTTCTGGTGATGTCAGACAGAAATGCTGTTTATTTTGTATTTCTGTCAAATATCTAATACACGTGGCAATGGAACGACCTCGAACTTGCTCATGCAATTCAGAAAATGTAAGCAAATTTAACTTTAAAACCATTTATAATCACTAATCTTCAATTTCTTTCTCTCTCTCTCTTTCTTTCTCTCTCTCTCTCTCTTTCTTTCTCTCTCTCTTTCTTTCTCTCTCTCTCGCTCTCTCTTTTTTCTATTTCACGCACATACACACAGAGCACAAACAAAAATACCTTCTTTAGGTGAAGGCGATATTTTTCTCAGAAAGGTGGCCATCTTGCAAATTGATTCACTCTCACGGATAGCATCTCTCAAAGAAACCATATTCGCACACGCACTACAATACTCTCGCATAGCGACCACCTCACAAATAAGGACTACCTCACAGAGCCAGCATCACTTATAGCGACCACATAGACTGAGCAGCCTACTCGTATAACGACCACCTCACATACCGATTACATGACACGGCGTTCCCCGTTCTTAACGACCGCCTCGCAAGGAGAATCCCTATCACTGCCAGTGCCTCGCAAACCGAGCAGCGGGCCCAGTGAGCTTCCAGTAACCACATTCCATCTTGCACCTCGATTACCTTGCACACCGGCCACTTTATGCAGCAGGGATAAAATACTATCATCTTAGCACCTTACGACAGAACGCGTTTCCAAATGAATAAATATTGACCCAATTGATGTGAGAAACGGTCAGCCAAATCAATGAACACTAAACTGCGGTACATTTATTTGGCATAGAACATCTGCATATCACTTGTCTCTAACCTCTCTAACCTCTCTAACCTCTCTAACCTCTCTAACCTCTCTAACCTCTATCTAACCTCTCTAACCTCTCTCTAACCTCTCTAACCTCTCTAACCTCTCTAACCTCTCTAACCTCTCTCTAACCTCTCTAACCTCTCTCTAACCTCTCTAACCTCTCTCTAACCTCTCTAACCTCTCTAACCTCTCTAACCTCTCTAACCTCTCTCTAACCTCTCTAACCTCTCTAACCTCTCTAACCTCTCTAACCTCTCTCTAACCTCGCTCTAACCTCTCTAACCTCTCTAACCTCTCTAACCTCTCTAACCTCTCTCTAACCTCTCTAACCTCTCTAACCTCTCTAACCTCTCTAACCTCTCTCTAACCTCTCTAACCTCTCTAACCTCTCTAACCTCTCTCTAACCTCTCTAACCTCTCTAACCTCTCTAACCTCTCTAACCTCTCTCTAACCTCTCTAACCTCTCTAACCTCTCTAACCTCTCTAACCTCTCTAACCTCTCTACCTCTCTAACCTCTCTAACCTCTCTAACCGAGACGAGACTACATTATATAGAATCAGAATGACGCCTGATCCAGGTACATTTTAAAAAGACTTAAAAGGATTTTTTTTTAAATCACATCGAAAATATACTTTCAGAATAATATAATACAATATAATTCCAACTTACGACATATTTTGGATTACGCAATAGACTCATTTGATCAGAGGTAGCAACATAGGATTTATTATATTTCTCGGAATTCGCTTACATTAACAAATCTCTATGCAGGGGGCAATGACGTGTTTGTTTCTCAACAGCTTATGTCAACACTCTGGGGGTCCGCGCGCTGATGTATGTGGGTCGCTTCAGTGTATCCACTGGGAACACAACATATAAGACTACTCTTATTTTTATGGGTTATATTCGATATTTTCAAATTAAGATGTTATTCAACCTTTAAGAAACCGATTAAAAATGAAAAATGCTTTAAGATCAATATATATTTTGTTGTAGTTGACTGTGTTAGCCGCTAAACCCACAGACAACCCCTAAAATCATTTAGGATAGACCATGGGTTGCGAACCCGTAGTCCATATGATTAGTAGAGGTGTTAGACTGCAGTAAACTAGCTAGCTTTCTGATCAGTTGCGACAGGTTTTAGTTTATCCAGCTGTAAAATTGGTACCTCAATCTGTTATAAATTAACAAAACGTTTTGGGCAACGCACCCTGTAAAAACTAATAGGTTTTGCTTTAAACACTACATCCTCTATCTGTATCGTGTTCTAACAGAACCGTTACATAAGTTACGACAACCTGTCACTTAACCTGCCTTGGTAGGGCGCACAAGAGTAAGTTACGACAACCTGTCACTTAACCTGCCTTGGTAGGGCGCACAAGAGTAAGTTACGACAACCTGTCACTTAACCTGCCTTGGTAGGGCGCACAAGAGTAAGTTACGACAACCTGTCACTTAACCTGCCTTGGTAGGGCGCACAAGAGTAAGTTACGACAACCTGTCACTTAACCTGCCTTGGTAGGGCGCACAAGAGTAAGTTACGACAACCTGTCACTTAACCTGCCTTGGTAGGGCGCACAAGAGTAAGTTACGACAACCTGTCACTTAACCTGCCTTGGTAGGGCGCACAAGAGTAAGTTACGACAACCTGTCACTTAACCTGCCTTGGTAGGGCGCACAAGAGTAAGTTACGACAACCTGTCACATAACCTGCCTTGGTAGGGCGTACAAGAGAGTAATCCTACTCATTGTGCTCATGCAACAACAACCAGAACTATAACCAAATGCAAAAACAATAACATCAAACAACATGAAATGAATGTTTACAACCAATTCTCATGTTTCACCAATTCCATAAACATGAATTCAAGTGTTGCACTAGCAGCAACAAAAGTCACATCTTTTTTTCGTGCCTATTTTTTTCATTATCTTAGAACAGGGGTTCTCAACATTTCAAGATTGTGAGTCCGTTCACGTGTAATATTAAGTATCCGACCACCGTGTTATCTAATGGGTTTCATTTTTGACAGGCAATACATTTTTAAAACATTCACCGGTTAATGACATCCTTGACCTTGAAAGCCACTCAGAAGTTCAGTGATGTGCAAAGAGAAGTCGCCTGTAGCAGCTACACGTAAACAGTCTTGCAGATGTGAATCAGTTAATCGTGATCGAGCTTTGTTCTTGAGGTATTTCATGTGAGAAGGCTTTTTCGCACAGGTAGGTCGTCCCGAACATAGACAGACATTTGAGAGAAACACTCTGTTGTATTTGGAACCTTTTTGTATCTTCTGCTCCCCAAAAGGTTATGAATTTCTCTTTTTCAAATAAATATTCCAACGCTAAGGGGAACTGGAGATCCACAAATTCAAGTACCCATGATGCAAAACAATGCTAGCCCTGACCATCATCGGAGAAACCCCGGAATCAAGTCAGCAGTGCGACTATTTCCGAACATAGATCAGTAAATACGTTCACTGGCAACAGACGCGCAACGTAACCAGTTACAGGTCGCCTACAACACAATAGATGGGAAGCAACATTATTTGTTTGGATTTGCAAAGTTCTCATTAGTGTTGGTGTTCGCGAGCACTTTTTGACTTTCATGAAAGGAGCTCAATGATGCTCATGATCAGCAGGTTGAGAACACCTGTCTTAGAACAAAGGTGTCTGCTCGTGTCTTGTCGTTTATCATCTGTTGAGGAATGGCTTTGATAAGGTTGAAGCTAAGCCATCCTGCTGCTATATCACCTGGAATCTTACCTGTTATTTTTGGGGAGTTTGTAATTTCTTGGGCCAGGTAAATGTACGCTTTCACGTTTTTCAGCGGGATTATTTCCTAGCCTCAGTTTTCTACGTAGACAATAAACGTTCGCTGTGCATTAGGATATCTTTCTATTGATTTTAAAGCCTGCTGCTGCATTGTTTCATTAAGTTCATTTAGGCACTGCTGTTTGTCATCAGCAAACATTAGGAGGTTCACCATTTCTCCGTGTTAATGAGTAATGTCGTCTCAGGTTAGCTTTCTTAAAAACACTTTCTCGAGGGGTTGATGTGAAGAGTTTTGGGGAGATTGTATCTCCAGGACGAACGGCCGTTATATTGACACGCTCATTAGCTGGTTTACAAAAGAGTGATATCATTTGATTAGACAGCATTTATCACTTTCTTCAGCTGAGCATACTTTTCTTCAATGATTTCTCAGTTAATTTAGTACTATTTTATTACAATGATGTATGTAATTACGTATCGTCTACATTAAACGCTTTATTGGGTGGATGTTGTTGGAGGCCTACCTGCTCTAGCAGTTGATTTTCAACTGCATCTTTAGTCGACTAGTGGCCTGGTGGCATCCATGATGGACTCAAACACGAGACAAAATTAAATCCGCGGCTGGTTAGACGCCATTAGTGCTGCTCAAAACCGGCCGCATATCTGTTTTGATCTCGTGTTTGAGTCCATCATGGATGTCGCTATGCCACAAATTTGCCTGGAATTCACATTAGTCGACGACTTACACTTGTGTCCACGGAAAAGAGATGTGGTTATTTTCATTTGGATTAATTCGTTTGTTCGATTTGTGACCTTTTTACTCTCCGATTATTCTGGCAACGTCATCGGCTATTTGAAATAGTGTTTCGGTTACCCTGTGCACATTTCAGAACTTGATGAGACTGGCACCCTTCGCCCTATTTGCTGGCAGCGCCTATTTTAGTGTGCCTTTGAAGAGCCAACTGCGGTTTTTATTCTGCGCCTGTCGACCCAGTGCATCCAACTTCGGATGCATTTTATGTAAGGGTCTGCTTCCTCCTGCATTTTATAAGGGTTTGCTTCTCCGGGGTAACGGTCGGTGCTGTGATGAAAATCGAACCCAGCACCTTTGAGTTGTGAGCCGTGCCACTTAACCACTAGGCCATGCCGTCCCCTGTGGTTACGGGAATGACGAGGAGAGAGAGAAAGAAAGGGAAAGAGAGAAAGATAATATATACAGTGTGTACAATGTTTTAAGTTGGCAATTTAGTTGGTCAATCATGTCGTCATCAGTATGCTTGAGCATGGTATCAACATGTCGGCACACTATGCCAAACAAGAACATCAAAATGTCGGCACACTATGCCAAACAAGAACGAAGCCTCACCACCTGTCACCTTCGGTGTCTCAGATATATCTGGCTCAAGGAGAGACAGTGGGACAAGTGCAAACGCATTGGTGCATTCTCGCACCGGTTTCCCAAGCATTTACATTCTCCTTAGGCAGCCACGACTGAAATATATTAGTCATGTTCGTCGCATAGAAGATGGTCGCCCCCCCCCCCCCCCAGATATTATCTATGAACAGCTGACGTGTGGTAAACGATCAGTTGACCGACCACAGCTGAGGTTCACAGACGCGTGTAAGCGGGACATGAAGGCACTGGATGTGGATTTCATATCTTGGGAAGACATAGCTACAGGCCGATCCAAATTGAAATGCAACATGAAAGGCACATCAGGCTGGGCAAAAATAAGCTCATGCATCACAAAGAAGTAAAAATACAACGTCCCCCAAGGAAAAGAAATCCCTAAAAAGACTCAGTTGCTAAGCTCAGATAACATCATCATATAGTCAGACATGCCTGAAAAAGAGATGACATTAATATCTTCCATACTTTTTCTGAAACCCTCACACTGGCCCCCATCTATGTGTCTTCCTTTGCCCTCCCCCCCCCCCCCCCCCAATCCTTCTATCAGTTCTCCCCCCCCCCCTCCTATATCAATCTCACGCCCTCCCGGCTTATATTGCCTTCTCTTTGTTCTCTTATATGGACCACTATTTGGCCACCATTGGCTTATCCGGCACATTCCCCCACTTTGTGTTTGACCGCTCCGATTCAGTTTCAATCAAGCGTCTGGCACAACCGGTCGCTTAGATAGACTCGGTCTACTATCAGAAACAGATGAGTTGACCATTTTTTCTTATATGTTGATTTGTTAGTTCAGTATGTTGTCCCTCATGAAGGCCTATTGGTTGTATCGTAGGTTTTGTTTGTGTTCTCGTCTCGGTGCAGTGTCTGACCATACCCATTTTAAAATTTTGATTAAACTCAACCTTAATCAACTTTTATAAGTTGTTTTCATGTTTTTGTTTCCATTATACACATCCACAGAGCCGCTGCAGCCTCGCCTTATTTCAACTGAAAAAGGGACTACTTCTAGAATATGCATCTTTTCCAAAAGACTTTTAATGTATATATTTTGTTTAGGTCTCCTTATGAACATCAGCACCTAGTCCAGCTATTGTTGGCAAACGTCCGTCTAATACAGTACGACTTAAATGATAACATTACTGCTTGGTCCATAAACAGCAGCAAATCAAGTATTTTTGGAGGTCAAAACACAACTTCAGTATCTTTTTGAGCATAGAAAAACAAGTCTGTGGCGACTTGGAGCATTATCCGAAAACAGTACAATTTCAGAAGGAATCGTTCTAATAATTGTGGTGTGTCACTCGTTTATCCTGAGTTTGCGGGAGGTGATTTGATTGGCTGATCGAATCATGTGATTTTCGTTTACTGTACAAGAAGGCAAGTTGTCAAATCTCTCACCAGCAATATTTTTTTCCCCTTTCCAATTTTCGTTACAATCTTATCAATACACTCCATTCAATTATTGCGCCATTTTCTGATAACATCTGGATAAAATATTAATAAATTCTGGAGATCGCGAAACAGCTCCGGTTTGTTTATTTTCCGGCGGTATCGAATTTATATCTCCGGGGGGGGGGGGGGGGGGGGGTGGTCTGTGTTGTGTTTGTGTCTGATGTGTTTGGTATCACTAAAGGTAGATCATTTTGTAAGAAACAAAACGTGTTCCTGTCTGCCTACATGGTTAAAGCAAAACGTGTTTCTGTCTTGTCTCTTGTCTGCCTTTGAAGTTAACACAAAACGTGTTTCTGTCTGCTTTGTGGTTAAAACAAAACGTGTTTCTGTCTGCCTACGTGGTTAAAACAAAACGTGTTTCTGTCTGCCTACGTGGTTAAAACAAAACGTGTTTCTCTCTGCCTACGTGGTTAAAACAAAACGTGTTTCTCTCTGCCTACGTGGTTAAAACAAAACGTGTTTCTCTCTGCCAACGTGGTTAAAACAAAACATCACTAGAAACTTTCTTTCCGGAGCTTTATTTTCAATAGGCAAGGTAATCTATGGGTGAGACCTTCGCTGAGAGTGCTAGAGGTCTGTGGCTCACATCCTAGCCGACGTGGAATCACACAATTATGTCTTATGTTTAACCACAAAATTATGACCTTCGTTAAATCACACAATTATGTGCTATATTTAATCACAAAATTATGGATTTCGTTTAATCACAAAATTATGTCCTATGTTTAACCACACAATTTTGAGCTTCGCTTTGTCACAAAAATGAGTTTCGTTTAATCACAAAATGATGTGCTATGTTTAACCACAAAATTATGAGCTTCGCTTTGTCACAAAATTATGAGTTTCGTTTAATCACAAAATGATGTGCTACGTTTAACCACAAAATTATGAGCTTCGTTTGGCACAAAATTATGAGTTTCGTTTAATCACAAAATGATGTCCTATGTTTAAGCACAAAATTATGAGCTTTGTATAAAATGATGTGCTTAGCTTAATCACAAAATGATGTGCTAAGTTTAATCACATATTTGCTGATTCGATGTCGACAACTTTTTTAAACAAACAGTGCTAATCGAACAACTTCTGAAGAAGTGATGTCTGTGGGAAAATGTACAAGTGGATCAACCACTACCTCAAACAAAGAACGGCCAGAGTCCAAGTACAAGGGCAGATGAGCAAAAAGGTGACACTCGAGCAGGGAGTACCCCAAGGGGGAGTACTGTCACCCACACTCTTCCTGGTATATATAAACGATATTACAAAGAATATACCAAGAAGAGTCCATAGCTCAATGTTTGCAGACGATCTGGCTATGTGGACCGCTGAAAAGAATCTCACTAAAGCAAGAAATCGGATGCAAACGGCCCTAACATCGCTGGAAGAGTGGGCGAACTCATGGCTGGTCAAAATAAACGAGGAGAAAACCACGTGCACAATGTTCTCGCTCTCATTAAAACCCCAAAGTATCAAATTAAGCCTAAATGGCAAAATCCTGCAGCCAAACGACAACCCAACCTATCTGGGAGTCACATTTGATCGGCGCATGACATGGAAAAGTCAGATTGAGAGAAACCGAATGAAAGCCAGAGAAAGAATGGCGATCATGAGGAAACTTGCTGGCACAAGCTGGGGAGCAGACGAAGGCATACTAAAGAAACTGTACACTGGAAGAGTGAGACCAGTTCTCGAGTATGGCATCGCGGCATGGACAACAGCAGCGAAGGCGAACTTCGATAAAGTTAACAAACTTCAAAACCAAGCCATGAGAATTATAACAGGTGGCATGAGGTCAACGCCAATTGTAGAACTTGAAAAGATTACAAAACTGCAATCCATGACCGACAGAAGAGACTGCAGAGCCCAGCTGCAGTCAGAGAAACTCCGAAGACTGACGGACCATCCAATGTACCAGAGACTAAACAATTTGGGAACTGGGAAACTAAAGCGGAGAAACTTTGCAGAAATAGCCAAAGCAAAGATGCACGAAGATCCCATAAACGCACTAACAACACCAAAACCCATCACTACTGTACGAAAACCTACTTGGAGGCAGGATATATTTCCAGAGGTAGTAGAAAATATACCAGGTATTGCAAACAAAAACTGCCAGACCGAAAAAGAAAGGAGAGACACTACCCTAAGCTTCATAACGAAAAGCTACCCAAGCATGGACTGGACCCATGCATACACCGACGGTTCTGTAACAAACGCTACACAGAACGGAGGGGCAGGAGCATTCCTGAACCTACCAAATGGCAGAAAAATAACACTGTCACTCGCTACTGGTAAGTACACAAGCAATTTCAGAGCGGAGGCAGAGGCACTGAGGGCGGCAGTGGAAGAAATGGTGACACACAGTGAAAACGAGAGCCACATAGTCTTGCTGACAGATGCTCTCGCCGTAGTCACAGCGCTAAAAAGCCAGAAAAACACTGAGCTTAATGACTTAAGAGCAGCACTCTGCAAACTGTGCCAGCTGTCCGCACCAAAAAGGGTAGTGGTACAGTGGGTTCCGTCACACTGCAACATCCAAGGCAACGAGGAGGCAGACAGACTGGCAAAAGAAGGTGCAAGGCTACCACAAACAGATACCAGTATGACGTACGAAGAGTCAAAACGGCTTATCAAAGCCAGGTACATGACTAAATGGGAAACCGAACATACTGGTTACACCAAAAACGATGCCTATTACCAGTTGAACCGAAGAGAGCAGGTCGTTGTCTTCAGACTTCGCACTGGCCACAATAGACTGAGGTACCACCTATTCAACAAATTGAAGATAGGGTGTACCGACGAATGCCCGTGCGGTACTGGTAAAATGACCACTGAACATCTGCTGCAGAACTGCCCGACATACGAGGATCAGAGAGAGCAGATGTGGCCAGTGCCAGTGGAACTGCAAGACAAGCTCTATGGTAGTGGCGAGAGTCTCAGGATGACCGCCGCTTTTTTCGAGAAAATAATGGTTACTGTCTGACTGTGTACGCAGAAGAAGAAGAAGAAGAACAACTTCTAGTCGAAGGCTGTCGACTAAAGATATATGCAAACACATATATAGATGTTTAAACGGATAATTAGAAGAACTTACAGACAGGCAGACAAACAGGCAGGTAGGCAGATAGACAGACAAACATGCAGACAGATAGACGGATGGACCGACGGACGGACAGGCGGGCTTGCTGACAGGCATGCATTCAGACACACAGACAGAGATAGAGACACAGACAGAGACAGGCAGGCGGGGATTCAGACAGACAGGCAGGGATTCAGACAGACAGACAGACAGAGAGACAGACAGACAGACAGACGGACGGACGGACGGACGGACAGACAGACAGACAGACAGACAGACAGACAGACAGACAGACAGACAGACATACAGACAGACAGACAGACAGACAGACAGACAGACATATAGATAGATAGATAGATAGATAGATAGATAGATAGATAGATAGATAGATAGATAGATAGATAGATAGATCGATAGATAGATAGATAGATCGATAGATCGATAGATAAGGATATTTGTTTTAATTCATTATGACACGTGGCCCTATTAATTAACTATCAACAACTGAAATGCCGTAGCTTCTTTCGAGGCCATTGAGAACCTTCTTCCAGCAAGTTCGGTCTTAACTTCTCTTTCTGCCTTCCATTTGTGGTCGAGGAACCAAAGTTTATTTTCATTCTCATCTCCGGGTGTTTCTTGTTCTACCTCAATTCCTCTTTCCCTGTGTATTCCATGTCAGGGCATACCTGGCTATGTTTGATGATAATTTGCGTGGCGTCTGTCCTATCCAGCACCACTTTCTACGGTGTATTTGTTGCTCTACTGGTTGTTGTTCACTCCGTTCCCATAAGATGTAATTCCTCACCATGTCTTGCTAGTCGATGCCCATAATCCTCCGTAGACATGTATTGACGAAAGACTCAAGTTTCCCCTGTCTTTGCCGTTCTTCAAATATCTGATTCATACATAAGTACTGACTTGACATTATAATTAAACCTGATCTGATATTAGATTTAAACATGACTTGACATTGGAATCATACACTATTAACTTGGAATTTGTGCTGTTTATGACAAAACTGTAATAGAATATAAGGGTTTGGAGATTTAAGCTAATGAGGTGTTTATGTTAAGATGAATTTGGCTTTGACGATTAGCAGATTCTGTCAACTGTGATAAAAACTGACCAAATCGTATGCCTGTATAAGTTATGAGATCCTCAAAACTAGCCTATCACCAGAGCGGAGCATGACCGCATTGTAGCTTTGGTTTCGTTCAAGTTAACTTAACATCATACTGAAAAGGATACAAAGAAGAGCTACAAAACTGATCATGGTATTCTGGAATTACAGTTATGAGGAATGATTCCGGAAAATTAGTTTACAGTGTCTAATACAGAGAAGAATGTGAGGTGACAATACACGTTTATAAGATAATCGAGGAAAAGAACAAATTAGACTATATCTAGCTTTTCAAAGTACAACCGGCTACAAGAACAAGATGAAACAGCTACAAATTGTTTAAAGTTAAGTCCAGTTTATATATTAGGAAATATTTGTTTTTAGTCACAGAGTGGTGAATGCTATGAAAGCATTGCGTCAGGATGTGGTGGAGGCAGGGTTGGTTAATGCATTCAAACTTAAATTGGATGCTCACAGTTATTTTTAATATTGGTGAACTGGAATAAGCTGGATGTATACAAACTCTGTAGTTTATTGGTCGAGGAACAGGGGTAAACTATGCCAAATGGGATAATATTTGACAATTTTGGTGTTAGTGAAGGTTTAAAAAAAAATACAGATAAAAGTCTATAAAATCAGTTGTACTATTTTATGTCACGCGAATTGTGAACATTTTAAAAAGGATCGTAATTTGTTTTTCTCTATTCAATATTAATGAACCTATTGTAAAAATCGTATGTAGGTCAAATTATGTCATATTAACGTCATTTGAGCGCATGAGCTGCAGTGGTCTGCTACCCATATGTGACTGCTAGCGTCAGGGCCAGCGAAACAGAGCTGACAAGACCCTTCTACACCTCCACGCGGTAATCCTAGATAACAGGCTGTAGCAGAGCAGACTGGCTAAGGAGAATGGATCGAAGAGGAAATGCTAACCCGGTACTCAAAAAATGCTTGCTGAAGTCGGATGTGTTGGACCGAAAGGTCCAAATATCTCAGTCAAGCTGTAAACTACGACACAATGCATTCCGTTCTCTGGACTACATTCAGTTACTTAAGCCCTTCTAGGGTTTGGTTGCGAGAGATTGAGAACGAACGAAGCTAAGCCATATTAACGTCATTTGACTAATTCTCAATTCGCCGTTTTGAATTTGCAAGTCGAATATCGCCATGCATCGCATCTGGAGCCAGCGGAGACTTTCACTGAAAACCAGGCTACAAATTGACATAATCTGTGACAACATCCAAGTTGTTCTAATATCTAATGCCATAATGTGAACGTTGCTATATCCAAAATGAAACAGTACCATTTTACTGAGATGTAGATGTTTTGAATACAATGCTTCAGATCTTCAACCCTTTTAATTAATTTGGTTTATTTGATATTCTGAAAACAGCATGTGTGGATTTTAACGGTATTTTGGTCAACTTAAATATTAACTTTGAGAGCTTTACTCTTCCTATTAATAGTAGTTAGATGGTTTTTGTTTTCATTGAAGTTCGGAGTGTGGCTAAATATCATTCGACAGAAACAGGTACTATCCAACAACATTCACGACTCCTGCTGTAGATCCGTCTAAACCAGTATAATGTGATTACGTTAAGTTAAGTCATTATACTGGCTTAGGGAACTCTGCACAGTCTGTATTTAACCAGTGTATTCCACTCCTTGGCTTGACTTGTTTAATCTCAAGCGGTCGTAGGGGCCGCACACAGAGTGTTAGCAATGTGCCTTGGGTGTGTTGCTAACCGGACTGGAACTAATCTTTCCAAGGTCATGGGTTAGTTCATTATTGGTCCATATGTAGATTTCCTAGCCACACCAAAACGGCACTGTCAGCGATCAAGGCGATGAGCTCCAATGTCGTGCGCACTGTACCGTGGAAATACGACACACGGTAACCGACATGCTATGTCAAATACCAAATGACCCTGCCAAGAAAATTGCAAAGGCAATAACAACAGAATCAACCAGCTAATTGCTCCAAATAATAAAAACCACATCGCGATTTCGTGGACACAAGTGTATGTTGTCAATTAGTGTGGACGTCAGTCAGATCGGTGACCTGGCGGCATCCAGGGTTGACTAAAACACGAGAGCAAAATTAGACCCGCGGCCTGCTATATGCCGTCTTTGTGTAAGGATGACAAGTTTAATTGTGTGTGTCTAAATGTCTGCTTTCCATGTTGTCGAAATACAGGTTCGACGCTGAATTACACACTTACAGAAAGTTTGTTCCGATCCATTTATACGGTAAATGTTGAATCCATCACATTTACAGAAAGTTTGTTCCGACCCACTTCATACGGTCGACATTATGAAGTGCTGATTTTGTTTGAGATCGTTGTATGTAGTGCTTTTGAAGCCACATAAACAACGTTTGTTAGCTGCAGTTTACGGCATTCTGAAGAGCTGTTACCTGTTTTCCTGTAACTCCACGAATGGTAAAATGCTCTAGCAGGAAAAACAAAGTGTAAACAATGTAGACTAGTACAGTGGCAGCTCCAAGTATAAAACATATACGATAAACAACAAAAGGTGAAGTAATAGACAAGGCGCTCCTGAAATCGCTTCTCTACTAACGGTTAAATTTTTTGAAGCTATTTTTATTTCGGCACAAGCTTTTATCTTTACTGCGACATGTCTTTTGTTTTGTTTTTTAGGGACTAGAGGAGTGTAGTTTTTAATTTTACTTTAGTATTCCATCTGTGAATTGATGTATTGGCGTTTTGATTTTTTTTATTTCTTGGTGTTGGTCAACATTGAATGCCGACATTAGTTAGTTAGTTAGTTAGTCAGTCAGTTAGTTAGTTAGTTAGTAGCCCCCTTCTGTCATGACTGACTTATAAAGTTGGTTTGTTTTTGTGTTGTTGTTTTTTTTGTTTTATTGTTTTTTTTTTGGGGGGGTGGGGTGTTGTGTGTTGCATTCGCCTTATTTCTCTAATCCCAGAAGGCGGTGTGCATTGTATTGTGGTTTCTATTTCCCTATCGGCATAGTGCATCCGACTTCAGCATGCATTTTATTTAAAGGTCTGCTTCCTCCTGCATTTTCTAAGGGTAGGCTTCCCTGGGGAAATGGTCGGCGCTGTGATGGGGATCGAACCCAGCACCTTCTGGTTGTGAGCCGCGTCACTTAGCACATGATTTTTCCAAACACGCGTTGTGAGGCGAGAAAATGTAGCAGCAGCTTTGCCAATGTCTATTTCTGAACCTAGAGAGAGCTTGTCATTGATTAGGGATCCCAGATATGTGAATTAATGTTGATAATTATCGATGCTAAGACTTGACGTGGCATGTACTTCCTGTCCCAAAATATTATGTTTTGTTGAGACTTATTGTGAGCCCAAAATCTTTGCAAGCTTGGGATAAGCGATCCATCAATCTCCCAAGTTCCTGCTGACTGTGGGTGACAATTGCAGCATCATCTGCAGAAAGCACGTCCCTGGTGGTGATCTCCCTTATCTTGGTTCTGGCCTTGACCCTTGCAAGGTTAAATAGCCTGCCACCAGACCTAGTGTGAAGGCAGATTCCCTAATTTGCGTTACCAAATACATGTTTCAGTAACAGAACAAAGGCATCAAAATTTGAAAATCGTCCTCGCTCACATCCTCATCCTCAACTGCACCATCTTTAATATTTACGTCGTGTGGTTCGGTATGTTACAATTCAATGAATGCGTTTGACTATTCTAATACGATTTGAAGTTATTGATCTAGCTGTCCATGCAAGCAAATACTTTCCACAAAAAAACTACATTTTATTGGCAAAAGCTTTTGAATTGCATGTCCAGGGTCCGTCAGTTTGTATAGATTAAAAGGTCGCACGAGCTGTTGTTCGGTAGATTTACTCTTTTGTGAGACCTCCACGTGGTAGTGCTATGCTTGGCGTCAGCTACGTATCGCTAACTACTACGGCTATCACGTCGATCCCTCGCCTCGTTAGCTAGGCTGCCATGAAAACAGCCCGTTTCCAAGGAGGACGTCGGGGAAGTCAATCTGAAGGTCGTGGTTAGTATATTTTGCCTGACCTTAACTAACATGTCTGATCAGTATATTTTGCCTGACCCTGACTAACATGTCTGATCAGTACATTTTGCCTGACCCTGACTAACATGTCTCATCAGTACATTTTGCCTGACCCTGACTAACAGGTCTGATCAGTATGTTTTTCCTGACCCTGACTAACATGTCTGATCAGTATGTTTTTCCTGACCCTGACTAACATGTCTGATCAGTATGTTTTTCCTGACCCTGACTAACGTGTTTAATCAGTATGTTTTTCCTGACCCTGACTAACATGTCTGATCAGTATGTTTTTCCTGACCGGACGTTAGTCTTTCTTCCCTACGAGTAGATGATGTGTACACAGTCTTTCTTCCCTACGAGTAGATGATGTGTACAGTCTTTCTTCCCTACCAGTAGATGATGTGTACACAGTCTTTCTTCCCTACGAGTATATGATGTGTACACAGTTAGTTTTTCTTCCTTTCGAGTAGAAGATGTGTACACAGTCTTTCTTCCCTACGAGTAGATGATGTGTAAACAGTCTTTCTTCCCTACGAGTAGATGATGTGTACACAGTCTTTCTTCCCTACGAGTAGATGATGTGTACAGTCTTTCTTCCTTACCAGTTGATGATGTGTACACAGCCTTTCTTCCCTGCGAGTATATGATGTGTACACAGTTAGTTTTTCTTCCCTACGAGTAGATGATGTGTAAACAGTCTTTCTTCCCTACGAGTAGATGATGTGTACACAGTCTTTCTTCCCTTCGAGCAGATGTGTACACAGTCTTTCTTCCCTACGAGTAGATGATGTGTACACAATCTTTCTTCCCTACGAGTAGATGATGTGTACAGAGTTATTCTTTCTTCCCTACGAGTAGATGATGTTTACACAGTTAGTTTTTCTTCCCTACGAGTAGATGATGTTTACACAGTTAGTTTTTCTTCCCTACGAGTAGATGATGTGTAAACAGTTTTTCTTCCCTACGAGTAGATGATGTTTACACAGTTAGTTTTTCTTCCCTACGAGTAGATGATGTGTAAACAGTTTTTCTTCCCTACGAGTAGATGATGTGTACACAATCTTTCTTCCCTACGAGTAGATGATGTGTACACAGTTATTCTTTCTTCCCTACGAGTAGATGATGTTTACACAGTTAGTTTTTCTTCCCTACGAGTAGATGATGTGTAAACAGTCTTTCTTCCCTACGAGTAGATGATGTGTAAACAATCTTTCTTCCCTACGAGTATATGATGTGTACACAGTTAGTTTTTCTTCCCTACGAGTAGATGATGTGTAAACAGTCTTTCTTCCCTACGAGTAGATGATGTGTACACAGTCTTTCTTCCCTTCGAGCAGATGTGTACACAGTCTTTCTTCCCTACGAGTAGATGATGTGTACACAATCTTTCTTCCCCACGAGTAGATGATGTGTACACAGTTATTCTTTCTTCCCTTCGAGTAGATGATGTGTACACAGTCTTTCTTTCCTATAAGTAGATGATGTGTACACAGTCTTTCTTCCCTACGAGTAGATGATGTGTACACAGTCTTTCTTCCCTACGAGTAGATGATGTGTACACAGTCTTTCTTTCCTATAAGTAGATGATGTGTACACAGTCTTTCTTCACTACGAGTATAGGATGTGTACACAGTTAGTCTTTCTTCCCGACGAGTAGATGATGTGTACACAGTCTTTCTTCCCTACGAGTAGATGATGTGTACACAGTCTTTCTTCACTACGAGTATATGATGTGTACACAGTTAGTTTTTCTTCCCTACGAGTAGATGATGTGTACACAGTTAGTCTTTATTCCCTACGAGTAGATGATGTGTACAGTCTTTCTTCCCCACGAGTAGATGATGTGTACGCAGTTGGACTTTCTTACCTACGAGTAGATTATGTGTACACAGTTTCAGGTCTGTAGATCACGGGTAAGTTGGTTATAATAGAAGGAAAACGAAGTTCAGGCAAGTGGATAACAGTCATGTCAGGTTAAATAAAAACGTGTAAAGAGACAAGTTAATGGTATCAGCCAGACGAACACCCATCGGTGATATGCCCCCAACCTCGGTATGTTGAATCAAATATGTAAACACTCAAACAAATCTAGGAATTACTGTCCGGTTGAACGTGTAAACTATATTTAATGACAGTTATCGGTACACGTCCTGATTTGAGCGCCACCTGTGACTGTTACGTTTATCAATCAACATAACGTTATTGTCTAACGACGTGTGAAGCAAAGCATTTCTAACAACCGCGTGTTGTAACATTCGAATGAATAACAACAATAATGTCAAGTCTACCCCAATGTATCGCAAAATTTAGAATCATTATAAATATTATATTTTTTATTTTGTCGCTTTCAAACAAGCATTTGTTCACCACTGCAGTTGGCCCCTTCCAGAAATACACGTATACAGTAGATGCGCGTGCTACAGTTTTAGTTCAAATCATATGTCATCTCCACAACGAAGATCAGCTGCAATTGTCTTCCAGCATACTGCCGTTGGTTCTGTAGGGTAATGTTGGTTCGCTGTACGTCTTGCCACGAGTACTACCCGAGTACTTCAGTTTAATAGTGTTGATTGTGAAACCAGAATTGGCATGATGGGGCAATCTGAAAGGCTCTGTCCAGTTCATCTCTTCTTGATATTCGACCACGAAAAACTGTATCTTCCTCTTTTTCAACTGACTTCTAAATTGTTCTATAGTATGATCTGCACTAAATCGGTATGCCTTGTGTGTTTGTTTCTTTTTTTACTACGAAATACATGTTGTTATAACAACGATTTCCGACAGCAGTTCTCTTCCCACCCGTAACGTTTTCAGCACTTTCACTTTTTCTTTCGTTTCTTTCCACTTAACAACGTCTTTATACTGGTTTAGAAGACTATACATTGTTTATATACAACCAGTTTTGTTTTTGAATGTGGTTTTAAAAAAACTAAACATTAGTGTTAAGTAGATCCACAGCCAGTTAAGCACCATCTATAGCTGCTCTTAGCAAACCCGATCTGGGAAGGTATTAAATAACTTGGGTACATTTTTAGCTAGAATTTTGTCCAGGCAGCGGCCGTTAAGCCTACTCTTTTCGATTTCCAACTACCGTGAGATTTTTAACGTGATCGAAACTAAACACGGCAGTCCAATCTCACTACACAGAGATCAGGAGAAATTTTACCAGAAGATCCACTTGAAAAAGAAATCTCGGTGTCCACCGTGATTCAAACCCGCGACCTCCGGCAGCTGAGCCGGACACACCATGTCGAGACCACTGTTGTTTGTTTACAAGTTTAGACCGAGGGGTTCGTCGGGATCTTTGTGTATGATCAGAAGATAAATAGAACCACTGCCCACAGAGAGCATGTCGTAAGAGGTGACTAACTGTGTGACATGGCATATCACTGGCCATGGTTTAGTAGTTTGTTAAGAGCAGCATAGATGGCGTCTAACAGGGTTGTTCTACATTGCTGTAGTGTTTGAGTCTATTAAGATAAACTCGTACAGCTGTTAACCGCCCTCATCGGAGTAATATGCTGCTTGAGCCTAGTCCGTATTGCAGGAAATTCTCCTCCCAGCTACATCCATCTTATACCAGAGATGGGATATGCACACTTGGCATGCAGCCCTGTAGTAGTACAGGTCGACTTAGACTAGGACTAAGAGTGTAGACAGAACTCAGATTCTTACAGCCGATGCGCTCTGCTACCAGCAAGCACTGCCGTCGTTACCTCAAGAAATAACTTTACTTTATTAGCCTAATGCTTTTGTTAAATGTAATTAGTCTACCCAGCTATAACTGGGTACCCGACAAAGTAAATGAAGACTGCAGCAAAAAGGGCAATAGGTCACCATCGCTCATATAAGCTGTAACACCCGTCACTTCAACTCCAGAGGCGGTGAACGTTGAGGATATTGTTATATCTTCAACAAAATTACTCATTATGCTACTCGTAACAGATACCTTTGTTGCGTGTAACTTTGGCGTCTGTTTCCTGTAACTAACACCTTCGTTCATCTTGTAGCACGTCATTTGCAGAACGACTACAGAAAGACTACAGCCTCTGGTCTGCTCTCACACATCTGTCGTCCGACAAATCAGAACTGACTTAATATGTCTGCCTCTGTCTCGTCTGCCAGACACCATAATCTACAGTATTGCTCTTTCCTTGAATATTGTGACTTTTGTGGAGGCCAAAGTATTTTAGGTCCCCTAGACGTAATGCTGTTTACTAGCCAATGTTCTTCTACATTCTGCTCCTTTAGGATTTCTGTGTTTTAATTGTTCCCTATCCATGGTTTTTTTAGCACATTTCTGTAGAATTTAGCTCAAAGAATTCAATCTTTTTCCTTAGTGTTCATGTGGTTGTCCATGTTTCGCGTCCGTATGCTGTTACTGGGAAAACGCAAGTCATCATTATTGTTGTCATTTTGTTAGTGTTCTGCTTTACATTTGTATTTCTAGTAAACCTCTAGAATGCTCTGGACATTCTTCTTCTCCCATCTATTTGACAATGTCAGCTTTAGATGTTCACATTTCTTGACATTCTCAACTTGTTGCTTCTCTGGAATAACTTGACGTCTGGTTTGTACCTTATCGGTTCTCATTATCTTGGACTTGCCGATGTTATGGTGTAGATTGTGTTCCTTCCTGTTTTGCCTAACTGACTAGATCAGGTCTTCCAGCCCTGCAGCAGTCTTCGAAGGGACACCTGTATCATCTGCACATCTTTGTTCTGGTATTTCATTCGCACCGATTATGAACGGGTTTATATTATTTGTCCCCTTTAACGTTCCTTATGACGTTTTCATCATAAATGTTGACAAGACAAGGGGAGAGAACAAACAGCGGCGGGAATAGACGGAAAGACATTGAATTGCTTGAGGGCGTAAAATATAGTAAGATAGCTGTGTTATCTGTAACAAATATATATTGGTATCTGCAAAAACATCTGTTATTTGTAACAATACCTTTGTTATCTGTAGCTAATACCTTTGTTTTCTGCGGCGATTATATGTTATCTGTAAGTTATACCTATGTTATCTGTAACTAATACCTACGTTATCTGAAGTTAATACCTATGTTATCTGTAACGTGTGCCTATGTTATATGTAACTAATACATATGTTATCTGTAACGACTGCATATGTTATCTGTAATGTGTGCCTATGTTATCTGTAATTAATACCCATGTTATCTGTAACGAGTACCATTGTTATATGTAACTTGTGTCTATGTTATCTGCAACTAACACCTATGTTATCTGTAACGTGTGCCTATGTTATCTGTAACTAATATCTATGTTATCTGTAACTTGCTGCTATGCTATCTGTAACTAACACCTATGTTATCTGTAACTAACACCTATGTTATCTGTAACTAATACCTATGTTATTTGTAACTGGTTCCTATGTTATCTGAAACTAACACTTATGGTATCTGTAACTAACACCTATGTTATCTGTAACTAATGCCTATGTTATATGTAACTAAAATATTTGTTATTTGCAACTAATACTTTTGTTATCTCTAACTAATATCATTGTTAAATGGACCTAATCCATCTGTAACTTTGTTACCTGTAACTAACACATTTATAATCCGTAAATGATATCTTTGTTATCTGTTATATTTCCCATGATCAGCTCGTTGAGGTCTATGGGGACTTTCTAAGCGGCATTACATGTCATAACTTTTGGCAGGTATGTGAGGTTTTGCTACAGGGCATTCGCCGTGATCACCTTTGGGAGGTATGTGAGGTCTTGATACAGGACATTGCCAGTGATCACCTTTGGGAGGTATGTGAGGTCTTGCTACAGGGCATTGCCCGTGATCACCTTTAGAAGTTATGTGAGGTCTTGCTACAAGACATTGACCGCGAACACATTTGGGAGATATGTGAGGTCTTGCTACAGGACATTGCCCGTGATCACCTTTGGGAGGTATGTGAGGTCTTGCTACAGGATATTGCCCGTGATCACCTTTGGGAGGAATGTGAGGTCTTGCTACAGGCCATTGCCCGTGATCACCTTTGGGAAATATGTGAGGTCTTGCTACAGGACATTGCCCGTGATCACCTTTGGGAGGTATGTGAAGTCTTGCTACCGGATATTGCCCGTGATCACCCTTGGGAGGTATGTGAGGTCCTGCTACAAGACATTAATTGTGATTACCTCTAGGAGGTATATGAGGTCCTGCTACAGGACATTAATGGTGATGACCTCTAGGAGGTATATGAGGTCCTGCTACAGGACATTAATGGTGATCACCTCTCGGAGGTATTTGAGGCCTTGCTGCAGGACATTAATGGTGATCACCTATAGGAGGTATATGAGGTCCTGCTAGAAGGCATTACATGTAACCCCCTTTGGGAGGCATATCAACATCGATGGTAAAGCTTTGGTTTTTTTTCTTTCTAATCGGAGCTGATATTTTAAAAACTAGCTCATGCAGTGAGTGTCAACTGCAGAGAATATTGCCCGATCTTCGTTTTCCCTATAAATCATCGTTGTAGACTACAGCATTGGGAATAATATACTTAATGACAGTTTTTCGTAAACTAATAAAATGGCTACTTATACCTTTACCACACGTAACTAATCCCTCCACTACCTGTAACTGAAACAGTTACTACACGTGAATATTACCCTTGTTAGCTGTATATTTTAAAAGGACGGGGTTCGAACCTCGCTATCGATACGCTCCAGCTGACCCAACAGTAAATTTATTACTAGGACACGACGATGACAGTAGAAGACAAAGGAAAGAACTCGCTATCATATCTCATACAAGCTGTGACTGAGTTCACTGCTCTAACAACTTCATTCTCCGACTGTAGTCTAAAGGCAGGTAGGAAGGAACTGGCCACCCTATCTCACACAAGCTGTGGCTGAGTTTACTGAAGTCTCTAGTAACTTCCTTCTCCGACAGTAGTATAGCTACTATGGGACACACTTGACTTTTACCTGTAAGTAATACTAGCGTTACCAGAAATGCACACATTTGCAGCCTGTAAAGAATGACTGCTATCTGTAACTATTCATCCTGTATATTATATCTTTTGTTACCTGTATCTAAGACCTGTGCTATATGTTACGGATACGCCTACCACTTGTAACTAACACATGTACTACCTCTAACTAATACTTTTATCACTTGTAACGTTGATCTTTACTATCTGTAACTAATACTTTTATCACTTGTAACTTTCACCTAATCTATCTGTAACTAATACTTTTATCACTTGTAACTTTCACCTAATCTATCTGTAACTAATACTTTTATCACTTGTAACTTTCACCTAATCTATCTGTAACTAATACTTTTATCACTTGTAACTTTCACCTAATCTATCTGTAACTAATACTTTTATCACTTGTAACTTTCACCTAATCTATATGTAACTAATACTTTTATCCCTTGTAACTTTCACCTAATCTATTTGTAACTAATACTTTTATCACTTGTAACTTTCACCTAATCTATCTGTAACTAATACTTTTATCACTTGTAAATTTCACCTAATCTATCGGTAACTAATACTTGTATCACTTGTAACTTTAACCTATACTATCTGTAACTAATACTTCTGTCACTTGTAACTTTCACCTATAGTACATGTAACTTCCACCTGTACTACATGTAACTAATACTTTTGTCACTTGTAACTAACACATCCATTGCCAGTATCTAATACATTTGTTACGCGCTGCTAACATTGTTATTCCCTCTAACGAATACCTTTGCTACATGTAGCTATTACCTTCGCTACCTGTAACTAACAACGTTGCTACCTGTAACGAATGCCTATGTTGCGTGCAGCTAACACAATCGTAACTTGTAACTAATACCTTGACTAGCTACAGATGCACACTGTGAGTTGAAGTGCTCCACGGGTAACATCCAGGAGATGGTTGTCAAGCCACCAAAACGTATCCCACGGTGTTACTACATGCCACGATTCGTGAACTGTTCGTCCATCTTGTGTGATCATGACCACCCCTCTGTCCAGCCGTGTGGACAATATTTTCCTCTTGCGCTGAAATGGGTGACAGAGCGACTTGCGCGAAACGTGAATTAAAGTGAAGGTGATTTACGCAATTTGTCAACCTCATTCTATCGTATTGAGCTACCTTTGCCCAGTGGCAAGACATTATCGAGCCAGCTGGAGATAGCCCAGGATGCATATTTGTCATCGGTGTTAACTTCCGACGCCTTTTCCTTAAACATGTACCACGCAAGGCAGCGGGACTGTGAATCCAATAGGTTTGGAATATAGGATGACCAAGACTAAATCCCTCTGTTCATAAGAAATCGCACAGTAACTATTAGTACCAAATGATGTTCGAGATATTCACAAAGTGTTCAGAGTTAGTCAAAGCTACCCAGAGTGACAGACGCAACAATCATTATAAATTGCATACAAAAAACAAACAAAAAGTGTAACGCATATTTACGCCCCCCTTCTTTCACCCCTATGTATTCATATCCCCTATTATGTATTAATCCCTTCTTCTCTGATTCGTTAGTTAATTGCTGTTGTGTGTGGGTTTTTTTTTGTGTTTTTATTTTGTCCATGATGAAGGCATATTGGTCGTAGTTTAGGTTTCGTTCGTGTTTTCATCTCGGTGCGGTATCTTATCATACCCATTTATAATTTGTTTGTGGAATTTGTTATTTTAAAACGCATACGTATGGCACTGTGTTGCATAGTTGATGCTGTTTTCCTGAGTGCTAATAAAGGTACGGTACCGTGGTTTTCATAACTCTGCTTACAAACACAACATAGGTTTCCATATTTTTAAAATGTTTTTATTATCTTTACTAGGAGTAAGCATGAGGGCTGCCAGAAAAAGAACGCTCAAAAATGCTGAAAATGTACGTTACCATTGGTCGCTTCTAACGCGTGTCACAACTGATTGTTCTTAAGACAACACGTACAACTGGATCAGCTGTCCATCAACAACAAAGGCAGACATACCAATATTGCTTGCAATAAAACAACTGAAACAACTTACCTCAGAAATTATATGACGGTTAAATTCCAAGAAATATTAGATAAATACACCCGATTAATCTGGCAGATGTCATCCAAATCAATATTAAACACCCACTGTATATATAGTTCGCGCTGGCTCCGTTGATAACAGTAGAACGATATTTATTTATCAGTAATGTAATGTATAAATGCAATTCATGCGATTACCCTTGTCCTTATATTACACATTCACTGGATAAAAACAAAATAGTTTCAATGCAATTTTAGAACGCATTTGACATAATGTCAGTGGAAATGCAAAATGGGATTTACGTATATGTGAGTTTATGAAGAAATCTGTGAAAACATTTCCAACAAAAACTCTTATTTAATTAAAGAAATGTTAAACAGAAAGTTCCAGTTTGATTTCTAAATTGGTTTTTACGTTTATGAAGATTGTGTTATATATATATAGAGTGAAAACAAACACGCAAATTAATGTTGGATACACTCAAATGAATGAGGATTTCTCACTCTTGTCTACTTGTCTAAAACGTGAAGAATTGACACTGTGCAACTTGTGGGAAGAAAGTCCATTATGTTATTCCCAACAGTTTCGCGCGACGTTAATCTTTCCACAAAGCAGGTCTTCCAGTAGCCATAGTTCTTGGCCCGCGCAAGGAAGAGTGAGCGAGCGAGTAGGAGGATGCATCTGATGCACGTCAGCTCTGAGGCGGGCTGGGCCTAGATGATAAACTAGTCTGTGTGAGTGAGTGTGGTTTCTGTTTGCCGCGGCTGATTACTACCTCAAGTCATTCTTATGCATGGTTCCACTGACAGAAAGTGCATGCCGATTTATGACTTTCCCAATATTTCCTGCGATACCTTTTTTAGTTCTTAGTCGACCTATACTTCTACAGTGGCAGATGTCCCTGTACATGTCCCATCTCTGGTATGAGCTGGATGTAGCCAGGAGAAGAATGTCCTGCTCAGCGGGATAGGCTTGAGCAGCTTATTACTCCGCAACGTGGACAAGTGCCGCGGAGGGTGGTTAACTGATGTGCTAGTATATCTTAACAGACTCAAACACTTGAGAAAAGTAGACCCGCAGCCTGTTAGGCGCCATCTATGCTGCTCTAAGCGAACCACTAAACCATGGCCGGTGTTATGCCATGTCACGCAGTTAGTCGCCTCTTACGGCATGCTCTCTGTGGGCCGGTGGTGCTATTCTTGTCTTTGTCGTACACAAAGACCCCGGCGGACACCTAAGATACATCGGTAACTAAATACTGGCACCGTCTCCCCCCCCCCTCCCCTTTAACTGATATCCGTCGATGAGCACATATATCGGCGAATGACTTTTCCCAGAATGTCGCAGAGCTGATACGTAGGCTTGGAGCAGATAATACACAAATGTATTCTATTATAAAAAGAGTTATAAATGTACACCATTTTAGATATACATCCTCAAGATGTCAAATACCTTATTGAATGTATTTCACTTTCAGTTTTCAACAATTTTGCATATATGTGACTTTTTAGTTAGATTTTATTGAAGATAATGAAAGTATAACGTACTCCATAATTTCTTTTTAGATTGCCAAAATACGTTCAGCAATTTCTGAATGAACCAGTCAAAGTATGTTGTTGGGTGAGTTTGGGAATGTCGGATAGACTTGTGCAGACCCTAGAGTGCTTTTCTTGGTTTTAAATGCATTTTATTCGTGGCCTGATGATGTTCCTAATCAGCGATCTTCAACATTTTTTAACCTGGAGCCCACTTTTATAACTTTCGTAAGACATGCCACTCACTCGCTGTGTACAATCTCTTGCGGTTATGGAAAAGATAAGACAAAAACTGCTTTATACAAACTTTGCAGTCTTCTAAACCAGTTTAATAATGACGTTAAGTTAAGATAAGATGTTATTTGTTCTTCTCATGCTGTTGAGCGATGGGGGAAGCTTAAAGTCGTCTGTCATGCGCCAAATGTGTTGCGTTCGTCATTGTGAGCCCGTGTCGGTGCCTATTCAAGCTAATATCATCTATCCATCTGCCTCACGGCGGCCCTCTTACCCAGTAGCCGGTTCAACCAGCGTTGCAAGCCATCAGTGGAAGTTAATGAGGGTACCCTCTCATGAGATGATTGAACTAGAGTATTTTGTCCCTAGAAATGTAGTCTGCACAAGACGTAGTGCCGACCATACTTCAAATGCAACGTTGGCATATGACAATTTCATTCCCCTTTTCGCTTTAGTAAAGTAAAGTAAAGTAACCCATAGCATTATTGTCGTAGGGGTATGAGATGTTAACGATCTCACATTTCAAAGGCTCGGCTATATGAGGGCGGTAGCCATCTCCTCTCCCTCTCCGCTTTTGCTTCCAGGACTGAACCGGTATCCATTTAAGGCTCGGTCGACCCGGGAGCCATTACGGTCTGAAAAAACACTACCGCCTCAACTGGGGAATGAACCCAGGACCACTCAGATACGAAGCCAGTGCGCTAACCACTACGCTACGCGGCTCCCCTTTCGCTTTAATGTGATACTTATTTAACAGATTGTTAAGAGTATATTTACCGATAATAGTTTACTCTGGCATTTCTGCTCGGAATTTTTGCTTCCTGATTAAGCGGACCTAGTTATTTCGCATGTCCTTAACTACAACGATGTTGTGCGTGATTCATATTCCTACATGCTTGTCTGTTGGTTTAGCTTCAATTGACTTCTGATATGTTTTGTGTTATTCTCAAGTCGCTACTGTCAAAAGATGTATCGTCTTAGCACTAGGATCACTACATCGAATTTAAATGATTTAATCGAACGCTTTAAGGAAAGGTTCAAATGTGATGTTAGTGCAGCTATAAAGCAGGTATTGGCGTCGGAGATGGAATGTTATATTGGATTTAAATTTTAATGTGACCTGGTTGATAAATTCACTTTTTTTATTATCTAATTCCACCCACTTGTGTTATTAATCCACGTGGGAAGGTGTTGTATTCTTTCGTGTGACAGATGTGACGTCAGTACTGTTGTCGTTTCCTATTTCTTCAGTATCATACTTGAACCGTCTATCCATCTCCTTTGTTATCTCCCTCTTGCTCTGTAACCCTCTTGCCTGGTGGTGCAGTCCCGCACAGCTAGTAGATTTGGCTACATTCTTGTCAGGTGTCCAAACCACTTCATTTCCCATGTAATTCCTGCACGATGTTGTACTTACCTTTCTGATTTGTTGGTTTCGTACTCAACCTTGTGAGACATGAGCGCCTTCCTCAAACACTTTTATTATTTCCTTGTGTCTTGGTGAGAGTCCATGTCTGACACTGGTGGCAGAGTTCAAATCAAAAACCCTTCTCTGTTCCATTTTTGGGAGGCTGTCACTCCTTCTTTAGCTGTGAGTCAGGTACCAATTTAGATCTAAGCATACTGGAGTGCATTACTGCAGCTATTTTAGAAACCATACGTATAAATCCCTCCATCTATGCTTTTCTTCAATGTAATGCATATTTGTGCATTTGTCTTCAATAGACCCGCACAGTTCATCGCCATTTTGTGGCATTGTTCTGCTACTCAATCTTTTCCTGATAATTCTTGTTAGCATTTATGCCCAGTAGTCTCAGCCTTCAACATCTCTTGATTTCTTTAGCAATGTTATGCATACTGTTGTAATGTAACACTTTGCAACTACGAGTTCAAGGCAAACCGGAACTTTTTTCTTTTTGTAGGGGAAAATCATTTTTTTTTTTGTACGGAAAACAATTTTGTTTTTGCTAAGAACAAATAATTTTTTCGTTGTAAGGTTAAAAAATTGTTTTCAAGTACTCACAATGCCATTTATCGATATAATCTCCTGCAACGTTTTTCCACTTATCCCAGCGTTTAAGTAATGCTTGAAAAGCTCAAGCGTAGAACGATCTGTCAGCATGTCTGAACCAATCCAGGACAGACTGTTTCACTTCGACATCAATACTGAAATGTTGACTTAACAGGAATACTTTCAGGAGTCCAAACCAGGGGAAATCCGCCTGCTGCAGCAAGGTCTGTGCTGTAAGGTGGATGTGGCAATACCTACCAGTCGAGTTTCTGCAGATGACACATAGTAAGGTGAGCTGTATGAGAAAGAGCGTTGTCTTGCAGAATCAGGACGCCTTTTGTGATCAAACCAGCACGTTTTTTTCCTGCATACGGTTATGCACATCACTCAAAATGTGTATGTACTGCTCACTGTTGATAGTGGCACCAAGGAGTAGAAAGTCAACATGAATGATGCCAAGTTCGTCCAAGAAAACACTGGCCATCACTTTACCTGGATGCACAATTGTCCTACTTTAGGTGTGGTGGTAATCTGCTCCACTGCTTGAATCCTCGTTTCTGTTCAGGAGTAGAATGATGCGGCCAGATTTCATCAAATCTAACGAAGCGATCCAAAATGTCTTCCATGTCAAAAAGTTACTTCAATTGAGTGCAGGCTTGAACTCTTTGCCGGTCAATAGCGGAAAGCTGTCTTGGCACCCAACGTGTACTAATCTTCCGACAATGTACATTTTCATGAATAATAGTGTTCCCCGTACCGAGAGAAAGACTTGACTATTGTGCAATTTATCAAAATGTTATGCGTCGATGTTCCAGGATAAGGTGTTCCACAATCTGGGTATTAGCAGCAATGAATGTGGTGGATTCAGACCCAGTACGACCGGGATCATCACTCACCGATGTACGGTCTTCTCTAAAACGTTTACACCATTCGAATGTCTTACTGCGGCTGAGTGTCTCATCGCCGTATTGTGATTGCAGTCTTCTGTCAATTTCATCAGGTGTTTGCCTTCTTTCACAAGAAACTTCATCACAACACGCTGCTCCATTCAAGAACTAAGAGTGTTGGCCCCCATTTTTATTTATCTGTCATGTGACTGGTCCATTACAAGTGGGCCACCTAGCAGTAATAGGACACAAGTGCCCCTAACTAATAATAGTAGTTCCAACACGCTATAGCCCATTCAGGTAGAACTAGTAGACGTTGTCCGTGTTTGATTTGAACGATCCTCGTATGACAAATTTCAAAAAACGTGCTTATTCTCAGTGCTATTCGGAAATTGTTAGTATCCTCATAACATGCGTTAAACGAGCTGATATCAGTTTTAAGTTACACGTAATTCTCAGCAAGCCTGAACCGTGACATATTACCTAGCATTTTTATGTCAATATTTGGCACGCACTTGCTCCATTGTCAAAAAGAGCACACACGACGTTATTTGTTGGAAGTATAATCAAGTGTTAGATTTTCCTTCCAAAACGTGTTGGGAGTGTGATTGCCATTCAAGCTAAACACATCCACATTAATGCGTGCAATGGTTCTGTCAATATTTTTCTATGCGTGTGAGACATAGACAATTACAGCTGACCGGCGGGGGAGGATACCGGCTTTGGAGATCTTATAAACGTCACATATACAGACCGAGTTACAAATCAGGAAATACAAGAACAAATTGGAACAGCAATTGGGCCTTTTGAAAACCTCTTGGGGACGGTCAAAAGACGGAAACTCGCTTGATAGTACCACATAACGAGATCAAACGCTCTTGCAAATACAATCCTGTGCGTAAGTAAAGGCGACGAAGAGGTCGTCCCAAAAAGAGGCGAGACGACAACATCAAAGTATGGAACAATCTCCAACCAGAGGAGACACATTCAGTGGCCGCTGTCACGGAATGGGGGAAGGCGGTGGGTGGGGAAGGGGGGAGGTGGCTTGACTTTGTGGAGGTGTCTTCCAAGATGCCCTAACGACCTCACGGGCTGACCTGACCTTAAACACAGATTGAAGCTAGATTAATTAGAACTTTATCTGATTAGGAATGTGGCAAAGCACTCCCTCTTGATGAAAAACAATGTATTGGGTTCATCTCCCCTTACTGGCACGCGCCAGTTGTAAATGCATTCCTTACTTAAAGCTAGGAATGAAAAGTACCCAGAAAGACAATTGGCCGCAGATCTTACAAACAAGCTGTGACCACGTATATTGTTCTTTCGAATGCCCACAATGAATAGGCCTACTCTATTGAATAGGACGCTGTAACGGGTTGTAGTAGCTTTCCTCGCATTGCGATCGTGCTAATGAATGTGGATCGGTGTCATCCAGGCGGTTGTGCAATGATTGACTTCATCTGCGTGTCGTTCACTACTACGACGATCACGTCGGTCTCTCACATCTTTAGCCATGAAAACAGGAAGTCGATGTGAGGGTCTTGGTCTGTATTTGTGTCCTGATATCATAGAGTCTCTAACGACACATCCCTGACACAGATTTTGATATGGGACTACCTTTACTCCTTCATTGGGGGAAACAATGGAAGGGGCGGGGTGGGATGCAGAAATACTTTGTGGAAATTGGCTGGTCTCAGGGTTGTCCGCTTGGTTACATTCCCACCGTGCCTGGTTCGAATCGCTCGTGCTCAGACTCACCATGTTGTGGTATATTTAATGTTATGACCACTCCTTCCAGTTCACCCAGCTGTAAATGGAAATCTGACGAAGTAGGGGGAAATCTTGATGTCGCCGCGGGTGGTACGGAGTTCGCGCTATGTCTTCGGCACTTCCAACAAAGGACGAACCTGAGCACACATGGGGACATCTTGGTTCAGTGAAGTCGGTCCAATCAGCCATTTCCCCTGCATGTCTTATCTAAAATAAAAACCTTCGTGTTGGCAAAGACATACCATTTTCAACCACCTTCCTTATTGCTACATATTGGCTATACAAAATAACGAGAATCCAAACCTGAACTCATGAGCAGCGATAAATATCACTTAGTCGTACAATAGGCTAAACCTGTAGCATATCCACAGGATTAGCATGCGCATAATTGTGGCTGTAACAGGAGATAGTGCTCGATGAAAAGTAATTCAACAGCATGAGATGGCAACAACCAAGATTAGGTAGCAACAGTGATAATGTTGTGAAATAGCTATCTGTATTTGGATCACTACCAGCTAAACGGACTGGTTTCACGTAGACACTGAAGTGAAACAAGGCTGCATAATGTCACACCTGCGATTCAGCATAGCTATGGACTGGGTTATGAAAAACTATGTCCCAGCGGAACACGTTATCATCAAAATTAATAGATTGTACGAATTCAGATGATCCTGGTTTCACAGAAGATCTGGCACTCCTGAATAAACGCAAAAACAAATTAGATCGACTATATCGCCTATAATAATCATCATCAGGTGTCCTGCCGGTTGGCGATCGCGTGTGCCGTTGACTAACTCTGTTGTTGATTATTGCCCATGCCATTCTCTCAGGCTAACCAACACCTTCACATGTCTCTCTTTTCTGCTACCTTTCCAGTTGTCACAACGTGTTCTAAACCGCCTCTTCTCATAAAATGCCCGAAAAGGGACGATTGTCTTGTTCTGATCCTTGCTGTAAGTTGTCTTTGTGTTTGTGCCTCTTCAAGTATTGTATCGTTGGTTTTCTTTTCAGTCCGTGGGATCCGCAGCATCTTCTGTAAAACCCCATCTCCGTTGGTTCCAAATATCTATGTGCTTACTTGCCCATTGTCCATGATTCACTGCCATATGTCAGTAGTGGTTCCACGTAGCCTCCAAGGACTCTCTTTCTCAGTTCCAGCGATAAGATTCGTTCCACAAAATTCCTTGCATGGTCTGGAAAACCGATTTTTCTTGTGCCTTTCTGCATTTCATTTCATAATTCCATCTTCCATCTGATGTTATGTATGTGCCTAGATATTTAAACCTATTTGCTTGTCTCAATTCGGTGTATTTAATCGTGTTAACTTGTCTCAATTTGGTCCGCTTCGCTTTGACGCAGGTAGGACTTAAAATCAACGCTTCCAAGACGAAGGTCATTAATTTAACCAACAAAACCTGCCATTTTCCAGTTGCAAGGAGAGGTTTGACAAAAGATTGACAGTTTAATCTATTTGGATAAAAACAATAACTCAAGATGGAGATACCTAGGAACATTTTGGTTTCCATTGTTTTAGCCTCAGGTGCCTTAACCTAACTAAGGACCATCTGGAAATCAAAATCACTGAACAAGCACACCAAGATCAGGTTATTAAACTCCAACGTGTTAGCAATACTCAAATATGGAAGTGAAAATGACAGCAAAATGTCAGAAGGTAGTAAATGCATTTGAGAAGAAATGTCTTAGAAGACTGTTGAGCATAAGCTGAGAGGAGATCACGAACAGCAAAACAGAGACTTCAACAATCAACAAATGTTTCATCACTCGTTAGGAAAAGACGATAGACATACATTGTACATGTTCTTACAATTAACAGCAAAATACTCCTTATAGATAGATAGATGGATGGATGGATGGATGGATGGAGGGATAGGTAGGTAGATAAGTGGTTGGGTGGTTAGGTAGGTAGGTAGGTATGTAGGTAGGTAGATAACTAGATAGCTAGATAGCTAGATGGATGGATGTATGAATGGGTGGGTGGATGGATGGATGGAGAGAGAGAGAGAGAGAGAGAGAGAGAGATAGAGATAGATAGAGAGAGAGATAGAGAGATAGAGAGATATATAGAAAGAGATAGAGAGAGAGATACAGAGATAGAGATATAGAGAGATAGCGAGAGAGAGATAGAGAGAGAGAGATAGAGAGAGAGAGAGGTAGAGAGATAGAGAGAGATAGATAGATAGAGGAAGAGAGATATATAGAGAGAGATAGATAGAGTGATAGAGAGATAGATAGATATATATAGATAGAAAGAGAGATAGATAGAGAGAGAGATAAATAGATAGAGAGAGATAGATAGATAGATATATAGATAGATAGATAGATAGATAGATAGATAGATAGATAGATAGATAGATAGATAGATAGATAGATAGATAGAGAGAGAGAAAGAGAGAGAGAGAGATAGATATATAGATAGATAGATAGATAGATAGATAGATAGATAGATAGATAGATAGATAGATAGATAGATAGATAGATAGATAGTTAGATAGATAGATAGATAGATAGATAGATAGATAGATAGATAGATAGATAGATAGATAGATAGATAGATAGATAGATAGATAGAGAGAGAGACAGACAGACAGACAGACAGACAGACAGACAGATAGAGAGAGAGATAGATAGATAGATAGATAGATAGATAGATAGATAGATAGATAGATAGATAGATAGATAGATAGATAGATAGATAGATAGATAGATAGATAGATAGACAGACAGATATATAGATAGAAGATTATTTTCACATAGACAAACTTAGCCGGTTGTTTAATAATTAACTGTCTTGAATTATCATGTTATAGATTAACCTAGCCAAGTGTTCAGTGCCGAAATATGTTATCACGGATGAATCTAGCCAGGTGATAGTACTGAACAATGCTTTCATAGACAAACTGTGCTATGTCCTAAGTACTGAAAAATACTGTCATAGACACACTTACCCAGGTGTTAAGTACTAAACTTTGCTATACTATACATATTAAGCTAGTTGTTACGTACTGCAGTATGCTATCACAGACAAACGTAGCCAGGTGTTCGGTACTAAACTATCTTATCATAGGCAAACCTAACCAGGTGTTAAGTACTAAACATGCTATCATAGACAAATATAACCAGGTGTTAAGTGTTAAACTATGCTATCATCAACAAACCTAACCAGGTGTTAAATACTAAACATGCTATCATAGACAAACCTAACCAGGTGTAAGTACTAAACAGCCTATCATAGACAAACATAGCCAGGTGTTGAGTAATTCAATATTCTGTCACAGAGACACTTATGCAGGTGTTAAGTACTTAATTATCTTATCATATACATATTTAACCAAGAGTAGCTATCATCATGTGGTCGTTGCTGTCGTTGAAAGCTGCTCGTACTGAGTTAATGTAACCCTAGACGACGTTTCATTGGGGGTTGGGATACAGTTGCAATGCATTCCCCACTGTGTACTTGAGAAGGTGTGGCTGGATCCTTCTGGCTGTAGTGCCTTGTGAGGTTTCTCTACAAGTTCACGGCTATGGGGATAGGAATGCCGATCCCCACCTCGTTCGCCAGAATGATGTGACACAGGCTGGTTGTAAAGTGCACAGCGGGGAGGACTGAAAATATCTTGGTAATCATGTTTCTCCTGACTTCGTTGACTGATAATATCTTAGTCATCATGTTTCTCCTGACTTCGTTGACTGATAATATCTTGGTCATCATGTTTCTCCTGAATTCGTTGACTGATAATATCTTGCTCATAATGTTTCTTCTGACTTCGTTGACTGATAATATCTTGGTCATCATGTTTCTCCTGACCTCGTTGTCTGATAATATCTTGGTCATCATGTTTCTCCTGACTTCGTTGACTGATAATATCTTGGTCATCATGTTTCTCCTGACTTCGTTGACTGATAATATCTTGGTCATCATGTTTCTCCTGACTTCGTTGACTGATAATATCTTGGTCATCATGTTTCTCCTGACTTCGTTGACTGATAATATCTTGGTCATCATGTTTCTCCTGACTGGTAATATCTTGGTCATCATGTTTCTCCTGACCTCATTGACAGATAATATCTTGGTAATCATGTTTCTCCTGACTTCGTTGACTGATAATATCTGGGTCATAATGTTTTTCCTGACTTCGTTGACTGATAATATCTTGGTCATCATATTTCTCCTGACTTCGTTGTTACTCTTAGCTGTCTTTGATAGGACAGACAATATAATCTGGTGAAAGCTTACTTACATTTCAGTATTAGCTTTTCCCATCAGGCTCATGAAATATTAAACTAGGTATAAATATATCTTATATTAGGTCTGAGATCACGAGTTGTCAGAAAGACCACTTGGAATCGATTTCTCATCGATTATATCACGAACAGGCTTCAAATATCATTCTCTAGTCATTTCATTGATGTATGGGGCTTGTCAGATAAATTGATAGTGCAACCATCACTGCATGAGCACAGGAAATCGTTTGATATTGGCTTCCTGCAGGAGTGTCGACCAGTTTAGTGGTGCCGTGCACCTTATGGGGGCGTGACAAGACAACGGTTTATTTGGGTGTTAATTTACGGGATAGGAAGTTTCAAGAGAGTCTGAAAAGTCTTTCTATCATTCCGTTAATCTTTTGTTGTCGCGTTCAAAACGCAGACCAGATATTTCAATCAGTCTCTATTTTAGTTCAACGCGAGCTGAAAAAACCAGTACGGGCAGTGCAGACATCGATATAATGGAATTTGGAAATCAATATCCTGCTTGTTGTGGCGAGACTCATTTATTGTATAGGCCATCGCATCTCTGCGTGAAGTCGAGCAGACGTTTTGTGAAGTCCTGATTGCTGCAAGGTATGAATGTCATTTGTTTTAGAACATGTGATAAAATTCGGCACCAATCAATCTTTGAATTTGCGGGTAATTGCTAGATAAACAATGCTGGGAAAATGTTCTCTTTAAACATTAAGCTCATAGAAGAAAATATGACGGGAGAATGTGTTCATTCGTTCCTCAAAAGTGGGCTTCTGTCAAGCATCATGTTTCTCTGAATTAATATTGGTGTGAGTATATGCGTGTGTTCTTTGTCTGTGAGTGTATCCCGAGTTACTTCCATTCGTCTCGACAAATAGTGCCGCCACTGATCCAGGGTAACTCGGGATAAGAGTGAGATTGATGACCAGCGCATATTCTTCCTCACTATAATCCAAATACTGCGTACATCTGATTTCTAAGACAAAACCGTCTGATTCTGGGACCATCATCGCTTCGCGATGGGCAATAATATATATATATCACCCGAGTGGTCCGCCGGAGTTTGTGTGTGGCATGAGGATAAGAGTAGCACCACTGCCCCACAGAGATCATGTCGTAAGAGGCGACTGTGTGACATGGTATACCACCGGCTATGGTTAGGTGGCTTGTTAAGAGCAGCATAGATGGCACCCACCAGGTTGAGGGTCCACTTTGCTCTAGTGTTTGAGTCTATTCAGATGGGCTGGCTCATCCAGCTAGGCAGGAAATCCTCCTCTGGGCTACATCCAACTCACACCAGAGCTTTGACCTGCATGGGGGCATTTGCAGGGCAACTGAGGCTAATACTACATATATATATATATATATGTCATTATCGTGTAGCATGTCCTTTATAGAATGTAGCTCTCATTACAGTCTGAACGAAACTCTTTCCCTTGCCAAAACTCCAGCCTCCGCCAGTCATACCCTAGCATTCCTTAATATCTTAGTGCCATCGTCTTCTTGGCTTACCGCTGCCTCTTTTGCCTGGCACCATACCTTCCATCACTTCTCTCAAGACCGTTGTGTCTCTTGATGTGACCAAAGTATGTACATTTTCTGGCCAAAATGGAATTTGTAAACCTGTTCTTCTCTATATTCCACTCTTGCCAAATGTCTATATTTGTCTTTTTCTCTGTCCAGGGTATTCTGAGGATGTTTCTGTAACATTTTGACTGGAAGGATTCAATTCTTTGTCTAGAAGTTTTGGTAATCATCCATGATTAGGAGCCATACGGGAAATACACCGGCTCTCAAGACTTTCACTTTTCTCGTTTCCTTGGAGCCCTGCCATAGTTTCTTCAGGCTGTTCAGTCTCTGAATTGCAATGGCTAGTCTTCTTCTGATTTCTTTCGAGCAGTCGCCATTTTTGTCAATTCTGGAGCCCAGATATTCAAAATGCGTGACCTATATATTTATATATGCGCGTACGCGCGCACGCACAGACACACACACACAATCATAGTTCTTTTAAATAATGGTAGACCGACAGGGCAACCATCTCAGGAGAGAGATTTTCAAAAAATTGCATTGTATCAACAGAGGTTATATTATATAACCGGTAGCTCACCTATTTACGATTTACAGATGACATCGTGCTCATCGGTCATACAATTGAGGAAAGTCCAACAATCCTTGAACGACCTATCTAAACGGGGTCAGCAGAGCTGCTGGTTTGGAGATCAATTAAGATCAAAGACAATGGGAAAACCCTTGATGTCCAAAGAAGGACATTAAGCTGGGAGAGAAAACCAACGAAAATGTCAACTCCTGTATCAATCTATGCAAAAAAAATTAATACAATTTTCTTCTTCTTTTCGCTTATTCTGTTGTTTTTCATAACCAAGTTATGAAGAGATCTCTAGAACGAGCCAGTCTATTTGTCTTATGCACAGTGACATTCGCTACCTCTATTTCTGTAAGCCCGATTTTGTTTTTTCGTTGTCGGCCTGTTGCTTTGAATCCGCTGTATCTAAATAGAATTGCTTGTTCTGGAGTTGAGAGAGAGAGAGAGAGAAAGAGAGAGAGAGTGAGAGAAAGAGAGAGAGAGAGAAAGAGAGAGCTGCACGGTGGCCAAATTTAGTTGCTGTCTTTTAATGTAGTCTAATACTTGTGTTGTTCCCACTAGTCTTCTGATGTCATCGTTTCTGATCACGTCTCACCTTGTTACGTCCACTATTTTTCGCAGAGATTTCATTTCTGCTATTACGGTGTAGCGTTTTTCATTTGATGTTAGTGTCCAGTTTTGACATTGATAGCATAGTGTCGGGACGAAAATCGTGTTGCCTAAAGCTCTTTTGGTAGTTATTGTTACCTGCTTGCAATTAATTATTGGAGTTCATTGTCAAAAGATCTGATTTCCTTTATTGCATCTTTGTTGGAATTCTGCTGTAATTCTTCCGTCAGCTGATTATGTACTTCTTAAGTATGTGAAATCTTTCACCTGTTTGATTTTATGTTTTTCAAGGACTATATTGATGTCTCCGGCTATTCTAGTTATTCTCATGACCTCAGTATTTCTACATTGATTTTCATGCTAAGTACTGCGACATCCCATTCTAGGGCTGAGAAACAATTGATCAGGATCGTGCTGTTTGGAGACATTCAGTTGGAAGAGGCATAATGACTGCTGACGATCGTAGAGGTCTTCTGGCTGCAGAGAAGAGAGAAAGACTGAAGAGATCAAGGGCCACACCAGCAAGCCAGCCTCCTCGCCATGGTTGTACTATCTGTGGCAGCGACTGTCACTCGCGGATGGGCCTTTACAGTCACAGTAAACAGTGTTGAAATACAGGAAAAAGAACTGGACAAAATTGACAGAGCGCCACGGGCATGGTCTACAGAAACTGAGAAGCCAATGATTATGATATTCATGCTGTATGTTTTTTTTACATGTTGTATTTAGCTATCGCTATGTTGTTGTAATTGTAGTTCTGAAGTTGCTTTGACTGCTTGATCGTCAGCGAAAAGAAGTTCATTTTGCTACCTTTATTTGGGTTTTACCAATGTGGTCCACATATGTAATGAACACCAAAAGGGATAGCACACATTCTTATTGTACTTATGACATTTTTCTGAGTCTGGTTATTGTTCTAACAGAGCACTGGCTAGCAATGTAAAAACTGTTGGATAGGTTAAATAGGTGATTGTTTACTTCAGTGCGCCAATATTTTACATAGATGATGTCTATCTAATCAGTCTAAAGCTGTCTTTTTTATCGTCAGACGCAACATACAGTTCCTGATCGTAATTAATTGTTTTCTCCACCAATTGCTTGAGACTAAAAATTGCATCCGTAGAGTTTCTGTTCTTTCCAAAGCCCATCTGAATATCGGTGAGCTAAGGTCAACAATGTAAAGTAATTTTTTTTTTTTTAAATAAAATTTACAAAATATTTTGTTAGTGTGGCTCAAGAGTAATGTTCTTCTATATTTTGTGCAATCTCTTATGCTACCTATCTTTCTCCATATTGAAATTATAATTGCATTTTTCCAATCATCTGTGTGATCCATACTAGGTTATATAATCTACATTATCTCTACCTCATTTACTGTTTTAATTAATTCAACAGGAATTTCGTCAGGCTCTGGGTATTTGTTGGATGAAGCAGCTTGTAAAGCATATCTGATTTCTGAAAGTTTGATGTCTCGTTCTAGCTCCATGCATGCGTTAACGTTGGTATCTTGTTTGTCATTGATCCCAGTTATTTCTAAGTTGAGAAATTCTTTCAAGTATTGCTATCATATTTCCAGGACCAGTTGTGGGTCATGTATTGCTATCATATGTCCAGGACCAGTTGTGGGTCGTGTATTGCTATCATATGTCCAGGACCAGTTGTGGGTCGTGTATTGCTATCATATGTCCAGGACCAGTTGTGGGTCGTGTATTGCTATCATATGTCCAGGACCAGTTGTGGGTCGTGTATTGCTATCATATGTCCAGGACCAGTTGTGGGTCATGTATTGCTATCATATGTCCAGGACCAGTTGTGGGTCGTGTATTGCTATCATATGTCCAGGACCAGTTGTGGAACGTGTATTGAAATTCCATTGTCGTTATTAATAATTTCTGCCAATCATACTATTGATTTTCATGTAGAAATTTCTAATTGCGTTTTTGAAATCCGAATTCAGAAGTTTTCCATACCCTTTTCAAGATTCAGATTTAGCCTCCTTAATTACCAACTGTGGGTGATTTCTTGCTACATATAATCGATATAGTCTTCTTTTCTGCTTATAGTTCATTCTTTGTATCTATGTTTTTTTCTTTTTGGTAGCTGTTTTGACTTCGTCGCTTCACCACGGTGTATTTAACGGTCTTGAACCTCTTGACTTTACAGTGCCACATGTTTCTGTAGCTGATTTTATTAAATTACTTTTAAACGTTGCCCATTCTTTTACGACTGATTTAATATATGTGGACAGTCTAGGAAAGATTTCCTCAATTTCCTTCACATAGACTTTGTGGGCGGCCGTTTCATTAAGTTTGTCTGTATTGATTTTCGATTTTCGTTTTGGATGATTTTTGTCTTGAACTTTCATAATCAACATTTACCGTCTTGTGATCTTCTTCTTATTATTATTCATCGTACGCTGTTTACGCGAATATTTACGGTCCACTGTTTTATTTTGTTACGCCTGTGGCTCAGTGCATCCGATTTCAACAGGCGTGTCTGTATGGATGCCCTCCTTAGCCTTTGGCTGTCCCCAGCCTATCTGCAAGGCAGCAGTTGTTTTTGGTCAGAGTAGTCTCTCTTAGGGAAGTTGTCTTGCAGGACTAACGAGTCTTCCCCACTCGTTTCTATAGGGTTTGGCAATGATATGATATGATGGACTATGTACTAGTTTGTACTATCCCGGAAGAGAGGCAGTCCAGTGTGACTGTGTCTCAGGATCGTCACGTCCTGCCAGAAACGTAGCATATGCATGTGAGTGAGGTATATCTTTGCTCCCTTTATTTTCTCGGCTCATCTGCAGTGATGGCACGCCTAGCATATCCCGCCACCTGGGACGTTGTCACAATAGGGCAGAGGTGCAATGACCGCTGGACTGCATCTCTTCCGCGTCCATTGGGATGGCTGATAGCAGACAGAGATAAAGAGCGAGGCAGGAGTGCATTTGGCCAGGTGCATTTCTGCGGCTCGACCGGGCCTGGCTGAGACGCGAGCCCCAGGTCCCAAACATGTCGTGGCCTCCCATCACAGCGGTGCTGAGATTTAGGGCGGGATTCTGGCTTAGAGGCGTTCGGCCGTAGTCCCTCAGGTGGTAGCTTCGCACCATTGGCTTATCAGCCAAGCACGTGGACCAAATGTCAGCGACCTGCGATTGCTCTCGAAGGAGTGCATTTAACCAGGGGACAAGTCTGGTAATGGTACGGAGATGTTGTTCGCCTGGTGTGCGGACATATCTCATGATCAAGGGGTTGCGTCTCAACAGTTCGCAGTGAGGTGGCTGCTCTACTGCTTACGACACCCCGACCGAGAACTAAGTCTTCTACTAGTGCTTTCACACCTCAACGCCGTATGGGGTGAATATCGGGCAGCTTCCCGCCCGCTTTGATAGGCGGACGGCAGAGACCTCTTTCTGCGGCTCGACTGGGTCGGGCTGGGACACGAGCCCCAGGTCCCAACCCTATGGTAGCCTCCGAACGCAGTGGTGCTGAAATTTAGGGCGGGATTCCGGCTTTGGGGCGTTCGGTCGTAATCCCTCCAATGGTAGCCGTTGGCTTATCAGCCTAGCACGTGGACCAAATGTCTGCGATTTGCGATTCGTCTCGAGTTGAGCAGGACTACCGTAGCAACGCCCTGTCATTAGTAGGGTAAAACTGACCTGTCTTCCGAGGGTCTAATACCAGTACCCGTTCACTATTAGACCCAACGAATCAATAGAGGGCTTTTTAGTCAGTCAATTACCAAGTGTCTGGAACCTGCGATTTCTGTAGGGGTAAGCAGGGTTACCGTAGCAGACGCTCTTTCATTAGGATGGTACAACTGACCTGTCTTCCGTGGGTCTAATACCAGCACACGTTCCCTATTAGACCCAACGAGAGTGCTCTCAGTCTGTCAGTCATTTTACAGTGTTGGCGTGTTCAGTCAAATTAAGCCGCAGGCTCCACTCCTGATGGTACTCTTCCGTCAATTCCTTTATCGAACACTGGATGCGAGACGGTCAAGCCACCGAGAGCATAGCCCCAGATTTTCGAGTCTAAATCCAGCACCCGTTCCATATTGGTCCCAACGAAAGTGCTCTCGGCCTGTCAATCATTTCAGTGTTGGCCGTGTTGAGTCAAATTAAGCCGCAGGCTCCACTCATGGTGGTGCCCTTCCGTCAATTCCTTTAAGTTTCAGCTTTGAAACATAATTCCCGTGGAACCCAAATACTTTGGTTTCTCGGAAGCTGCCCGCAGAGTCATCTAAGCAGCTCCTGCGGATCGCTAGTCGGCATCGTTTATGGTCAGAACTACAACGGTATCTGATCGTCTTCGCGCCTCTGACTTTCGTTCTTGATTAATGAAAACATTCTTGACAAACGCTTTCGCAGTAGCTCGTCTTGCGGCGATCCAAAAATTTCCCCTCTAACGCCGCAATACGAATGCCCCCGTTTTTTGCTGTTAATCATTACCTCCAGTTCCGAAAACTTACAAAATAGAACCGAGGTCCTATTCCATTATTCCATGCACCATTATTCAGACAGCCGAGGCCTGCTTTGAACACTCTAATTTTTTCAAAGTAAACGCGCCGGCCACCCGGTACGCTCAGCGAATAACACCCGCGAAAGAGAGCCGGCAGACGGTATGGCAGGAGACAACGGGCAGTGAACCGGAGCGAGCCGGATCGCCTGCCTGCGTCTGAGATCCAACTACGAGCTTTTTAACTGCAACAACTTTAATATACGCTATTGGAGCTGGAATTACCGCGGCTGCTGGCACCAGACTTGCCCTCCAATAGATCCTCGTTAAAGGGTTTAAAGTGTACTCATTCCAATTACGGGGCCTCGAAAGAGTCCCGTATTGTTATTTTTCGTCACTACCACCGCGTGCTGGGAGTGGGTAAGTTGCGCGCCTGCTGCCTTCCTTGGATGTCGTAGCCGTTTCTCATGCTTCCTTTCCGGAATCGAACCCTGATTCCCCGTTACCCGTTACAAACATGGTAGGTATGTCACGTACCATCGACATTTGATAGGGCAGACATTTGAAAGATGCGTCGCCGGCACATGAGGCCATGTGATCAGCACAAAGTTATCCAGAGTCACCAGTGGGGACGCCGCAACCCCGCTAGGGGAAACGACGATTGATTTTGAACTAATAAAAGCGCTCTTTCCGTGAGGGTCGTAGCTTGGTAAGCATGTATTAGCTCTAGAATTGCCACAGTTATCCAAGTAGGATCGTGTTATCTAAGGAACCTCGACTGATTTAATGAGCCATTCGCGGTTTCACCGTGAGACAGTGTGAACTTAGACATGCATGGTTAATCTTTGAGACAAGCATATGACTATTGGCAGGATCAACCAGATATCTGTCGGAGACGTACGAACCACATACACCGGTCAGCGGAGGACGGATGTGTAAAAAGCCTCACTAAGACGGCCGCAGGGACCGACTGACGGACGGACGTTTGTTCCGTCCCTCACTCCATCGACCTAGGACCGCCTGACAGGGGCCCGTACACACACCAGACGACCGACCGACCGGGCTCGCTCGGGGAGGGATAGCAGCGCTCTGTGCAGAACGGATCCGAACGGCCCCGGCGATGAATTTCACAGGGACTGGGGACGATTTTTGCCTGCCGGCCTGCCCTTCTCCAAAGGGTTGGTCGGGCGAGGACAGGGCCTTTAGGCACGATTCCTGCTTTCCATTTGCCGGTCACAAGCTCTTTGCGAGAGCATGACTACCAGCGAGACGAACTGTCGAGGTCTGCTATAAGACTTAAAATAACCACCACTGACTGTCAAAGTTTCTCGATACGGACCACAGTAACGCACCGTTGCCAGCGGTACGACACCACAAATTGTGTCCTGCTAGATGGCCGGGGAGTGGCGGGCGAGCGTTTTCGGCAAGCCCGCGCTATCGCTCCGTCTGAAGGGACTGAGATCGTAGTACGAATACTGGATGATAGTCAATCGCGGCGGCGAGAGACCAACCGCAGATCGTCTTGTGATCAATATCTACGCAAAAGTTTAGTATGGTTCTTGAAACTATTGCTGCTCTTTTCTTGTTTCTCTTGACTTGAATAAAGTCTATCTGGCTTTTACAACGCAGGTCATGCCATCTGTACCATGTAAATACTTGTGACTGTCTATGTTGAAAAGCGGCGATTGTTGGTAAAAAAAACTCATTTTGACTAGATAAAAATTCCAACCACAAAATCGACCACGAAATCTCTTGACAACAAAAAGCAGCTTGGTATTCCTTCAATTCTATTAAGTCAACACTCCAAGAGATGAAAGACACCACGCCAAGAGCACACACTTTCAGTTCCATTGTCATTCTGACAATGATTTACGGATGCCAAGTGTGGAACTTTTGAAAAGCAAATGCTGAACAACTCTGAGGTACTCAGACCAATGGAACGGTGCGTACAAGTAATATCGATACCGGATGAGATCCTAAACGAGAAAATTCCACATCAAACTATGTTTCAGAACGCTGTGGGAGCAGTGGTATCACGCTAACATTGATGGTCTGAACATGTGGTACGGATGCTTGACAACAGATGGACACGTAAAACAGAGTTTTGGTGGTCATTTGTCTGTACATGTCCACGAGGCTGACCACCTATGTGATGCTAGATGGACTGATCGAAGACATAAGTCTGCATTGGTACAGCGTTGCAAAAAATCGAGACGCATTAAAAATATTGTTGGCTTCCTAGCATACTGCACATCTTCCGGACTGACGCCGATGATAAAGTTTTAATGTGAGACAGACAGACAGGCAGATGGGCTGAGAAAGAGACAGACAGACAGGCAGACAGAAAGGTAGGCATGTAGGTAGGTAGTAGGCAGGCAGGCAGGAAGATAGACAGACAGACAAACAGGCAGGCAGACAGACAGACAGACAGAAAGGTAGGTAGGGAGGTAGGCAGGCAGGTAGGCAGGTAGGTAGGCAGGTAGACAGACAGACAGACATATAGATAGATAGGTTTATTCTATTTGCCTGCGTATCTGCTATTCAGTATATAATTTATATGTCTTTATGGAACCACATATTTAATTGCTCCATGTAATCCATATATCCAATGAACATATCCATCTCTATATCGCTAACGCGTCCACAAACGTTCTCTTATACACACAAATAGCCATACATTTAATTAACCTGGTGTATGCTAGCGTGCTGCCAACAGCAACAAAAACCAACAATGCCCACTACTCTGGCCTAAACACGCACGATTCAGTGGCACATCAATGAACGCTTCCTAATACCGCCATGGTAACAAACAATGAACGTAAAATAAATCAACTAATGGCAAATCACCCTACTTCGCCACATTTGGGATTTACTGCCGACTGTTCCATGTCCAGCTCCTGTGTCGGGATCAGTTATCAAGGGAAAGGTCCAGACAACCTGGCAATTTTAATATTATTTGATACGGTTATAAAATCATGTGACAGCCAATGCATAAAATGGGAACAGTAAAACGAGTACGTGATGGCATGCCGGTATCTCTTGATGATGATTATATTGCCCGACAAGATTTCAAAATTGCGTGCTGGTTTTTGTACAAAAGTTGGCACAGTAAAACGTGTGTCTGATAATGCCCCGCAGTCAGCTCTCTAAACTTGTCTTTAACTGCAGTAACATCATTTAGGTGTGGTGATAACGGTTAATCAGGTAGCTCTCTAACCGTGTCTTTAACTACAGTAACACCATTTAGGTGTGGAGATAGCAGTCAATCAGGCAGATCCAAACGTGTCTTTAACTACAGTAACACCATTTAGGTGTGGAGATAACAGTCAACTAGTCAGCTCTCTAAACGTGTCTTTAACTACAGTAACACCATTTAGATGTGGAGATAACAGTCAACTAGTCAGCTCTCTAAACGTGTCTTTAACTACAGTAACACCATTTAGGTGTGGAGATAACAGTTAATCAGGCAGCTCTCTAATCGTGTCTTTAACTACAGTAACACCATCTAGATGTGGAGATAACAGTCAATCAGGCAGCTCTCTAAGCGTGTCTTTAACTACAGTAAACAACATTTAGGCGTGGACATAACAGTCAATCAGGCAAACCACTTCCAGTTCCATGTGGAGCATAGGTCTTCAACAAATACAAGCACTGACCTATCCATATCTATTCAGGTTTTTGTGACTTCAGGTTTCTGCACGATCAAGCAGCCAACCTTCTCAGTCGATCCTTGCGGCATGCCGGGCGGGTTGCAGTCCTACCTACTATTATGTTGCTCCCCTTTCTGCCAGGGCTAATACTCGGCTGTGGATATATCGCTGTATGAGACTGGATCCAGAAAATTGGGTTGTGCAGTGCTTGCGAATGTGTGTTTGAATTCTAAACTGCAGACATAGCTGCAGACCGATCCAAGTGGAGATGTAACCTGGAGAGCCACCTCAGGCTGGGCGAAAATACGTTCATTCAACACAGGGACGTGAAGAGACAACACAGGGACGTGAAGAGACAACACAGGGACGTGAAGAGACAACACAGGGACGTGAATAGACAATACAGGGACGTGAAGAGACAACGCCGAAATGAAAAGGAAAACGAAAAACTCAGTAGAGCGTTCCCACTTCACAGTCTCATCAACCTATAGTCAGTCATGGCTGAAAAAGGGCTACTATTCTAAACTGTGACGCCAAAGATGTAGCAGACTATTCTAAACTGTGATGCCAAAGTTGCAGCAGACTATTCTAAACTGTGACGCCAAAGATGTAGCAGACTATTCTAAACTGTAACGCCAATGGTGTAGCAGACTATTGTAAACTATGACGCCAAAGTTGCAGCAGACTATTCTAAACTGTGACGCCAAAGACTATTTTAATGCAGCAGTAGATGAGCTGCTAACCAGATTCTTAGCCACAGCACAACTATATAAAAACGGTCATCCTAATACACGTCAGGAGCGTACTCCAAGCCAGCTCAAGCTCCAAACAAGATACTTTCGCGCGAAATTAAAGAAAACATCGGATTGCTGTCCTAAAAAGCAGATTGAGTATTATAGTGGATTTCCACACCAATGTGGGGTCCTTGGAAACGAAAAGGCTGTATCAGCTAGCAGAAGCCGGAAGCGGTGGCACAGAGACTCAACATCCACATAGCTAAACAGAAGCAAAGATACTGAGAGTGAGAGTTTATTCATTTTAGTTGTGTTGTTGAATTATCACAATGAGTATTTCTACTCTTTTGTGGGCGCTGAAAAAAGCTTAAAAAACGGTTTGCAGCAGATTTCCTCACATCCTGAACATGCGGTTGAAGGTGGACCGCGGTCATCCGGCCTGTTGTGCTATGCTTGTCTTCTATTCCGTGTCGCTCATTACTGCAGTGGATAGATGCAACAAAGATGGCACCCTAACTGGCTGCAGGTCTACATTGTTCTATTATTTGAGTTCATTATGGATGCCGCCAGACCACGGATTTTCCGGGAATTCATACTAGTCGACAACTTACACGGAAACGTACTGTTATTTTCCATTTGGACTGGTTAATTCGTTCGATTTTTTTTATTTCTCCCGCCCGATTATCCTGGCCTGGACATCGGCTATATGAATAGCACTACAATTAAACATGTGTCGTATTTCACCGCCTAATTTAGGCGGTTAAACTTCACGAGATTTGCGCCTTTCGCATTAGCTGCAATCGTCAGTTTTGGTCTGTTAAATATAGACACGGCTTAAATGAACTGAACACAGCCAGGTAGAGATGTCCAACCGACTCGCACGCTGAGTGATGTCCATACGACCTCTTGCGGTTATGGGAAAGGCACGACACACAACGGTATAAGTCCCCCCCCCCCCTCCGCTGCCTTGCGGGATACCTGTTTACGGGAAAGGCTTCGGGAGTAAGCCCTGGAGGAAAATGTGCATCCAGTGCTATAGTCTCGATAAATATCTTGCCACTGGCCAAGGGTAGCTCAGGACGAGGGAGTGAGGTTGACAAAAGGCGCAGTTTCTTCCTCACTTTAATTATAACCACCGCGCAAGTCACCCATTTCAGCGTTCACACCAAGAGAAAAGACTTCCAACGAATGAACAAAGAGAGTGGTCTTCATCACTTGTGATGGACGAACATCAGACTGCTGTGGCTCACGTGGATACCCACCTCGTTAGTTAGGTTGCCATGAAAAAAGTCAGGTTGCCGAGAAGAACTGCGCGGAATTCGAGGTGGGGGTCTTGGCAATAAATTTTGCCGGACCCCGACTAGCATGTCCGATCAGTATGTAATGCCTGACAATGACTTACATATCCGATTAGAGTCTTGTACCTGACCCTGACTAACATGTCCGATTAGTATGTTGTGCATGACCATGACTAACATGACCGTTCAGTATCTTTTACCTGGCCCTGACTAACACATATGATCAGTATGTTGTGCATGATCATGACTAGTATGTCCTAATAGTATATTTTGCATGAGCCTGACTAATATGTCCGTTCAGTATATTTTGCCTCTATCAGTAAGTTTACCTGACCAGACGATAGTCTCCTCTCCCCTACATTTTCAGTAAATTATTGCAAAAGGAAGGATCTTTACTACACGTTGCCATGCGTTACTGTCAACATGATATCCACCGGTATTCTTTTTAGAATTCTTTTATTTCGAAAACCTGGAATAAGCAAAAATTCATCGTTTCTTTGCGTTTTAAAACGCGTTCCTCCTTTCCAAATCTGTAACATAACAACCATTGCACAGAATTGTATTAAATTAAGAATGGAAAACCTAAGTCATCGTGGCATTTAGGTACATAAATGTCAGTGGAAACAATCAGAATTTTTTAAATTTCTTTTTGTGGATGCTTTGTGGTATACAAAAAAAAAATCCAGCATACGGAAGCTGGACAGACAATGTAATATGTTATAGTGCCTTAGAAGTATTCATTCTGTGTGCAATCCCGAAAACGAATGTTGTTGATTTCTGCAGGACTTGAAGTGAATGGTACGAATTTTCAACATTTATATTGTAACTTTCGGTGTTCTATGTGGTATTACTTAAAACGTAACATAACGTCGACATAAAATAACTAACCATGAAAATGGTAAGGACATGTATCAGGATCTTCTTAGTTGACTGAGACTATCCTGCAAGGTACTGTATCTAGCTTGAGGGAAAGGCAGGGAAAGAGATGGGAAGATAACATTAGAGAGTGGACGGGAAGGTTTGTCTATTGATACGGATAATATGATTTTGTTGTGGTACTTACTTACTTTTGGTATCCAAGCACCACGTTATACAGTACGCATCAAGTGACATGGATTACCTTAACATTTGCCTTCAGTATGTCGAATCTATTGCATGTTTCCTGGAGGTTGGGGCAGGTCATCAGGTGGTCTGGGTCCTGTATTACGCCGCAGTCACATGTGTCATCATCTGTGTATCCCCATTGTTTCATATTCCTCTTGCGCCGTGATATACCAGTTCGGAGTCTGTTCAGCTACTTCCATGTTGTGTATGGTAGATGATGTCCGAGGGCAGATTCCTCCCGAGATTCGATCTCTGGGGCCTGCATCAATTCGTACCACCTCTCGATACCAGCAACTTTCAGGGTTTGTCTGTATGGTCTGTGTTGACTTGAGGAAACTATGTTTGGATTTGAGACTTGTGGTTAATCTATTGTGGTTAAAGACAGAAATGAATACAAAGCTTGTTGAGATTCATGTTTTTGTTGTGTGTGTTAGATTCTGAGATACAAAAAGCTGAAAATAAAAATGTGTATAAAACAAAGCAAAAACATTTCGACTCACCTAATAGTGTGCGTAGCTCCTCATACAATCTAACGAAATCACCCCGAAACACTGACAATGTTATTTCTTCGCTAGGCCTACCTGCCAGTTTCCACTTCAAATGTATTTAATACACCTAAATCAATGAACTAAACATATTCTACATCACAAAGATCTTTTACAACAATTTACTTGACCATCCCAAATAATGGGCCGAGTTTACACTAATTGAAAAAGAAGAATACCGTTTCAAAACTCTTGTTTTTTAAAATCCATTTTCACCTTCCCGGGAAAAGTCGTTAAAGAAGGAAGTCTTAGTATGTAATGTGAAATCAGTTGCGCTTTCTTATTTTCGTATGGGACACTAGTTATTTTACAAATCATAGTTTTTGGCAGAAATAGGGCTCTGAGCGCGGTTGTGCATTTCCTAATTTGGAATTGGCACATTAATTCAAATCCTACGCAAGCCTGTACTGTGAAGCCGAGAGTTTGAAATGCATCTTTATCGCATGCGCATCTGAAGTAATCATATATATAAAGGCCACATGCGATCTATCCTGGGTTGTGTTTTTTTTTCCTCGATATTTTGATTGACAAATCATAATCTAAATAAATTTTCAACGAACTAATTAAGTGTTTAATGTATTATGAAATCTTGTTTAATAACATGCTTATTACTAAGTCAAAACCCCAGAATATCAAACAACGAAAAGATATCATTTCAGTTCTAGTGTGTGTGAGCGTGTGTGCGTGCGCGCGTGTGTGCTTGCGAGTATAAATCTACTTGATTATTCTATATATAAACGCCCAGATGAAGTCAAAAACGATGTTATAAATCACAAAATTTAAAGAAATAAAATAAGTTAAAAAATACATTGTTACAGCTTTCCAGCTGGTAGCAGGTACAAATGTAATCTATATGTTACAAGGGTGACCTATGCTTCAGTTCAGACAGTTATTCTATTCACACAATATTAGACAAATAAAACACTAACAACTTTTTCCAATGTAAAAAAATTCCAGATAATTCATGTTATTGCATATCTGACTATTTACAACAATTGAATGTTAATAATTACTATATCGAGTCATGTTAGCCGCTAGCGAGGTGGAAACTTGGATTAGTAACCCAGTTCTGTCAACTAGCGAGGTGGAAACTTGGATTAGTAACCAAGTTCTGTCAACTAGCGAGGTCGAAACTTGGACTAATAATCCAGTTCTGTCAACTAGCGAGGTGGAAACTTGGATTAGTAACCAAGTTCTGTCAACTAGCGAGGTCGAAACTTGGACTAATAATCCAGTTCTGTCAACTAGCGAGGTGGAAACTTGGATTAGTAACCAAGTTCTGTCAACTAGCGAGGTCGAAACGTGGACTAATAATCCAGTTCTGTCAACTAGCGAGGTGGAAACTTGGATTAGTAACCCAGTTCTGTTAACTAGTGAGGTGGAAGCTCGGATTAATAACCCAGTTCTGTCAACTAGCGAGGAGGAAACTTGGATTAATAATCCAGTTCTGTCAACTAATGAGGCGGAAACTTGGATTAGTAACCCAGTTCTGTCAACTAGCGAGGCGGAATATTGGATTAGTAACCCAGTTCTGTCAACTATCGAGGTGGAAACTTGGATTAGTAACCTAGTTCTAGCAACTAGAGAGGCGGAAACTTGGATTAATAATCCAGTTCTGTCAATAGCGAGATAGAAATTCGGATTATTAACCCAGTTCAAGTCCACTAGCGAGGTGTAAACTCGGACTAAAAACATAGTTCTGTCAACTATCGAGGAGGAAACTCGGACTAATAATCCAGTTCTGTCAACTAGCGAGGTGGAAACTCGGACTAATAACCCAGTTCTGTCAACTGGCGAGGTGGAAACTCGGACTAATAACCTAGTTCTGTCAACTAGCGAGGAGGAAACTCGGACTAATAACCCAGTTCTGTCAACTAGCGAGGTGGAAACTCGGACTAATAACCCAGTTCTGTCAACTGGCGAGGTGGAAGCTCGGATTAATAACCCAGTTCTATGAATTAGCGAGGTAGAAACTCGGATTATTAATCCAGTTCAAGTCAACTAGCGAGGTTTAAACTCGGACTAATAACCCAGTTCTGTCAACTAGCGAGGTGGAAACTCGGACTAATAACCCAGTTCTGTCAACTGGCGAGGTGGAAACTCGGACTAATAACGCAGTTCTGTCAACTAGCAGGGTGGAAACTCCGACTAATAACCCAGATATGTCAACTAGCGAGGTGTAAACTCGGACTAATAACATAGTTCTGTCAACTAGCGAGGAGGAAACTCGGACTAATAATCCAGTTCTGTCAACTAGCGAGGTGGAAACTCGGACTAATAACCCAGTTCTGTCAACTGGCGAGGTGGAAACTCGGACTAATAACCTAGTTCTGTCAACTAGCGAGGAGGAAACTCGGACTAATAACCCAGTTCTGTCAACTAGTGAGGTGGAAACTCGGACTAATAACCCAGTTCTGTCAACTGGCGAGGTGGAAGCTCGGATTAGTAACCCAGTTCTATGAATTAGCGAGGTAGAAACTCGGATTATTAATCCAGTTCAAGTCAACTAGCGAGGTTTAAACTCGGACTAATAACCCAGTTCTGTCAACTAGCGAGGTGGAAACTCGGACTAATAACCCAGTTCTGTCAACTGGCGAGGTGGAAACTCCGATTAATAACCCAGTTATGTCAAGTAGCGAGGTGGAAATTCGGACTAATAACCCAGTTCTGTCAACTAGTTAGGTGGAAAGATTAATAACCAAGTTCTGTCAACTAGCTAGGTGGAAACTCGGACTAATAACCAAGTACTGTCATCTAGCTAGGTGAAAACTCGGATTGATAACCCAGTTCTGTCTTCTATTACCTATCCTCTTCTATTGCTACGAACAAAGTGCAACTTGCTCTAGATTTGATTCTTGTGGTCTCGGGTTTGCCGATCGTTCTCTGACGGTGTGATTTGACTGGCAGGTTTCCTGTAGTATGCACAATATGATCGTCAGAACTATGCTGAAGAACAAAAGATTCTCAACATAGGTTTGTGGGCGTACTCCCTGTGGGGTCTTATGGTACACTTCACTTTCGAACATTGGGTTGATTCGGACACATAGTATAATCTGCCATGAGCCGCTTTCGAGTTAGTCTGCGAGAAAGCTCTTTGGGTGTCCCTCTTCCATGTTCTGTCCTAAAATAAGCGTTCGTGACAGTTGCCAGGGGGATCTGGCCAACCCCTCTCATTAATTTTGAACAGACAACCGAGTCACTCTGTTGTCATTCTCCGCAGGCTCGGAAACTGTACCTGGAAGCGCTACAACTGATTTGTCCCGTTTTCCACTGCTGAACTGAAAGTGATTCTTAGAATTGGCAACATTGTAATGTTCCAGCAGGAGCATGAGCGTTTAGGGCAGAGGTAATGTGGTCGGCGACTCTGAGAACAAAGGTACCTGAATGTGTGTCACCGTCACTCTCTGTCCCGACACTACGCCAACGCCACTCACCGTTTCAATACTGTCAACAAAGGAAAACATGGGGTTGGGAAATATGTCTAGTACAGGTTGGGACTAGGAACTGACCACTGGCGTTCCGTTTTGCGTAGTGTGGGATTAGTGACAGACAGAGGCCATTCCCTAGAGATCCATTGGACAGCTCTGATACTGCTTGAGACTATATAATATTAGACAAAGTTTAACTCAAGAAACTGGCCATGGGGAGAGTGAGTGAGTGAGTGAGTGAGAGAGAGAGAGAGAGAGAGAGAGAGAGAGTTTAACTGGGAGTTTAGCTTAATAGAAGAGTGATTGATAGGTTGTTTTACGAATGTAAGTGAGATAGAACATGATGGCTCAACCAGCATACGCCTTTAAGTCATGGCCAGTCGCTCTATAAGGTTTGTGTTGGGCGCCCTGTGTCTAAAAAAGATCTGAATGTGTGTTGTACGTACAGGACACCTTGTGAACGATGTTCTGAAGAGTTACGCGAGTGTACAGATCGATTAGGAGAGATCTGGGTGTGTGTGTGTGGTGTGAAGACACCGAGGGAACAATGCATGTTCCAGAGCGTGTGTATACGCAGATCGATTGAGTGTGATCATATGTGAGTATACATAGAATAGCTTGAATATATAATGTCCAGATCACCCGCCTGAGGGGATCTGAGTGTCACAGAATACTAACGTGCGGACGCTTTTTTGAGAGTGTGTTGAGGGTGCAGATAAGTGCAAGGGGAGTGTGCGGCTAGAACAGGGTTGGATTAGTTTGGAGCAACATCAATAGCTTGTGCTTATAAACTCCGAGTATCTATTTAGATAAGATGTATTCTTGTGTTGTTTGTAATTTCATTACACTAACCTTAATAGTTGTACGAGTATGATATAATAAATATGTCACCTGCTGTGTGCTATGTTATTTGCTGTGTGTGGTCGTGAATGATGTGGATGGGTGTGGTAATATTCTAGATAGAATAACCCCAGTGGAAACCTGGACTCTGCTACATGTCCAGGCTCTAATATTGGAGCATGCAAACAACGACAACATCGTGAACAAGTTGTTTATTGCATATCTTCCACTAATTTTTTTTGTAATAGTTCATTTTGTATAGTGTGTCCACACAAACATTGCTCATCCGCAATCTGATTTCTGCATGTAGATGTGAATATGAAAACACTTACATTTCTCATGCATTTAACAACATAATCATAATATGGCTTTGTTGGTCTATACAGATGGTTTTCTAGAAAATAAAAGTCTCATTTGGCCGCTCTCTTCACGGTTGATCTTGTCCAGTTCAGACAGGCACACTTTGTTACATCGGAAACAGGTCTTGGAAGTAAGTTTGCATTTACTTTTGCGTTTTCTTTGCTTGCGTGTCAATGTGTTGTTTTTTTAAGTGTTTCCTCGAGTCTCTACACCTCTGTATAATGTTCCTTTACATGCAGCTCTATCTTCAGCCATCTCGTCACGCATTTTGAAAGTCTATGGAAGCGTTTTTCGCTGAGGTCTTAGATATATCCCTGCATTATAATATTGGTCTACCTACATGTCTGAGGAACTGATACATAATCCAGTCAGACACTACATACCGACCAGGACGTCGCGTCAGGGTCAGACACTACATACCGACCACGATGTCGCGTCAGGGTCAGACACTACATACCGACCACGTCAGGGTCAGACACTACATACCGACCACGTCAGGGTCAGACACTACATACCGACCACGTCAGGGTCAGACACTACATACCGACCACGTCAGGGTCAGACACTACATACCGACCACGTCAGGGTCAGACACTACATACCGACCACGTCAGGGTCAGACACTACATACCGACCACGATGTCGCGTCAGGGTCAGACACTACATACCGACCACGTCAGGGTCAGACACTACATACCGACCCCGTCAGGGTCAGACACTACATACCGACCACGTCAGGGTCAGACACTACATACCGACCACGATGTGGCGTCAGGGTCAGACACAATACACTGACAAAGACCCCAATTTCTCTTCCATGTAGCGTTTCCTGGAAACAAGTTGCTTTCAAGGCAGTATGTCTAACGAGATGTGGATCGATGTGATCCCTGTAGTAGTGAGCGCCTCGCAGATGAAGCATAGCATAACCGCCTGGAGGACCGCCATCCGCCTTCATCAGCATGCTCGCTACGTGAAGAAAGCTACTAGAACCTTTCACTTAATGTCCTTTTCGGGCGTACAAAAGAGTAAACTTAGTCATTGTGGGCATTAAACAACAACAACAGCCCACTACGTATTGCCGAATTCTACATTAACAGGCCTGTTTGAATACCAGTGTTCCATGTCACAACCTACAGGTCTCTTCCCGTCAGAAAGTTCACCAAAAAAAGCACCTGATTAAGTATGCGGTTGTTTTTCATTCTTCTCACATGTCCCAGCCACCTCAGTCTTCTACTAGTGAGTGTTCCCATGAAGGATTATAGCTTGCCTTGATGCAATACCTCCGTGTTGGTAATTGTGTCCTGCCAATTGATTTTCATTATTTTGCTTCGACAACGAAGATGAAAGATGTTGAGTCTCTTCTCGTGTCTCGAGTAAGTGGTCCACATTTCTGAGCCCTAAGTAGGGTGCTAAGACTCAGACCCGATATATATGACTCTTCCTTTGCATCGTTAATGTATTACATTCTCACACTCCTTAGGGTAATCTGCTAAATGTTGTAGTGACATGTCTTATCTGTGTACTAATTACTTCGTCAATAGAGAGGGTGGCAGCGACATTTGACCACGAATAATAGAATTTGTGTGTCTGCGCAATTAACGTCTGTCAGAGCTTCAAAAAAAAACACACACACACACAACACACACACAACACACAACACACACACAACACACAACACACACACACACCGCACGCACGCACGCACACACACACACATACACACACACACACACACAACACCAATCAACCTTCTCATTTCTTCTCATCACTCTATTTTCATGTGTTTCTATTTTAAGCTCTATGTGAGTCCTTGCTATTTCTACACTATTGTACGTGTCTTCGTCGAACCAATTGGTTTTACTTGTAATATTTCCTTGCTTAAATGTGTATCTTTATTATGAGTATTATGCGACATGTTCATCGGAATTCGTCTGAACTCCGCCGCTTTTTTCACGGGTACTTGATGCGGAGTCCCCTGAATCTCGTAGTCACCCCCTAGTTGTCTTGTCCTTGACTTGCCACTGCGGTCTGGTGGCTCGAGACAAGAAAGTGAGGATAAAAAGTAACGCAGTTAATCCTTACTAAAAATAGCGCTAGCAAAATAAATTGTCTCTATGCTACCTGTTCCTTTATCTTTTCCGTGTTTAACCAATATTTAATATTATGTGGTACAATTGTCGGCCAACAAATCATTCATTTCATTACCACTAAATATTTTCCAGACAAATTACTTAATTTACTTAACTGAACGTTTCTGTACTGGTTTACAAAACTCTACAGAGTCTGTTTACTTTCCTTGATATTTTCAAACGGTGCTTCCAGTCTGTGTCGGTAAATATTGTTTGTCATTTCATCACCCACTTTATGTCTTTGTCCTGTAATATTGCTGGCACATTAAATTTCTGATCTCTCATGTGGTATCTCTAGACAAGCTTCCTTCCGACACATTATGCTTCACTGGTTGTTTTCATGTTAGTCATACTGATTATTTCTTTTTTTTTTTTTAAAGAACAAATGTCCAGAAGAAAAGAAAACAAATAAGGTTTCAACCTTATTAATATACTTGAATATACACAATTTGTTCGAAAATTACTTACGTTCGCGTGACTTTTTGAATTCGAATGAAAGTCGAAATGCCGTCTTCATGCTTATTGAACTGTTTCGTGAAGTTTATAGTTTCCTTTATTGTTTTAATTTATGATATTACGTTTTCTAAATGCTTTTATTCGTTTGTTCTGCTAATGGATATGACAGCATCCCATTCAACAATTAGCTGTCCCCGAATGGAGAAACGATCATTTGTGTGTACAAGCAGTGCACTTATTTGATTAAATGAAGTGGGATTTTCTGGTGGAATTCGCGAAAGAGCCTGGCATGAACTGCTTTATTGTTGATGATTATAAAGTGATATCAAAGGAGTGGGGAACTGTCACTGATAATAGGCAAGGGATTGCTTTACGCCAGGCACTACGTCACACAAATCTCCTAGTCCTGAATAATGAATGCTCAACAAATTTAGCATTTCGGCTTGGGAATAGAGGTTATGTCATCAACCTGGAGCTGATATCTAGTGATGTTGCTCCTTCAACACAATGTAACGAGTCGGAGACACAAGAAAGTCATCAATTGACATGTATCATGCTAATCGCCAGACAAAAAGACACCAGACACCGGAAAGTGAATATATGGCTTACCTTAACTTAACTTGACTTAACTTAACGTCGTTATACTGGTTTAGAAGACTCTGCAGAATCTGTATACAACCAGTTTCATTTACAACACCTTGCTCTAAACGCTATGCGCATCCAATTTATTCTTAAATGCATTAGCTGTTCCTGCCTCCACTACATCCCGTGGTAATGCATTCCAAGCATTCACCACTCTCTAACTAAAAATATATTTCCTAATATCTAATCTGGACCTCTCTTTAGTTAATTTGTAGCTATGCCCTCTTGATCTTGTAGGTGGCGGTATTTCTTTTTAAACTTGTTACAGTCTAATGTATCCATTCCTCTGATCATCTTATAAACCTGTATTAAGTCACTACGAATGCTTCTCTCTTCTAGACACTGTAGGCTGCTTTTTCTCTTTCCTCATAACTGTAATTCTGGAACCCACTTTCAGCATTGTCGCTCTTCTTTTGTATTCTTTCCAGCATGTTTATATCCTCTCTATGATAAGGACTCCACACCTGTACACAGTACTCCAATTTAGGTCTAACTAATGCTTCATACAGTTTGACTATCACTTCCTTGCTTATATGTTTAATATTTCCTTTTATCATTCCTAACTTTGCATTTCCCTTTTTCACTGTTGCCTGAACTTGCTTACTTGCCTTACCTGTATGATCTATTATTACCTCTAGGTCCCTTTCCTTATCTATCTATCTAATATTGTTCTCTCCTTTTAACATACTGTCATTGATACTTGTACATGATACATGATACTTGTATCATGCTGATCGCAAGGAAAAAGGACACCAGACACAGGAAAGTGACCATCTGATATACATCATCCTTATCGCGAAAGTAAAAGACAACAGGCACAGGGAAGTGACAATCTGACATGCATCATCCGTATGGTGAAACTAGAAGACAACAGGCACAGGGAAGTGACAATCTGACTTGTATCATTCTGATCGCATAAGGAAAATACACCAGACACAGGAAATCCAGGCAAGTTTTCAGTTATAACGCATATAACCATGGCAATGACCTTCATGTACTTTGCGACACTATCGGGCACAGGGCCATTAGGTTCCCTTTTGTTCCACCAACATATTGGAACTAAGCAGTTAGTTAGTTGCCCATTGCAAGCAAAGATGGCGACAGCGTCAGACATGTTTATTCAGATGTGACTGCATGTGACTGAACATTTCCATCTGATCGTGACAAGCTCTACCGAACGTAGGACACACGTGAACAGCATTTGAAATTTGGCAGTATTGCATTCTTTTCCTGCGCCTCCGTAATGGTCCTGTGCTCAGCGGTGCAAGCACCACGTGTGACGGCAGTGCGCCAGGCTGAGCAGTTCGGAACAAGCAGCTCCCAGGCAGCAACATCAATGGAGAAACTATTCCAAGAAACTGTTAGTGTCTTTGTATCGTTTATTTTGCCCCCCTTCCTCCCCCCCCCCCCCTGCGAGAGCTCCCCTGTCCTTAGCTCATCGTACAACAGTTGTTTAGGGAAACGCTCAACTGACATGCGAACAGCATGCTCTGTCCATCTGAATTGGGCTGTCTGTAGAAACGTATCGATGCCAAAGAGTCTTGCCCTGCTGAGGACTACAGAGTTGGGCCCTCAGTCCCGCCAACCGATCCTGAGCAGTCTGCAGACAGTTTACAAAGACATTACAAGTTTCCTGACATGCCTGCTATAGACTGTCCATGTTTCGCATGCGTACAGAACAGTGGTTAGCACAACAGGACGATACACACTTATTTTGCTGACAACATTGATTTTTCAGCCGGTCCCAAACGTTTTCTCGTGGTCTTCTGAAGGACGCACTGGCCTTGAAAATCATGTTTTGGGGTTTCAGAGTCAATATGTCCTTGTCTGGTGAAGGTACTACCAAGGTAGGTAAAGCTATCAACTGCTTTTAGGCGGTGTCCCTGTACAGTGAAGTTTGATTTCTGGTGGGGCTCCCCTGGCCCAGGTAGAAATATTAACTTTATTTTCTCTGTGTTTACAGAAAGACCAAAATCCTTGTCCATCCGCATTCTGTCTTTCCTGGTAACACCGATGACCTTCCTAAAACACTTCATGTCTGCTCTCACGTACCATGGACACCATGTTTGGCACTGCTAGCACAGAGTTGCATAAATATACTGTTCATCAGCTGTTGCTTTGGTGCGAAACTAATGCTCGGGTGTCTAAGCAGTGGTGACAGCTGAAAAGTTACTGCAGATGCTTTCTGACACCTAGTTTCGATTTTTCTGTCTATCCTGCCGTCTGCCGAAAAAATATACTGCCCAAAAAATTGAACTCATTGGCCTGTTAAAGAGCAATATCACTAACACTTATGTTGAGTGGCCGAGGTATTCTACTGATCCTTATAGTTTCTTTTTTGTTCTCGCTAATTCGTAAATTGTTTTTAGCACAGGTAATCGCAAGCGCGTACATCTGATTCTGCAGTTTATTTTCATCGTCGTACAGCTGCCACTGATCATCTGCAAAGAGTAAGCTAAACAACTGCAAACTTAGAATAGCTATTGCTTTTTTGCTTGTATTGCAAGTTATGTCAGTTATTGATTATGGAATGAGCATCATTCATGGGATTTGTTTAAAGTAACGCAAAAGGAAAGAATGCGACTGGTTCTGGGATGCAGTAGAGATACACCGATTTAAAAAACAGATGAGGTACATGCTAAAAATTATGCTACTCATATCCAGACATACAGTGGCAGAAGTCAAAATATATTATCGAGTTACGACATGCAAGATGCACTCGATGTACAATCACACTTCAGACATCAACAAAGCGAGAATCAAACGAGTGATGTCGTAGGTACCACATTAAGAGAGATTGGACAGGAAGTGGCGATAGTAAAGGAAGAAGAAAGGCTCCTCTTTCGTGATAGAATTACATTATAACTCTGGACGAGTAGTCCAACGGAAAACAAAGCTCAAGGTTAACCAGCCGGTAAGTGTTAACACTCAGAAAAGTGATGCCGTCGGTCACTCGTATATTGATGTATCGATATGGAACCATTGGAACATGACGACATGCATCGTGTTACATGGAGGGGCAGGATTAAGCATGGAATACAGACAAAGGAGATACTGATTGCTGATAGGCTAAGGACTTAGTGTTTGATAAGGCACGCCACTCCATGCAATGCCGCAAATGGTCTTGACTTTCCTTGCACATACTGTGGAAGGCGCTTCTCTGCTCGGATTGGTCTTACGAGTCACATGCGCTCTCGTCATGGACTGTAGTTGTATCCCTTTCTTCAAAGCACAATTTACTATCGTTTGACAAGACGGAAAGAGCCAATCAATGGCAATGGAATGATTTATCGGTGCTAAGCAGTGACATTCCAGTTGGGGCGTCTCTGATAAAGTTATCTGTCATACTGTTGCAGAGCATAGCAGGGCATATAGGACAATAACCGCCAGTACGAGACTCGAAATGGAGACAATGCCTTCAGCTCTGGTACGGCAAAAAGAGACCGCTTTAACAAGGACAGCAGTCGTGTCAGAATCCCAATCCCCTTTGGTAGGTATAGAAACGCTGACTTAATGCGTCAGTGGATGGCAGCGGTAGAGACCTCAAACCTCCAGAGGCTAGTGTGGATCTATTGTCCTGGTCTTACTGATGTTCCGGTCAACGAAAGAGCTAGACAACCGCCCATTATGCGCAATTTAGATATGGATATTGGTGACATTTCCACGTACATTAGTGACGATCGAATGACCAAACTGCAATAGAGGAATCAGCAATTCAGACTGCAGAACTTTGAATTCAAAATAAGGTCAAGAGAAGTGGGGACGGAGCAATAGTGTGTTCATCCAGCGAGATACGGGAACCTTCATTATCCACACATTTTGACATTTACTGAGAGACTAAGCACTTATGAATCGCACATACTGCAGTGAAGTCGATTTTTAAGAACAGAACAGAGCATATAATGATATTTCACTATTTTAATGATCCGTTTAGTTTTCTTCAACAAAAAAATGCATAAATACATTTTCTCTATCTGTTGAGAACTATTCAACACAAAACATATAACATGCACTCTCCGATCACATACAGTCTGTATCAATCAGTCTTTCATAATGTACTAAGACATGCAGAACATACAAACAACAAAATCGCTGCCCTGAGGGAAGGAATTTGTCTCAACACATTATTTCAGTTTTGATTATTTAAATATTTCATGTTGAAGTAATCCGACACTATACAATTAAATCTGTTAAACATCGCAGAGCCGAGCACCTACATCTCGGATCGGTCTCTTATATGTAAGCAGATCGGTCATGTTAAACACGATGTCATTTATGTGCAAACCAAATAACTTTGCAAATAATTGGGATTTGCATTTAATGAAAAGGGTCATGGAAAAACAAAACATTTTTCTAGGGTCAGGAGCCAATGTGCATGGTGATGATTCTACCAGGGGTGGTCAAAATGGTTTACACTTTAGTGTGTAGGAGTCGAGGTGTGAAATTGGTGTGAACTTTAGTCCGTCCCTGTGTATTCACCGTGCAGTGCGATACCCTTCTCCCCTTCTCCCATCTATTCCTCACCATCCTGATGTACTCATTGTGGAGCTACTCCGTCTGGGTCTGAAACCACATGTCAGGCTCAGTAATCCAGTCACGGACGTCAATAAAACCACGTGTCAGGCTCAGTAATCCAGTCACGGACGTCAATAAAACCACATGTCAGGCTCAGTAATCCAGTCATGGACGTCAATAAAACCACGTGTCAGGCTCAGTAATCCAGTCACGGACGTCAATAAAACCACATGTCAGGCTCAGTAATACAGTCACGGATGTCAATAAAACCACATGTCAGGCTCAGTAATCCAGTCATGGACGTCAATAAAACCACGTGTCAGGCTCAGTAATCCAGTCACGGACGTCAATGAAACCACATGTCAGGCTCAGTAATCCAGTCACGGACGTCAATAAAACTACATGTCAGGCTCAGTAATCCAGTCACGGACGTCAATAAAACCACGTGTCAGGCTCAGTAATCAAGTCATGGACGTCAATAAAACCACATGTCAGGCTCAGTAATCCAGTCACGGACGTCAATAAAACAACATGTCAGGCTCAGTAATCCAGTCACGAACGTCAATAAAACCACATGTCAGGCTCAGTAATCCAGTCACGGATGTCAATAAAACAACATGTCAGGCTCAGTAATCCAGTCACGGACGTCAATAAAACAACATGTCAGGCTCAGTAATCCAGTCACAGACGTAAATAAAACCACGTGTCAGGCTCAGTAATCCAGTCACGGATGTCAATAAAACCACATGGCAGGCTCAGTAATCCAGTGACGGATGTCAATAAAACCACGTGTCAGGCTCAGTAATCCAGTCACGGACGTCAATAAAACCACATGTCAGGCTCAGTAATCCAATCACGGACGTCAATAAAACCACGTGTCAGGCTCAGTAATCCAGTCACGGACGTCAATAAAACCACATGTCAGGCTCAGTATTCCAGTCACGGACGTCAATAAAACCACATGGCAGGTTCAGTAATCCAGTCACGGATGTCAATAAAACTATATGAAAGGCTCAGTAATCCAGTCATGGACGTCAATAAAACCACGTGTCAGACTCAGTAATCCAGTTACGGAGGTCAATAAAACCACATGTCAGGCTCAGTAATCCAGTCACGGAAGTCAATAAAACCACATGTCAGGCTCAGTAATCCAGTCACGGACGTCAATAAAACCACGTGTCAGGCTCAGTAATCCAGTCACGGACGTCAATAAAACCACATGTCAGGCTCAGTAATCCAGTCACGGACGTCAATAAAACCACGTGTCAGGCTCAGTAATCCAGTCACGGACGTCAATAAAACCACGTGTCAGGCTCAGTAATCCAGTCACGGACGTCAATAAAACCCCATGTCAGGCTCAGTAATCCAGTCACGGACGTCAATAAAACCACGTGTCAGGCTCAGTAATCCAGTCACGGACGTCAATAAAACCACGTGTCAGGCTCAGTAATCCAGTCACGGACGTCAATAAAACCACATGTCAGGCTCAGTAATCCAGTCACGGACGTCAATAAAACTACATGTCAGGCTCAGTAATCCAGTCACGGACGTCAATAAAACCACATGTCAGGCTCAGTAATCCAGTCACGGACGTCAATAAAACTACATGTCAGGCTCAGTAATCCAGTCACGGACGTCAATAAAACCACATGTCAGGCTCAGTAATCCAGTCATGGACGTCAATAAAACCACATGTCAGGCTCAGTAATCCAGTCACGGACGTCAATAAAACCACGTCCACGAAGCAGATTCTTGATGTGTAGGAACAAGGAAGGAGTCACTAGGTGTCATTTCCGTTGAGTTTGATGGATGATGTATGATTTCATATCCGCGTGTTTTTCTGACGCAAAGGAATTTATTTCTGAACTGAAGACGTGGTAGAATGCGTTACCAGCTATCAGACTCTTCCTACCAGGCACATCCGACAGTTTCGTAAACAAAACCACATCGACTCATCGAAAAGATGGTTCACATGAGCGTGCAAGTTAAACACTCTCCATTCTTGACTATTGATCTACACCTCAATATCCTGCAGCCTGACATGATCAGTACCACAGGTTGTAGTATCCATCAATGTGTGGAGGAGTTCGTGTTTCACATACATTGTCAGCCGCCACCTGCTAAGTCCACATGAATTGTTCGATCCTCTGAAACCTCGACACTTGGAGGTACCATTCTCCTTTAAGTTGCTCGCCTGGACTTTAAGAATGTTAAAATCGTATACCATTCTTTGGATGAGGACTGCGTGTTGGTTACTTTTGGAGCAGTTTCTGTAACAAACTGGGATATATTTTAGGGCAAGTCTGGCTGATTTACTTTCTACCTTTTCTCTTCCCAGTCCTTCTATTTCGTTCACTTCTCTTCTCCCTCCTTCCTCTCCGTCTGTTGCTACACTTCTGATGGCACCTTGTTGATTTTTATTTTGAAAACGGGTTTAATATGTTCATTTATTTGATGGTGGAAATTAATGGTCACCTTTGATGTACACCCTTAGCAAAAAAGAAGGGGAGAGGAGACTAACGTCTGGTTAGGTTAAACATATTTCTCAGACTATGTTTTGTCAGGTTGTGGCAAAATATACTAATCAGACTATGTTAGTCAGGACCAGGTGAATCATACTAATCAGACTACATTAGTCAAGGTCAGGTGAAACATACTAATCAGACTACGTTAGTCAAGGTCTGGTGAAACACACTAGTCAGACTACGTTAGTCAAGGTCAGGTGAAACATACTAATCCGACTACGTTAGTCAGGGTCAATATTGGGTATACAGATGAAGATAGACACCTCATGTGCATGCCGTTCTCCCTGAAAACAGTTTCCATACAGTCTGGCCGACGAGGTGGGGATCGTCACTGTGATCACTATAGTATTGAGATTGCTGAGTAGCTTCGCATTTGATTACAGGGAGCAGGGCTCCGGTCCACGTTCTGAAATACGCATCGGAATGTGAGGGGAGCTACTGTAACCCGCCACCAAATAACGTCGCCAAGAGTACCTAATTCATGCTCGACTGCCATTAGTAGCAACAACCAAGTAAGTGTCATTGGATGTCCCCTTCAAAGTCCACCTCCTTGTGCGCCCTCTTTGTAATACACTTTGACTGAGCAATAAAATACTGTCTGTAATACAGACAGTCCAGGTTCATGACTACTTTCCCAACAGTCATGTAGCACTTGTAGACGTCGGTCTACCTTGATTTTGAAGTAATTTAATCCTTTCACTCGGTGGACGTTCCGGGTGATGTGCATTGGCTGTTGTGTGTAGGGCTCAGAAGATTTCACTTCGGCGTTTGCACACGTTGTTCACCCCTAACAACACACAACATTAATAAGAAAAACGAGTAGCACGCGGCAGAATGGTTTGAACTCTGTCTGCCAACATTGAGGGTAGTCGATCGAATCCCCGGTAAGGCCTATGCTGTTGTTCTGTTGGAAGGGAAATAAACAAAGCCAGAATATGGCGTGGCAACAGCAGTGGCGAATTGGCCTGTAGTCTTCGCCTAAAAACTTCTTCAAGTACCCTAGCAATGGCAATAAATTCCCCACGACGGAGAAGAAGAAGAAGAAGAAGAAGAAGAAGAGGAAGAAGAAGAAGAAGAAGAAGAAGAAGAAGAGGAAGAAGAAGAAGAGGAAGAAGAAGAAGAAGAAGAAGAAGAGGAAAAAGAAGAAGAAGAAGAAAAAGAAGAATTTTAAAAAAATGAACGTTTTTATACTGTTTTAGAAAAATCTGAGTGTGTATACTACCAATTTCTATTGTTTCCCTTGATCTAAAAACTATGCCCCTCCAATATATTCTTGAGTGCATTAATTCACCATAGTTCACTTTTTTCCCTGGCAATGCATTCCAAGCATTCACCACTCTCTGACTAGAAAAATATTTTCTAGTATCTAATCTTAGCCTTTCTTTAGTTAATTTGCAACTATGCTCTCTTGTTCTTCTTGGTGGTTGTATTTTGAATAAAAAACTTGTTGTAGTCTAACTTATCCTTTACTCTTATTATAGCATATACTTGTATTAATCTCGAATTCGTTTCTTTTCTAGACAATGAAGATATCGTCGGCAGTGTAGGCCACTGATCCCACACGATCCCTGATCCCTCACTAGACCACTGATCCCACACTAGACCACTGATCCCACACTAGACCACTGATCCCACACTAGACCACTGATCCCACACTAGACCACTGATCCCCCTGTAAACCACTTGTCCCACTCTATACCACTGATCCCACACTAAACCACTGATCCCACACTAAACCACTGATCCCACACTAAACCACTGATCCCACACTAAACCACTGATCCCAGACTAGACTACTGATCCCACTCTAGAACAATGGGATCTAGGTAGGGGATATTGGCTTGAGCCGCTTGTTGGACGTCTTCGTGATCATCTTTCTTTTCCCAGCTGGTCAGACTGAATCCTCCCTGAACCTTCTCAGCTGGTCAAACTGAAACCTCCCTGAACCTTCTCAGCTGGTCAGACTGAAACCTCCCTGAACCTTCTCAGCTAGTCAGACTGAAACCTCCCTGAGCCTTCTCATCTGGTCAGACTGAAACCTCCCTGAGCCTTCCGCATGATATTCGAGAAAGGTGAGCAGCCCATCCCAGCAGGACTATATACAAATGATTATGAATGCTAGCCATGCTGGCTCTGTATACAACATTGTTAGTGGATAGTCCTGCCAGCGAATGTGCAGTATACGTCTCAGACAAGACATCAGGAAGTGTTCAGCTCCTGGCCACTCCAGCGTAGACAGTTGAGCTCTCACACGGGTAGAGAGCGGTAGACGTTCAGCTAGCCATTGCAATACTGACTGGGTAATTAACCTATTATGATTACGCGGTAGTCTACCTAACTATAAATAGAAAACTAATTCAGCTCTGAGTTAAAAACAATAATTGTTCATCTACACCCAGCCTTACACACAATCCAAGCAAAATGCAAGAGAAACCTGATAAGGTGAAAGAACAATCAGCAAAATTAGAACTGAATGTCAGCATAAAGAAAACCAAGCAACTTAAACTGAACACTATCATCACAGAATCATCCATGCTGGAGGGACAGCAGCTGGAAGAAGTGGACATCTTGACTTATTTGGGCAGGACAATTGACACATCAGGATCACATATGCCGTTGTAAGGATCAGAATTGAAAAGGCATAAGGGGCATGCCTGACACTAAACAATATATAGAGATCTAGAGTCATCAAAGTTCACACCAAAGTTAGAATATTCAACACCAGTGTCAAGTCGGTGCTGCTATATGGAGCGGAGACATGGAGAAAGACCAAGGTCATTCAACAAAGACCCAAGTCCTTCGTTAACAGATGTCTAAGAAGAATAATGGGCATAAAGTAGCAGGACATGGTGAGGAATGAAGACTTATGGGAAAGGAGCCAACAACAGCCATTGGAACAACAAATTCAGCAAAGAAAAAAATGAGGCTGGAAAGGACACGCGCTACCAAAGGCACCGTCGAACATAGCCAGACATGCTCCATTATGGAATCTTCAAGGAAAGCGAGAGGAGGGAATGCGGGGTAGAATAAAAACAATAAACGGAGAATTTAATGTGAATAAAAACTAAGATTCAATTATTACAACTGGAGAGAGACAGAAAGAGCAGAAAAGAACCGTGTTTACTGGCGGGGCGTTGTCAATGGCTTATACTCCGAAAGAAACGACGGGCTTTGATTGACTGACTGATTGATTGATTGATCTCGACTTAATATACAGAAGTCCAAGTATAATACCGACCCTAACACTTCATCCTCAACTACATGCTCTGTTATCCGAATACCCTTGTCGTGTACCGTTTGCCCCGCATGAAACGTGGACGGTTAAATGTGTTAGAGTACGTGCCGACATCACTGACTCCTCCCCCATGAATGTCAAGAGGCTTTAGATGCCAGCACTGACAATCGTACTCTTACAATATGTATCGCTACCCGAACTCTTATTCACAAACTAGTGCAACTGATTATCCAACTCCCCGCTCATTCACACAAATATGGAGCCTATTTTCAATACTTCACTTGGACGACTCAGGGAAACAAATAATTCCTCACAAAAACAGAAAATACGGTGAAGCTTGCAGTACAAATGTTTGGTAAAACTATAACAAAACGAAGCCAGATTCACACACAACTGCTCACTGACTCAAATACACTCATACACGCACACTCACACGGGGTCCTACAATTGACGAAGCCAATGAGATTAATCTGCTTGGTCATTATATTTGTATGTTCTAGTTGTTTCCCCTTTCTTGGACGAGAACCAAATTGAGAGGCTCCCATGTTCTAGAACCAGAAAGAGACCTACCACTCACATATACTACGTTTCTGAGCTGATATGACGAAGTATAGTACACATAAATCATCTGTCGGAAACTATGTCCCTCAGGTCCCAGTTTGCACATAAATCCTGACAGATAAACCAGGGTGGTCAGGTCCAGCTTAGGGAATGACAAAACCACAACATCAGTGGAAGACCAGCTCAGAATTACAAAAGTGCTTTAGTCGAATCGAGTCTTATCGACACAAGTCAAGTGTCACACTAAGCTCAGAGTATTTCGGTTCTGCTCAGTTCAGATATCCGTTCACATGTGTCGTTACGGCCGTCCGTGGTTGGGGAGGGGGGGCGGGGGGGGGGGTTGTCGTAAGTCGTCTTTCTTGGACAAAGTGTTGTGTTACTTCTACCATTGTAAGCCTGTCTTTATGTACGATCACTCTAACACCATCTATCAAACTGCCACGAGACATGCCTCGTTCGATGAAGTCAGGAATTCATGTTTTGCAAGCGCGCAGTGGGAGTTGATCTGGTTGCATTGGTATGGCTTGGCCTGGCTTCGTTGGTTCTCAATCTCCCGCTACCAAGCCCTGAAAAGAATGAACCATCTTCATTTGTGACTAGAATTGTAGCCATCACAACCGTGTAGTTCGTACCATATTTTCAATGCAACTATTTCTCATTTAACGCTTCTCTGACACCAGGGTTGTTACGTAACATTTCAATTCGTATGCATACATTCTTCGCTCTATGGCCTTCGGTAAGGATCGCGTCCGACACGAGCACAAAGTGATTACACATATACACACTGAGGACCAGAAATCCATGACCTTTCAATGATTTTTTATAATTATCTTAACACACCGGGTTCGATTTCAACTGTGTCCAGTTTGGCAGATATTTGTTTGTCTTGGGCGATTGCTCCCCCACTTACGGAAGGTAACTTAACTTAACACCATTTATACTGGTTTAGAAGACTCTACAGAGTCTGTACACAATCAGTTTCTTGAAGGGTGTTTTTTTTTTTTTTTTTTTTTGTTTTGTTTTTTTTGTTTTTTGCTGCTTCTAAGCAAACCACATCGATACACGTCTCGTCCGCCAAACTGCCTTGAAACCAACCTGTTTTCAGGGAAGGCTACATGGAAGAGAGGTATTGGTCTTGGTCGGTATATTGTGCCCGAACCTGACCTGACGTTCTGGTCAGTATGTTGTGCCTGACCAGACTAGCGTCTCAATTAACGATGGCCATAACAGTATGATTTTCTAAATGAGGTTACTTTGTCTGTGGGCTTGTTGAGGCTTGTTCTGTTGTGCAAACATGTTGCTGTTTTCTTCTATTATGTTTGCACCTTCTGTTATGTGGTGCCTAAAATGTTTAAAGATAACTTTCTTGAACACTACATTGCGTCTAATCAATCTTTTTTTGATTTGTAAGTAAAGTTAAGGTCCCGTTAAGACACCCGTGTCGCGTTTGAGAAATATGGTGTTAGGTCCATCTTTTTCTTGACCAACGGCACACGAGGAGTGATGTGCGCCCCCCCCCCCCCCACCCCGCCCATTATTTTATTGTATTTATATTTTATGGTAATAAATACTCTTCATTATTGTCCTATTTTTAAGTATCTTTCACACGCTAATAAGTCAATGACACGAATGGGTGGCAGTAAACGGCTTTGAAAGTTGTTTGCAGCCTACTGACCTTGAGTGTGTGGACCCTTATATATAGTAAACGGTCTTCAACTAGTCGTTTAGGAACAAGTTGTCCTTCCCGATCCGAAGGCTACATTGTCAACGCTCCATTTAATACAAATTCTTGTTTCACATTGAGGGTTGGCAATTTGGTTTTTTATAAGACAGATTATAAAAACCCAGCTTTAATAAGATTTGAAAGAAAAAAGAGAGATGTATGATTGTTTGGCTATTTTTGTAAACGGTTATTGGCTCCTTGAAAAATGTTGATCCGCAAATGTTTATCATAGCTGAAGTGGCAGTGAATAACCTGTTGTTGCACATGACAAGTTTTCCTTGAACCTCCGAGGCGTTCCTTAAAAGCTAAACAATGTGGAATGTCGGCTGCTTTTATGTTCATGTGGGATCATTCAGTGCGCTGGATGCGACAATGCATACATTATATAAGAAAATTAAGCTCTTTGTTTTGTATTAATAATGCATACATTAGATAAGAAAATTAAGCTCTTTGTTATGTATTAATAATGCATACATTACATAAGAAAATTAAGCTCTTTGTTATGTATTAATAATGGTTAATGGATCATTATTGTAGAAACACGTATTATATTAACTACCGTACACGCGGCGTATACCGTGTGAGTTGTGTTCCGGCGGACATAATTCAATTTGTTTCTCTTCTTCTTTCGTCTACAGTGGAACGAGTGGTCTATAGTGGGGTCAGTGATCTATAGTGGGGTCAGTGGTCTATAGTGGGGTCAGTGGTCTATAGTGGGGTCAGTGGTCTATAGTGGGGTCAGTGGCTTACAGTGGGACGAGTGGTCTATAGTGGGGTCAGTGGCTTACAGTGGGACGAGTGGTCTATAGTGGGGTCAGTGGCTTACAGTGGGACGAGTGGTCTATAGTGGGGTCAGTGGTCTATAGTGGGGTCAGTGGCTTACAGTGGGACGAGTGGTCTATAGTGGGGTCAGTGGTCTATAGTGGGGTCAGTGGTCTATAGTGGGGTCAGTGGTCTATAGTGAGGTCAGTGGCTTACAGTGGGACGAGTGGTCTATAGTGAGGTCAGTGGCTTACAGTGGGACGAGTGGTCTATAGTGGGGTCAGTGGTCTATAGTGGGGTCAGTGGTCTATAGTGGGGTCAGTGGTCTATAGCGGGGTCAGTGGCTTACAGTGGGACGAGTGGTCTATAGTGGGGTCAGTGGACTATAGTGGGGTCAGTGGCTTACAGTGGGACGAGTAGTCTACAGTGGGGTCAGTGGTCTATAGTGAGGTCAGTGGTCTACAGTGGAACGAGTGGTCTATAGTGGGGTCAGTGGCTTACAGTGGGGTCAGTGATCTATAGTGGGGTCAGTGGTCTATAGTGGGGTCAGTGGTCTATAGTAGGGTCAGTGGCTTACAGTGGGACGAGTGGTCTACAGTGGGGTCAGTGGTCTATAGTGGGGTCAGTGGCTTACAGTGGAACGAGTGGTCTATAGTGGGGTCATTGGCTTACAGTGGGGTCAGTGGTCTACAGTGCAGTCAGTGGCTTACAGTGGGGTCAGTGGTCTATAGTGGGGTCATTGGCTTACAGTGGGGTCAGTGGCTTACAGTGGGGTCAGTGGTCTACAGTGCAGTCAGTGGCTTACAGTGGAACGAGTGGTCCATAGTGGGGTCATTGGCTTACAGTGGGGTCCAGTGGCTTACAGTGGGGTCAGTGGTCTACAGTGGGGTCAGTGGCTTACAGTGGGGTCAGTGGTCTATAGTGGGGACAGTGGCTTACAGTGGAACGAGTGGTCTATAGTGGGGTCATTGGCTTACAGTGGGGTCAGTGGCTTACAGTGGAACGAGTGGTCTATAGTGGGATCATTGGCTTACAGTGGGGTCAGTGGTCTACAGTGGGGTCAGTGGCTTACAGTGGGGTCAGTGGCTTACAGTGGAACGAGTGGTCTATAGTGGGGCCAGTGGCTTACAGTGGGGGCAGTGGTCTACAGTGGAACGAGTGGTCTATAGTGGGGTCAGTGGCTTACAGTGGGGTCAGTGGTCTACAGTGGGGTCAGTGGCTTACAGTGGGGTCAGTGGTCTATAGTGGGGACAGTCGTCTAGAGTGGTATCAGTGGCTTACAGTGGGATCAGTGGCTTACAGTAGCATCAGTGGCTTACAGTAGCATCAGTGGCTTACAGTAGCATCAGTGGCTTACAGTAGCATCAGTGGCTTACAGTAGCATCAGTGGCTTTCAGTGGGATCAGTGGCTTACAGTGGGATCAGTGGCTTACAGTAGCATCAGTGGCTTACATTAGCATCAGTGGCTTACAGTGGGATCATTGGCTTACTGTGGGATCAGTGGCTTACAATGGGACCAGTGGCTTACAGTGGGATCAGTTTCCTGCAGTGGGATCAGTACAGTGTTATCAGTAGAGTGGGATTAGTGGTCTAGAATGAGATCAGTGGTCTAGAGTGGGATAATGACGTACAGTGGGATCAATGGTATATACGCGAATAGACGCGCGATCAGAAAGTCTGGAGCAAAGGAAACCAGCACCAGATGGTGACCGTGTCTGGAAGTCATGCCACTGAACTTTCCACTTTGACGTTGACTTGATCAGTCACAAGCGCACACACAGACTCGAGGATGTAGTTCAACATTGGTGAATATTGGTGGTCCTCGTCGACCACAATAGACACATTATTATTGCAATAACCGACAAGCACTTCGGAATAATCATCAATTTGTTCATTGGTAGCTGGTCATGATTATGGAAGTTGTGTGTACATCTTCAGTTTCGCTTGGAATAAAAAAAATGTTGTCCTTAACCAGTTATGAACTTTTTAAATGCCTACAACGTCATTACTTGCATCCCGAACTTGAGAGCAGTTTATTTGACTTATAAGCCACCACTTTCGCCTTAGAAGAAATTAGTGATTCCCATATACTTCATTGATTACTGTAAGAGGACCTAGAGTAACGTCTGGTCAGGCAAAATATACTGATCTTACATGTTAGTCAGGGTCAGGTAAAATATACTGATCAGAGATGTTAGTCAGAGTCAGGTAAAATATACTGATCATACATGTTAGTCAGGGTCAGGCAAAATATACTGATCAGACGTGACAGTTAGGGTCAGGTAAAATATACTGATCAGACGTGACAGTTAGGGTCAGGTAAAATATACTGATCATACATGTTAGTTAGGGTCAGGCAAAATATACTAATCAGACATGTTAATCAGGGTCAGGTAAAATATACTGATCAGACATGTTTGTCAGGGTCAGCCAAAATACTTGCCAAGGCCCTCGCCTCAGCTTCCTAGTAGCCCTCCCTGGAAACGAGTTGTTTTCATGGCAGCCTAGCTAACGAGGTGAGGGAAGAACCGTATTGCCGTAGTAGTGAGTGGCACGCTGATGAAGGCAAGCATAGTACAACCGCCTGGAGGACCCGGTACACCTTCAACAGCACGTTCGGGATGTGAGGAAAGCTACTACCACCCACCACGTAACGACCTTTTCAGGGCACACAAAAGAGTAGCCTACTCATTGTGGGCATTTGCAAACAACAGCAATAACATTGTGTGCCCCCCTTCTTTAGCTGTGCCTAAGAGATTTCAACTGGTATGACCTCTTATTCTAAAGATACTTGTTATGGGTTTATTGGAATCTATATTCGCCACTTTCCCTGTTGGTTTCAATTCAGTACATCCTTTGTTATAATGTTATACTTCCTTGGAGGGTTCGACGCTTCCATGAAGCAAAGTAACTCATCAAGCGATCCATGAGGACAGAATAGAAAGACCAGCACAAAAAATACAAGCCAGAAAATGACAGCATAAACAAACTTGGCAGAGATGGGCAGACAAAGATCTTCAGACGTAGCACAGTACATTGCAGAATTAAGACCCACTTCAACAGAATGCGTCTTAGAGACATATTCAAGTGCGATTGCGGGACATCCAAGCAAACACTAAAACATATATTGCACTACAGCCCCACTTATGCAGACCAAAGAGAAGCAGTCTGACCCAGGGGAGCGACCCTGTTCAAAAAGCTGGGGGGAGGGGCGCCAAAGACCTGAAACGTAGTCTCCTTAGTGAACTCCACCGGTATAGAGGCACATCATCAGGTGATAGAAGAAGATGAAGAAGGAGAGTTAGACATTTCCATTGACACTTTTTCAACTCAATTCCAAACTGTTCTGAATGGTGTCGTGTTTTTTAAACACATATGCGTGTTTGCTAGTCCGTCTGGTCATGTAAGAGGAAGTATGTGAAAGTCTGGAGTCTGAATGTAGCCTACTTTATTGCATACACATTTATGTGTCATATAACAGGACCAACTTTACATTTCTGTTGTTGTTGTTGTTGTGAATGCCCACAATGAGTAGGTTACTCTTATGTGCGCCCTGAAAAGGACGTCAAGTGACGGGTTGCAGTAGCTTTCCTCACATCCCGAGCGTGCTGATGAAGGGGTCCTCCAGTTGGTTGAGCTATGCTTGGCTTCCTCTGTGTCGCTCACTACTACAGAGATCACGTCGAACCTCACCTTGTTAGCTAGACTGTTGACTTCGACAACAACCAGTTTCCAGGACGACTAACGAGGAGGTCAGACGAGGGTCTTGGCCAGTATATTTCTCCTGACCCAGGTTAACATTCTCTGATCAGTGTGGTTTGCCTGATCAGACGTTACTCTCATCGTCCCTTACATTAGTGTCAAACAGCTTCATTGTATTTTCAATGGAGAACTGCGCGAAAAGAGGGTGAAAAAGTGTTTAAATCAAACCTAACTATTAATACTAGCGTTAATATTTGGTTTCATAACTCCATATCTGTCCCAAATGGGCACATTTTGTACACGTCTTCAATAATCTGAGCATTAATCTTTCAATGATCTCTTCTGGTTGTTATTTATTGAAATTTCTTGAAAGGATAATGCTGAAACAATGTTAGTCAAACTCACGCTTCACTTCAGAGTAATAACCGTCGTCTGAAATCTGCCAGTGAATCATGCTACCATTGTCAGGCTTGATACCCATTAGATTTTGCCATATCCTCCTTCTGCTTCTTCTACTTTATCTTCCTTCTGTTCTCCGATCGTTCTCAAACTTCTGTTACCAATCCCTGAAAAGGGATTTGCAAGCGGCAGGATGTAGTCCGGTTGGTTGGTTGGTTGTTTGGTTCGTTGGTTGGTTGGTTGTTTGGTTGGTTGGTTGGTTGGTTGGTTCGTTGGTTGGTTGGTTGGTTGATTGGTTGGTTGGTTGGTTGGTCGCTAATGCCCACAATGGGTTGTAACCCTTTTGTGCGCCCTAAAAAGGACGGGACGTATGGCAGAATGTAGTAGCTTTCCTGACATCCCGAGCGTGCTGATGAAGTGGACCGGAGTCCTCCATCTGCGTGTCACTCACTACTTGGGGGATCACATCGAACCTCACCTTGTTAGCTAGACTGGTGTCTTCGACAATAGCCCGTTTCCAGGACGACCAACGAGGAGGTCAGGTGAGGGTCTTTGTGAGGTCAGTGTGTTTTGCCTGACCAGACGTTAGCCTCATCGTCCAAAGGATGAAGTCCGGATAACGGAATGCGTTGTGTCGTAGTTTACTGTTTGACTAACCTAGCAACCAGCTGATCGCTGAAACTGATGCACTGATCAGCATCTTGATCCCTTTGGAATTCCCAATTCGAATTGTTATTGATTTCAAAGTTCAATTTTGACTACAACAACGGCTTTCAACCATCTATTCCTCCCTCTCTCTCGCTCTCTTTCACTATCTCTCTCTATCTTTCTCTCTCTTCCTCCCTCTCTATTATCTTTCTCTCTCTCTATTTCTCTCTCTCTATCTCTCTTTCTCTCTCTCTCTCTCTATCTATCTATCTATCTTCGTCATTAACACATCACATTAGGGTCCATAGACCGCCACACAACCCTCTCAAGTAAATTGATCATGTGCTGGTTTTTTCCAATAGTTTATAATTCTTTCTTGTTTATCTCTAGTCTCTTCTCCATGTGTTTTCATGCCTTCCTGTGCCTCTTCATCAATGTGGGCTCCTGACAGAAATTGCTGGTATGAGGTTTTCGCAGTGATTGTCTTCGCTTTCTCTGGACTGGTAAGGAAGCCCACACCACGTATGAAGCCCCACCGCCAACACCGTTCACCGTTCGGAACATAATTGCTCCTTTGGTGTTCTGCCCTCTTGTGTCGCCCATCGGTAAGCCCAAGTAGGTCCATCCACGTTTCATAAAGTCTACCAGCTTCTACTGTTTGTCTACCTGTCTGTCTGTCTCTGCTAACAGTCAACGTTGTCAATTTAGTATTGTCTAATTCGCAGTTTGTTAACGACGTTATTCCGCCATTTCATGAGACCAGACAAGCCAGGCTCTTGTGTTCGTTTCATATGAGAAGAAAATATGATAGCAGCTCGTAAGGTCAGCCACAACATTTGTTAGCCTTTCCCCAACAGCTAATGTCATCAGAGAAATTGTGAGAATGGCTACTATAGGTGCTTCATACACACAGATGGGAGCACTTTTTAGAAAATAAATCAAAGATCGGCCTATCTTCAGTCCACTTGTCTCGTTAGATATCGTGGGGAGGTGTGACCTTCTTTATTGCATTTATTTTAAAATAGGCTGGCGACTTGCCAGGTCAATCTCAGTATCTGTTACTTTAGGTACCTTTAGTACCTTTTTAGTACCTTTAGGTTGGTAGCCCCTGGAGTACACTATCATCATTTTGGGACTGGTGGCGGTGGAAGCGTAAATTAGAGCAAGGTAGTCCCGCAGCCTGTCAGGCGCCATCTATACCGCTCTGCTAACCACATAACCAAGGCCCGAGGCGAACACCTTACCCACAACATCAATGGCAACAATTAACAGCATAATTACTATGTCACTTCGTGAAAACAGGGCCTGGGTGTTTGATTTTCAGAAAACGGATGAGCTTGACGACAATCTATTGCCTTCCTACCAGAGTATCTGTTGGACTTGAATACAGTTTTTCAGTTTCTTCATATTGACTCCGTCCCTCTCTGTAATAAGTGATCTAAACGTATTTGACAATCTCTGTTTTCCACAATTAGCAAACTCATATTTCTTCTTTCTTGTTAGACAATGTTTCATTTTGTTTTTTAAAGCGATAAAATGTCAGTCGTGTGACCAGTCGCAGAAAATGACTTGGCTGGCCTCTAGTTTTAGCGTGTGAAATGATTTATGTCATGCAGACAACATTGCACTTTGAGCATATGAAATTATAAATTCGATGATGTTCGCTTCTAAGAGCCAACAACAGATCTGCATCCGTGGCCATGAAGGGGCGAAAAGTGGTTCAGAAGCGTATTTACATAACATGCTACGTCTGTTTCCTGTCTTCGATTACCATGGCAACAACTTTGGTCGCTTAGCATTAGCAAAACAGGCGGACGGGAAATTATGTTTATTGTTGAGATAGGAGCAGCAGAAAATGAGGAGAAAGGGGGGGGGGGGGAGACACAGCTAGACGGATGGATACAAGCTGAGTTGCTTGATTTGTGGAGGGGTGGTGGATATGTGGCAGAGTACGTGGATGTATGGTTGAGTAAATTAATGTATGAAACTATGAATAGGTGATAGTATGATGATTCTGCGGATGGATGGATGAATGCATGGATGGATGCAAGTAGCACGAACATGGCTTGCAAGTAGCAGGATGTAGTACGGAATGCGTTGTGTCGCTAGTTTACAGCTTGACTGCGATATTTGAACCTTTCGTTCCGACACATCCTTCTTCGGCAGGTGTATGTATGTATGTATGTATGTATGTATGTGTGTATGTGTGTGTGTGTGTCTGACTGTCTGTGTGTCTGTGTGTATGTGTATCTGTGTATATGTGTGTATGTGTGTCTGTGTGTGTGTTTGTGTGTGTGTTTGTGTGTGTATGCATGTATGCATGTATGTATGTGTGTTTGTATGTATGTATGTATGTATGTATGTATGTATGTATGTATGTATGTATGTATGTATGTACGTACGTATGCATGTATGTATGTATGTGTGACAATCATCGTGGAATATCACTACTCTCCGTAGCAGGGAAGATCCTAACGCGCTTGCTGCTCAACCGGCTCAACACGCACCTTGAACAAAGCCACCACCTCCAAGAAAGCCACCACCTCCCAGAAAGCCACCACCTCCCAGATAGCCACCACCACCTCCCAGAAAGCCACCACCTCCCAGATAGCCACCACCTCCCAGAAAGCCAACACCTCCCAGATAGCCAATGTTGATTCAGAGCCGGAAGAGGAACAGTGGACATGATCTTTGCCGCTCGCAAATTGCAAGAGATGTGTCGTGAACAAAACCAGGCCCTGTACACCATATCTATTTATTTGACAAAGGAATTTGATACAGTAAACAGGGGAGGGATATGGAGGATTTTGTCCAAGTTTGGCTGCCCCAACAAGTTCCTAACTATGATGAAATAGCTACACGAAGGCATGTGTGCTAGTGTAATGGACAGTAGAGAAACCTCTAAAACTGTTACAGTAACAGGGTAAAACAAGGATGTGTACTCGCTCCGACCCTGTTCGCGGCCACGAAGCCAGTCGCCTTTTAATCGCTGGAGCTTGAAATACCCATAAAGTACCGCATCGATGGCAATCTACTAAATCCCAAAAGAATGAAGACCAAAACCAAAGTGGCCGGCGACATAATCAGAGACCTTGTGTTTGCTGACGGCTGCGCTCTGAACAACTCAAAACTGAATATGCGTGTGGAAATGGACCGGTTCTCTGCCACATGCGAAAATTGTGGTCCCTCCATAAATGGCAAGAAAACAGAGATCATGTACCAGTCAGCACCAGGAATGTCGTATACAAATCCAATGCAGACTTTTGGGCCAGTGTATGGATTCGTGTGTATGTCAGTAATGGAGAGTATTGGCCAGTGTATGGGTGTATGTGTATGATTGTAATGGAGAGTATTGGCCAGTGTATGGGTGTATGTGTATGATTGTAATGGAGAGTATTGGCCAGTGAATGGGTGTATGTGTATGATTGTAATGGAGAGTATTGGCCAGTGTATGGGTGTATGTGTATGATTGTAATGTAGAGTGTTGGCCAGTGTCTAAATGCGTGTGTATGTTTGTAATGGAGACGTATAGGTCAGTGTATGGGTGCATGTGTATGCCTGGGTACAGTAGTTTTGCATTCCCTTTCTTTTGGCATACCGAAAATCTGTAACAGATCCCACTGTTTGCCCTGGCCGTTTTTCTAACTTAGAACATTCTCACACTCATCAACATCATCATGACCACACACTTCAAATAATATATCACACAGTAGGTGGCATATTTATTACATAATATTCATATCATAAAAATGAGTAGTGGAATTACAAACACGATACAATACATATCATCTTAACTAATTATTCCTATGTTATATATAAGTTAATATAAATATTTAATAAAGCGGAAATTTTAAGCATAAGCTATTGAAGGAATTCCCAACTATCTAAACCCAGTTCTATTGCCTTGCAATTACATCACACACACCTCCCATTAACTGCGTCCTCAACACACCTTATCTAATACTCTTCCTCACTCAAATCACCTCAGGCGGGCGATCTGGACATACCTCGTTCACATTGTGTCCTGCTTACAACACAACGTTCAGATTATCACTTAATACAAAACTCACATACCTACTTGAGCGATCCTGTTCTATCACTAACATTCGTGCAACAGCCTATCAATCGCTCCTCTATCTAAGTCGGTGAGTTAAACATACTATATAAATTCAGTCTCTCTCTCTGTCTCTCTCTCGCTCACATCTCTATATCCCTCCTCTTCATCCAGCCTCCTGAGTTAAACTTTGTCTCGAGTTATATACACTCAAGCAAAGTCAGAGCTTGACCAATGGATCTCAGGGGATGGCTATGTTCAGTCTGATTGGAACGAAACAATTTGCACACCTGTCACTCATTCTCTCTCAGCAAGCCCCGCTGCCAATCCGTCTGTCAATCATTCTCTCCCTACCCGAATCGGAAGACCAGTGGTCAGTTTCTACCTGTCCACATTCCTTGCCCCAACTCTGTTCTCCTTTGTTGAGACGGTGAGTGACCTTGACACGCATTCAGGTACCTTTGTTATCAGCAACCACATCAACCCTGTCTTAAACTCCCCTTGCTCCGGCGGGAACTGTTACAAATCGTCCCCGACAATCCCAGTCAAACTGAACACAAAATTATTTCGAATCCACTAATGGATCAAGACGCAGAGCAGTGCATGACCTGCAGTCGTCAACGACCCATATCTGACTGCTAGAGCCAGGGCCAGCGACCCAGAGCTGACAATACCCATCTACACTTCCACACAGTGAGTCTGGATAACTGCAACAGAAAAGAGTGGCTAAGGATAAGGGATCAAAGAGGAACGGCTAATCTGGTACCCAAAAATGCCTGCTGAAGTCGGATGTATAGGACCGAAAGCTGCAAATATCGCAGTTAAGCTGTTAACTACGACAAAACGCATTCCGCTCTCCGGACAACATCCTGCTACTTGCAAATACCTTTTCAGGACATGGTAGCGAGAGTTTGAGAACGATCGACAAAGAACAAGAACAAGAAGAAGAAGAAGAAGAAGACGAAGAAAAGGAAGCAGAAGAAGAAGTGGAACAGTTAAAGCTATCTAGGATATTTAAAATGAATCATGTTAACAGTGCACTTGTCAACATTCCAAGAAGATTATATGAACTATGTAATAATGTTCTTGATAGAAAACATTCTTGGCATTAGAAGAAAAAAAAGGAGGAAGACAAAGACAGAAAGAAGAAAATCACTACCAAGCAACATCTGGATCCATGTATATTCAGATGGATCAGCTTCAAAGACAACAGACACTGGAGATGGGAGGATCTTTCTAAGCCTAAATAACAGTCCACAAAGACAGACAGCTATCAGTGGAACCTGAAAACTTTAAAGTAACTTCAGAGCAGAGGCGTGTCTTTGAAAGTTGTACGGTAACATAAATTTTAATGACAGATGAAACACGGAGAGACCAAATTTGCACTCTTTCTAGACGTACTTTCAGTGGTTGTGGCTCTGAGGAGTCAGTAAATTATTGACCTAAAGGAATTAAGAGTGATAGTCTATAAACTACAGTATCGGTTCAAGAAAATTGTGATACAGTGGATTCCTGTAACAGTTCCAGCATGGGCGTTTATGGTAGGGGTGATTAGGCCGGCTACTGTGAATAAAGGTTACCTGAATGTGTGCCAAGGTCACTCACCGTCTCGACAATAAGTCCACAAAGGAAACTAGGGGTTAGTGGGAAGAATACGTCTAGTATATGTGGAGCTTCCGAGCTGACCACTCTGACGTTCCGTTTTAGCGTAGTTGGGGGGGGGGGGGTTGGCGACAGAGGCCGCCACTGTCTGCTACGACAATTAGAGTGACAGGAATTCGAAGTTATTCCTCCGATAACAGCTAGTTGAAAGTAGATCCAAATCAGAGTGATGGCTAAGTAAACCAACAGAATACCATTGGACAGCCATGAAGTTGCTTGAGACTATAAAATACGGCAAAGATGAACTCAGGAGACTGCCCTGGAGAGTGAGACTGAGAGGCTGACTAAAGAGCGACTGATAGGCTGCTAGTAGCTAGCAGGCTGACTAGGAGAGCGAGAGTGAGTTTGCAGGGTGACTGAACCAGCATACACCTTCGAGTTTTGGCCATTAGCTTTTTACGTGTTTGTGTTGAACACCCTATGAACAGTAAGAGCTCTGAACGTGTGTCGGTCACCGAGTAAACAATGTATGTTCTGAGGTATGTGTATGCACAGATCGACTGAGTGAGTGACCACAAGTGAGTACGTGATTCCGACTATACGTGACGTGATCTGATTTCATATGATAGCACAGATATCGCCTGAGTATACGACTTAATCGAATGTAGATGTACAGATCACCTGACTGAAGGGATCTGAGTGTGTGTAAATGCACAGAGCGACAGAGTACATAATACGATCGTGAAGGCGAATTTGTGAGAGTGTGTTGAGTGTGCACATAACGAGAGGATAGCGGCGAGAATCTTGGGTTAGTTAGTTTGGAGGAGTTAACAAAAGTTAGTGCTTAAAACCTCCGTCGTAGTACTAATTAATATTATGATTAATTAGTTCAGATGTGCTTTTGTCCTTTTGCTCATATTGTGTTTGTGAGAGCTTCATGTTATTAAATCCATTACAATTCGTTTACTGTGTTTTTTACTGTGTGAAGTCGTGTCGTGGTGTGGATACATGTTGTAATACTGTAGATAAGTAACTACTCAGCAAAACCTAGGCTCTGCCCCATTCCATCTCATTGCAATATTTTTAGCAATGAAGAGGCTTTAGACTACGCACAGACCAAATCAAACTGATATAAAATATGTTCAACAAACTTAGAATATGACGCACAGTCGAATGTGTCTGATAAAATGCTCAGTATCTGCTGCAATGTGACCAACCAATTAGGACAAGCAGATGTGCCATTACCCATGCCTGGACAAACTCTACGGAGATGCCAATAGCCACTGGCTAACCACTGCTTTCTTTAGATATATTCAAGTTGACGTCTGAAAGCGTACGTCGAAGAAGAAGAAGAAGAAGAAGAAAAAGAAAAAGAAAAAGAAGAAGAAGAAGAAGAACAACAAGAAAAAGAACAAGCAGAATAAGAATATCTTGATTGGGAACATAAATATGGAATCACTTATGAATTATATAATAATGATCCTAATTGGAAAATACACATGGTAAGATTTATTTACTGTGTGTGGGGATGGCGTGGGATACGTTACCCCGGGGAAGTAAACCCTTAGAAAATGCAGGAGGAAGCAGACCCTTACATAAAATGCATGATGAAGTCGGATGCACTGAGCCGACAGGAGCAAAATAAAAACCACAGTGCAACGCACACAGCGCAGGGGATTAGAGACATAAGGCAAACGCCAAAAAAAAAAAAAAAAAAAAAAAAAAAAAAATTAACTGTGTGATAATGATTCTAATTGAGAACGTAGACGTGAAACCATTTATGAATTATATGATAATAAAGCTAACTGGTAACGTAGACATGAAACCATTTATGAATTATTTGATAATACAGCAAAATGGAAACGTAGACATGAAAGAATTTATGAATTATTTTATAATTAAGCTAACTGGGAACGTAGACATGAAAGAATTTATGAATTATTTGATAATGCAGCTAACTGGAAACGTAGACATGAAAGCATTTATGAATTATTTGATAATACAGATAACTGAAAACGTAGACATAAACCATTTATGAATTATTTGATAACACAGCTAACTGAAAACGTAGACATGAAAGCATTTATGAATTATTTGATAATAAAGCTAACTGGGAGCGTAGACATGGCACCTAAAGAGTGTCAACATGACGTTAGAGCTCTAATACAACATCTTGAAAGTAACAGGATTTTTAAAAAGGCGTCAATACTGTAGTTGTTGGCACAGAAGGGAAAGAAACACTCAAAACTCGGTAACCCTAAAACAGTAATCTCCCCATTACGCAAATGCCACATAGAATATCACCTTTGGGATCACAAATCACCTAAATGCGTACAGCACTCAGGCGATGTCGTTGCTGCACTGAAGATAGTTAAAATATTAATTCAGTAAATGTTTTATGTATACCCGTAAATAAAACCTGAGTTTACATTTTTAAATATTTGTTTGAAAAAAAAGGCAATATTAGAACAGACTTGGGAAATGTTTGATAATTGTTTAAGTTATCTCAATTTTTTTTTTAAACTGTCGATATCGCTTTAATTCCATTGCTGGAGTAATCATGGTTTTTAGGCTGATGACTATATGCCGCTTAGCCACTGATGTCGCCACGTTGTGTGCTGCTTATATTTGCTTATTTCACCGCAAATAACATTTGCCTTATCAATCTTAAATATATTATAATTTGATTTTGTGTATCTGTGTTGTGTGTGTGGGTGGGTGTGTGGGTATGTGTGTGTATGTGTGTCTGTGTGTATGTGCATATTTTTATCTGTGTATATGTATGTGTGTATGCATGTTGTTTGCAAATGCCCACAATAAGTAAGTTACTCTTTTGTGCGGCCTTGAAAAAACCTTAAGTGGCGGGATGAAGTAGCTTTCTTCACATCCCGAGGGTGCTGAGGAAGATGGGCCAGGGTACTCCAGGCGGTTGTTTGGCTTCATCTGCGTGTCACTCACTACTACAAGGATCACGTCGATCTCTCATCTCGTTAGTCAGTCTGCCATGAAAACAACCTGTTTCCAGGATGGGCAACTTTGCCTGACCCTGGCTCCCACAGTTAGTAGTCAGTCAGTCAGTTAGTCCGTCAGTCAGTCAGTTATTTAGATAAGTGGTCAGTTAGTCAGTCAGCCAGTTAGTCAGTCAGTCAATCAGTTATTTAGATAGATGGTCAGTTAGTCAGTCAGTCAGTCCGTCAGTTAGTCAGTCAGTCGGTTAGTCAATCAGTCAGTTCGTCAGTCAGCCAGTCAGTCAGTTAGTCAGTCAGCTAGTCAGTCAGTCAGTCGGTCAGTTAGTTAGTCAGTCAGTCAGTTAGTCAGTCAGACAGTTAGTTAGTCAGTCCGTTAGTTAGTCAGTCAGTCGGTTAGCCAGTCAGTCAGTCCGTTAGTCAGTCAGTCAGTCAGTTAGTCAGTCTGTCAGTTAGTTAGTCAGTAAGTCAGTCAGCCAGTCAGTCAGTTAGTCAGTTAGTTAGTCAGTTAGTCAGCCACTCAGTTAGTCAGTTGGTTAGTCAGTCAGTTAGTCAGTCAGTTAGTCGGTCAGTCAGTTAGTCAGTCATTCGGACAGTCAGTCAGTCTGTCAGTCAGTCAATCAGTCAGTCAGTCAGTCAGTTAGTGAGTTAGTTAGTTAGTTAGTTAGTTAGTTAGTTAGTTAGTTAGTTAGTTAGTTAGTTAGTTAGTTGACAGTTAGTTAATCTAAGCGCGACAAACTTAACTACAATGCATGAACAGCTTTAGTAGTTGGTCCGACTTGCGTTCTGTCTGTTCGAACAATAGCTTGCTTTTCCTGTGACTCAGAAATGGTAGTCTGCTCAATAATGTAATCCCATATGTGATGGCCGTGCGCCAGGCTGAGTGGTTCGGAGCATGCAGCGACATCAACGTAAAAACTATTCAAAGAAGCTTTGTATTATTTATCCCCCCCCCCCTCCCCCCGGCCACCACTGCCCTGTCCTTAGCTCACTAAGCAACAGTTGTGTAGAGCGGCGGTCATCTGACATGTGAACACCGTACCCAGTCCATCTAATCTGGGCTATATGCAGCAGCGTATTAAAATAAATCACGAATGAAGGAGTGTTACATATTCTAAATATGAAGGAACTGTGTGGGGATGGAAGAGCGTATATTATGAAGTTTTATGAAATAACAAAGGTATTTTCAGTTTATCGTAAAATTTATTGTATTCAATGTTACCACTCCAAATAATGTTCCATCAATTAAAATGAATTCAATCAATCAATTAAAACTCAGTGTGAAGCCTAGGTTGCCAGGTCTTAGCGTCACGTACCATCATTCCCCCGCCGGTGTTATATTTGTCTCAACTGCCCGCCTTCATAAATGTTTAGGTCTGCCCCTACTTCCTTTGACCTGAGCATTCCAGAACAATGACTGCCTTGCAATGATAATCTGGTTTATCTAATATTTGTCCTATCCAACTCCTCTTTGTGCCAAGTCCCTCCGCCATCTATCCGGTTCTTTCCCACAATTCAGTATTAGTGACTTTATCCTACTATTTTGTTTCAAGCAATTCGGAGCAAGCATCCATTGATGAAAACGTGGACTTTTTAATCTGTACACGTTTTTGTTTTCCACATCACAATACAATAGCGTTGAAGATATGTATGTTTGTGACGGACTTAATTTCTGTCGATTTCCACAAATTCCGTAAAGCAATAAAAGTACATTTCTCCTTTTATGTTCTTAACTTGATACCTCTATCAGTACTTTAGACTTTCCTATATTGCTATCAAAATATATAAAATCATCTACATCTTGTAATAAAGTGTCTCTCAGTACAATCTGATTGTTGTTATGTGCTTTTATTCGGTGCAAGTAGGGCCGTTTGCACCATTTGACAAAATTACGCTGCCTGCCTAGGGCGGCAAAATTTTAGGCGCTGCAAAAGGGCGGAAACAATTTTAATTTGAAATCAAATAGCGAAAACCCATGCATACACCGACGGTTCTGTAACAAACACAACACAGAATGGAGGGGGGGGGAGTATTTATGAGCCTAACAAATGGTAGAAAAATAACACTGTCAGTGGCAACTAGAAAATTCTCAAGCAATTTCAGTGCGGAGGCAGAGGCACTGAGGGCTGTAGTACAAGAAATGCTCACAGGCGAAAGCAATGATAGCCAGATAGTCCTGTTTACAGATGCCCTGGCCGTGTTTCAGCACTAAAAAGCCAGAACAATACTGAACTTAATGATTTAAGAGCAGCACTCTGTCAACTATGCCAGCAGTCCGCACCAAAAAGAGTAGTGATACAGTGGGTTCTATCCCACTGTAACATCCAAGGCAACGAGGAGGCAGACAGACTGGCAAAAGAAGGTGCAAGACTACCACAACAAGATTCTAGTGTCACCTAAGAAGAGTCCAAAAGGTTTATTAGGGCCAGATACATGACCAAATGGGAAACAGAACATACTGGCTACACAAAAAATGATGCCTATTACCAGTTGAACAGAAGAGAGCAGGTCGTGGTCTTCAGACTCCGCACAGGCCACAACAGACTGAGGTACCACCTATTCAATAAACTGAAGATAGGTGGCACTGACGAATGCACCTGTGGTACAGGGAAAATGACCGCTGAACATCTGCTGCAAAATTGCCCAACATACGAGGACCAGAGAAAGCACATGTGGCCATCACCAGTGGCAACACTAGACAAGCTCTATGGCAGTGTCGACAGCCTCAGGATGACAGCTGCTTTCTTCGAACAAATTCAAGTTGACGTCTGACAGCGTACGAAGAAGAAGAAGAAGAAATGGAGCAAAATAGTTGAGAAAAAAATGAAATCGAGGACAAATGGTAGTTCTTTTGTTTTGTTAGTGTTACTATTGATTATTGATTTTTGATAATCGATCGCGAGCTATGTTTTGTACTTTTTTTTCAACAGATCTAAAAGGTAAGTGCAATTCATGTTTCATATAAAAGAGATAAGTTACTATTAATGTTATATAATACAACTTGAATACAAGTTCTAATGCATTCATTCTTTTAGACTGGATGACAGGGAAGAGAGGGGATGGTAATAAAAAGGAGAGGGCGGCATTTTTCAATCCTCACCTAGGACAGCTAAATACCTAGACTGACCTAGAAACGGTTCTGGATGCAAGCATTCATTGATGATAACTTGGATTGTGTTAGTTGTACTTCTCTTTGTTTAATAGTCTCGTCTTGCTGAAGTCCACATGGTTGGCCCTTTATTATGTGAACCGATCCTGACAGGCGCAATCAAGGGTGAAGGCTACGGATTTCTTCAATAATCATCTGACACGGACCCAAGACGAAACAATTATTAAGTGTGACCTGATACATGGCTTCTACAACCACAACGGTTGATATCAAGCTACAGGTGAAATCTCTACAAAATATTCAACACTTCACATACCTTGGAAGCAGAAGGACACAGGATGGAGATGCCACGAAAGAAATTTTCACTAGAATTACTTTGGCCTCGTGCGCCTTTAATCAGTTCGCCAACATCTGGAAATCAACGACACTGAGCAGACATATAACGCTCACACTATTCAACTTTAATATCAGTCCTGACATATGGATGTGAAAGGTGAAAGACAACAAAAGTGCTGGAATACAAACAAAATGTCTATGAAAATAAATGTTTTAGAAAATTATTAAATGTATGCTGGGACCAGTTCATAACTAACGACTCAATAAGAACAGAGACAAATCAACTATACGTGTCGACCATTATCCGGAAAAAAACGATGGACATACATATTTACATCGGACATGTCTTTAGCACGAACAACCGCTTCAATTGCAAGCACTCGAATGGACACCAAAGGCTTTTCGGAAAAGAAGGAGATCCAAGGAAACACTCAGAAGAACAATCATATGAGACGGCTCAACTATGGGCCTCAATCACCATACAAGATCTAACAACAGTGGCGTCACGATGTTCCAAATGGAGATCATTTGTGTCTGGATTATGCGGCGTATTTGGCGCGCAAGAACATATATAGGCAGGCGGACAGGCAGCCCGGCCGACCGCCTGACAAGCCGACCGACCGACCGTCCGACCGGCAGGCAGACAGGCAGGCAGGGAGGCAGGCGGGCAGGCAGGCAGACAGACAGACAGACAGAGAGACAGACAGACAGACAGATATAGACAGACAGACAGCTAGATAGACAGACAGACAGACAGACAGACGGACGGACAGACAGACAGACAGACGGATAGATAGATAGATAGATAGATAGATAGATAGATAGATAGATAGATAGATAGATAGATAGATAGATAGATATATAGATAGATAGATAGATAGATAGATAGATAGATAGATAGATAGATAGATAGATAGATAGATAGATTATCTCAATTGTTGGGCATTCACTTTGCAGAGCAAAAGCGGAAGGTATGAATCCTGATCGTGTCCACTCCAGTCGACACAACTGTAAATAGTACCTGGCATACGACTAGGAAGGTTAATGACGGCTATGAAAGGAACTAGTCACCCTAGCTCATACATGATGTGGCTTAGTATACTGAAGTCTTTAACAACTTCATTCTCCCTATACTGAAATCTCAAAGTAATTTATGCCACGACAATAGTGTGACTACTATGGGACAAACCTTTACTGCACTGAACTTTCAAACTACTTCAATCCTCGACAATAGTGTGACTACTATGGTACAAACCTTTACTTTTTATACCTGCCATTTACCCCAGTGGTACGGGAATGAAAATGTAACCTTACAATTATGGGCGCCAGCATGCATTTGTTCCAGCCTGAGGGTGAAGTGTGTGGGGTATTAAACGAATTCACGTTTCAATATATTTTCTATTATTTGTATTTATTAGAAATTAGTTTGTTTGACATTTTCTCGAGTGTTTTCCTCGTCTTTTGTTGTCACTTTGACTTCTTCGTTACAACTTGGTGTGTCTCTAGAATGCCGATCCATTATCTACTTCTTAAAAACGTTTCTAATGGCCATCATCGTGTAGCATGTCCTTTATAGAACGTCGCTCCCATCGCAGTCTGTCTGAAAGAAACTCGTTCCCTTACCAAAACTCCAGCCTCCGCCACAGTCGTATACAGGCATTTCTGGATATCATGGTCCCATCGTCTTCTTGGTCTACCCCTTCCTCTTTTGCCTGGCACCATACCTTTCATCACTGTTCTCTCGAGACCGTAGTGTCTCTTGATGTGACTAAAGTATTTGCATTTTCTAGCCAAAATGACACTGATAAACCAGTTCTCCTCTATACTCAACTCTTGCTATATGTCTACATTTGTCTTTTTCTCTGTCCAGAGTATTCTGAAGATCGTTTTGTAACATTTTGACTCGAAGGATTCGATTTTTTTTCTGTAAGTTTTGGTAATCGTCCATGATTCACAGCCATAGACTGCCACATGAAAAACACAGGCTCTCAAGACTTCTACTTTCATCATTTCGTTGGTGCTCTGCCATAATTTCTTCAGGCTGTTCAGTCTCTAATAGATCCAAACTTGTGAAATAATCCGATCGACTTTTCTTGCAAAAATGCCCCAGAATGACTAATCCTTCACCCTCCCCGGTGTTGTTGTTGTTGCATGCACACAATGAAAAGTTTTACCTTTTTCTGCGCTCTGAGATTAGCGTTGAGCGACGGGTTGCATTAATTTTCCTCACAAACAAGAGTTTTCTGATAAAGTTGGACATGAGTCCTCCTGACTGTTGTGCTATGTTTGGCTACATCTGCGTGTCGCTAAATACAACGGAGATCACATCGATCTCCCAGCTCCTTAGTCATTGTAATAAAAACAGGCTGTTTACACGGACATATGCGTGTTATTTCAGGCAGGATTATGTATATTTGTGTGATCAGTATGTTTTACCTGACACTGACCAACATGTCTGATCAGTATGTTTTACCTGACACTGACTAACATGTCTGATCAGTATGTTTTGCCTGATACTGACCAACATGTCTGATCAGTATGTTTTACCTGACACTGACTAACATGTATGATCAGTATATTTTATCGGACACTGACTAACATGTCTGATCAGTATGTTTTGCCTGACCAGACTTTAGTCTCTTCGCACCTGCCGGTTCGTTTAAGAACAGTCAAGGCACTCACGTGACCATCGTGTAAACACTATCACTAAACGGAACAAATTACAACGGTTAAAAACCAAGCTAATACATAGCAACTTTTTTTCGCATCTGTCCATTACATTTCATTATTTATTTATGTATTGCCACAAAATCCAGATGTTTTGAGCGTGGCAGCAATGGACAAATCTATTAGACACAATCATGTTGAAGAAGTAAGCGTTGCCAACCGAGTTTATGAAAAAAGTCGTCTAAGCAGCAGAGAAAAGTAGCTAACTTCCTATGTCATTAATACAAAATTGAGAAAATATTATTTCTGTCGATCAGACTTGAAAAAGTAGCAAAATTATATTTAAACAATAGAAAATTTTAGCAAATTTTGACGCTGAAAAATTGTTAAAAGTAGTCAAATACTAAATCATTTCAAATCTAGAGATGTGAAATGCTCCCCTCTGCAACTCCAGGCCAAAGGCCAATGTTTGCAACCATTTCTTAAGTGATTATAAAATAGGGTTGTGCGTGAGGCTGGCAACCTAATCATATAAAATAGGGTTGTGCGTGAGGCTGGCAACCTAATCATATAAAATAGGGGTATGCGTGAGGCTGGCAACCTAATCATATAAAATAGGGTTGTGCGTGAGGCTGGCAACCTAATCATATAAAATAGGGTTGTGCGTGAGGCTGGCAACCTAATCATATAAAATAGGGTTGTGCGTGAGGCTGGCAACCTAATCATATAAAATAGGGTTGTGCGTGAGGCTGGCAACCTAATCATATAAAATAGGGTTGTGCGTGAGGCTGGCAACCTAATCATATACAATAGGGTTGTGCATGAGGCTGGCAACCTAATCATATAAAATAGGGTTGTGCGTGAGGCTGGCAACCTAATCATATAAAACCATTGCCACTGAATATGATGCGTGCAGACTTCCTATAAGGAAGCTGGAAAGGAAATATTCAGTTCACGCCACACGGCGTATTGCAAATATGGTGTTATGCCCATTTCATTTGCTGACTAACGGCACATAGTGTTGATGTGATCAGTATCTTGCTGGAAACCTTTACTTCCTATATTATATTCGTTTCGGTACAAAATATATGAGGCTGGGTTGACTACAAGAAGCAGTTTGCGTTCACAAAAAAATCTGTACCAACTGGGCATTGAACCATGCTGACTTGATTGAAAATCAGTGCTCTAACCACAGTAAGGGCCAGCTGTTGTGGCTGCCTTATGCTTCATTTGCAGCGAAAAAACGAATCATCACGTACGAGTATGTATTTATATATACACACATGCGCGCGCTCTCGCTCGCTCCCACGCACAAACGCACACACACACATACATTTATATATATATATATATGTGTGTATATATATATATATATATATATATATATATATATATATATATATATATATATATATATATATATATATATATATATACGAGGAGTGTTCAAATGAAACCGGACCTAACTGCACGAAGTGAACATAACTATGATTCGCATGTTCACGTCAATTCTGGTGTAAACAGCACATACCAACCGTCAAGTTTACAAAATGGCATTGTTCTCCGACTCATGGTTTCCTCAGCAGACCGTTAAAAACATGGCGGGTGTGATACGGGATTGGTCCATTTGATCGACGAGCGATGATTCTATTTCTAACAACTGAAGGATGTCGACCAGCTGACATTCATCCAGCCAGTGTATGATGACAAAAGTGTGTCGACGACGACAGTGAAGAACTGGACAACAAGTTTAAAGAAGGATGTGAGTTAACGAAGGATCTTCCGAGTCCAGGTCAGACTCATATTGTTGCGTCAGATGTCATCGCCCAAATTGATGCAACAATTCGGGTCAACATACACTGCCTGAATTCTGCAATAAATGTCAACTGGTCGACATTCTTCAACTGGTCGACATCCTTCAACTGGTCGACATCCTTCAGCTGTTAGAAACCGATCATACCGATTCCGTATCACACTCGCCATGTTTTCAACGGTCTGCTGAAGAAACCATGAGTCGGAGGATAATGAAATTTTGCAAACTTGATGGTTGGTATGTGCTGTTTATACCCGAATTGACGTCATCATGCGCATCGCACGCGCGCGTGTGTGTGTGTGTGTGTGTGTGTGGTTGTGGGTGGGAGTTTGTGGGTGGGTGCGTGCGTGTGTGTGTGTTTAAAAAAAAATTATGGTTGATTAGCGAACGAACAGTTAAATAATGGACCACGCGCTTAATGTGTGCCCAGAATATTGTAGATACACCTCTGAGCCAATATCATTACGTGTACATGTTTTCTGTTCTTTAAAAAATAATCAGATGTATAATCTAAGCCAACTTAATGTCCAGGCTCCCTAGCCACTAGTATCATGAATTACGAAACAGAAGGTATTATGCAAGGTTACACCTGCCATTTTTCTGGCGCTGTAATGGCTGCAATGAAGAACAGGTCAGTTTCTGACAGAACATTGGAACCAGCTAAGCACAGTTTGTTTAGGGATAATACTAGTACGAAGAAATGAAACCATCATTACAAAAACATAAGAGATCCATGTCGTGCATCGGTTACGACGTGGTCTGCTTTATATAGATGCAAAAAGTGGTACCTGACTCGATTTTGTGTTAAGGCGGATATGACCGGGAAGAATGGAGCCGTTCCTTCTTCTTCCAATGAGAACTTCTCTCTCTCTGTCTCTGTCTCTCTCTGTCTCTCTCTCTCTCTCTCTCTCTCTCTCTCTCTTTCGCTCTGTTAATCCTCTTCCGTGTCTACTCAATTTTACCATGATAGAGTAGCGTGTGTCTTTGACGCCAAGAACTATGACGGCCGAAGATAAGTGTAGTTACGAGACCACGTGATGCGCAAACCTGCAACTGTTTGGGTTCAATCAAGGGCCAGGAAAAGTTATCCTAATAGAAACGCATGATGAAAGCTGATTCAGTCAACCACAGCCGTGATTAATCTGATGCATCAAACTACAGACCAAATGATGTCTGATCCAGTGAACTACATCCGTGATGAAGTCTGATGCAGGGAACTACAGCCATAATAAAACATTTGATCTTGGTTTGATTACAAGCGTAGAAAGAAGAGAAACGCCACAAATATAGCATAGCTAGGATTATCTGCCCATCGCATAGGACGTATTGAATCCATTTCATTTGGTGTAAAGCTGTACAACTAAATTTATTAGTGAAATAATAGTAACGTTAATACGAACATGGAATTCAATTACTTTTGGCAAAAGACTTGATGATTTGGTCTATGCTGATTTGTCTCTTCTGTCCCACAAATACTATATATCTGTCTGTCTGTCTGTCTGTCTATCTGTCTGTCTGTCTGTCTGCCTGCCTACCTGCCCGCCCGCCCATCCATCCATCTACCTAGTTATCTACCTACCTATCCTTCCCTCCCTCCCTCCCTCCATCCATCCATCCATCCATCCATCTATCTATCTATCTATAAGGAGTATGTTGTTGTTCATTGTAAGAACATGTACAATGTATGTCTATCGTCTTTTCCTAACGAGTGATGAAACATTTGTTGATTGCTGAAGTCTCTGTTTTGCTGTTCGTAATCTCCTCTCAGCTTATGCTCAACAGTCTTCTAAGACATTTCTTACATTTTGCTGTCATTTTCACTTCCATATTTGAGTATTGCTAACACGTTGGAGTTTAATAACCTGATCTTGGTGTGCTTGTTCAGTGATTTTGATTTCCAGATGGTCCTTAGTTAGGTTAAGGCACCTGAGGCTAAAACAATGGAAACCAAAATGTTCCTAGGTATCTCCATCTTGAGTTATTGTTTTTATCCAAATAGATTAAACTGTCAATCTTTTTGTAAAATATCTCCATGCAACTGAATAATTGCATGTTCTGTTGGTTAATTAATGACCAAAAGAAACAAAAAGATAGAACAGATCCAAATGGATACAGGCATATCAGTCTACTGAGCTGTGTAGGTATACTGATGGAGCGTATGATTAACACCAGACTGGTGTGGCACCTGGAAGAAAAACACATATTAATTCCCCAGCAAGCAGGATTTAGAAATCACAGATCCACTGAGGACCAGATCACTCTCATAGCACAGGAAATAGAGGATACTTACCAAGACCAAGAGAAAAAGCATACAGTAGCGGTTTGGGTGGATCTAGAGAAGGTATTTCACAAGGTGTGGAAAGACGGACTTAAAGTCAAGCTACGAAGAAGTAAAGTATCTGGAAAAATGTACAGATGAATCAGCCACTACCTCGAAAACAGAACAGCCAAAGTTCAAGTACAAGGCAGATGAGCAAAAAGGTGACACTTGAGCAGGGAGTACCCCAAGGGGGAGTACTGTCACCCACACTTTTCCTGGTGTATATAAACAACATCACAGAGAATATACCAAGAAGAGTCCACAGCTCCATGTTTGCAGACCATCTGGCTATGTAGACCTCTGAAAAAAATCTCACCATAGCAAGTAATCGGATGCAGCAGGCCCTAACATCGCTGGAGGAGTGGGCGAAATCATGGCTGGTCAAAATAAATGAAGAAAAAACAACATGTACGATATTTTCACTTTCAAACAAACCACAGAACACCAAAATAAGTCTTAACGGCAAATATCTGCGGCCTAGCGACAATCCAAACTACTTAGGCGTCACATTTGATCGGCGCATGACATGGAAAAGTCAGATCGAGAGAAACCGAATGAGAGCCAGACAAAAATGGCAATCATGAGGAAACTTCCTGGCACAAGCTGGAGAGCAGACGAAAGTATACTAAAGAAACTGAACAGTGGAAGAGTGAGACCAGTTCTCGAGAATGACATTGCGGCATGGACAACAGCAGCAAAGGCTAACTTTTATAAAAGTAGCAAACTTCAAAACCAAGCCATGAGAGTTATAACAGGAGGCATGAATTCAACGCCAATTGTAGAACTTGAAAAGATTACAAAATTGCAATCCATGACCGACAGAAGAGACTGCTGATCCCAGCAGCAAGAAGAGAAACTAAGAAAACTAGCAGACCATTCAATGCATCAGAGACTAAATAGATTTGTAAATGGGAAACTAAAGCGGAGAAACTTTGCAGAAATAGCCAAAGTAAAGATGAGCGAAGACCCTATGAACACCGTAACAATACCAAAACATATCCCTACTGTACGCATACCCACCTGGAAGCAGCATATCATTTCGGAGGTGGTAGAAAATATACCAGGAATTGGAAACGAGAACAGCCAGACTGATAAAGAAAGAAGAGACATAACCCTCAGGTACATAGCGTAAAACTACCCAAGCATGGAATGGACCCATGCATACACCGACGGTTCTGTAACAAACACAACACAGAATGGAGGGGCAGGGGTATTCCTGAGCCTAACAAATGGTAGAAAAATAACACTGTCAGTGGCAACTGGAAAATACTCAAGCAATTTCAGAGCGGAGGCAGAGGCACTGAGGGCTGTAGTACAAGCAATGCTCACATGCCAAAGCAATGATAGCCAGATAGTCCTGTTTACAGATGCCCTGGCCGTGGTTACAGCACTAAAAAGCCAGAAAAATACTGAACTTAATGATTTAAGAGCAGTACTCTGTCAACTATGCCAGCAGTCCGCACCAAAAAGAGTAGTGGTACAGTGGGCTCCATCCCACTGTAACATCCAAGGCAACGAGGAGCAGACAGACTGGCAAAAGAAGGTGCAAGACTACCCCAACCAGATTCTAGTGTGACCTACGAAGAGTCCAAAAGGTTTATTGGGGCCAGATACATGGCCAAATGGGAAACAGAACATACTGGCTACACAAAAAATGATGACTACTACCAGTTGAACAGAAGAAAACATGTCGTGGTCACAACAGGCCACAACAGACTGAGGTACCATCTATTCAATAAACTGAAGATAGGTGGCACTAACAAATGCACCTGTGATACAGGGGAAATGACAGCTGAATATCTGCTGCAAAATTGCCCAATATACGAGGACCAGAGAAAGCACATGTGGCCATCACCAGTGGCAACACTAGACAAGCTCTATGGCAGTGTCGACAGCCTCAGGATGACAGCTGCTTTCTTCGAACAAATTCAAGTTGACGTCTGACAGCGTACGAAGAAGAAGAAGAAGAAGAAGAACAAGAAGAAGAAGAAGAAGAAGAAGAAGAAGCAGAAGACGAAGAAGAAGAAGGAGAAGAAATGAATGACCTTCGTCTTGGAAGCGTTGATTTTAAGTCCTACCTGCGTCAAAGCGAAGCGGACCAAATTGAGACAAGTTAACACGATTAAATACACCGAATTGAGACAAGCAAACAGGTTTAAATATCTAGGCACATACATAACATCAGATGGAAGATGGAATTATGAAATGAAATGCAGAAAGGCACAAGCGAAATCGGTTTTCCAGACCATGCAAGGAATCTTGTGGAACGAATCTTATCGCTGGAAATGACAAAGAGAATCATTGGAGGCTACGTGGAACCACTACTGACATATGGCAGTGGATCATGGACAATTGGCAAGTAAGCACATTGATATTTGGAACCAAAGAAGATGTGGTTTTACAGAAGATGCTGCGGATCCCACGGACTGCAAAGAAAACTAATGATACAGTACTCGAGGAGGTACAAACACAGATCCATCCATCCATCCACCCACCCATCCATCCATCCATCCATCCATCCATCTATCTATCTATCTATCTATCTATCTATCTATCTATCTATCTATCTATCTATCTATCTATATATATATATATATATATATATATATATATATATATATATATATATATATATATATATATATATATATCTAGCTATGTTCTTTGTGCTTCAAATGCGGCGCATATGGCATTAAATAAATGATCTCCAGTTGGAACGGTGTGACGCCACTGTTTTTAGAACTTGTATGGTGCTGAGGCCCATAGTTGAGCCCTCTCAGATGATTGTTCTTCTGGGTTTTTACTTGAGTCTTCCTATTTTCCTAACGCCCCTGGACACGGTTTGGTCTAAGGTCAGCCTTCTTTGTTCTTCTTTTAGGATGACATCTACCTGTTCCCTGAGTCTTTCTAATATCATGCTGGAGAGTACTTCCCCAGGCACTGACAGGGGTGTTATGCCACGTCAGTTGTTACAATCGGATAAGTCTCCTTTCTTTGGTATTGTTACAATAATGCCATCTTTCTACTGTTGGGGTGGTTTTTCTTCTTTCCACACATCATTTATGATGGATAGGAGATGGGTGAGGGTGGTATCATCTGCGGCTTTTAACATTTCACCAGTTATTTCATCATCTCCTGCTGCCTTGAAATTCTTTAGTTTGTGGATGGCTCTTTTGATTTCAGCGAGTGTTAATTCTGCACAGGACATTGATAAGAGAGGCATGTCTGTATCGTTTTGAAAATAAAGGTTGTTGTGGGATGTGGTCTATTCAATATTGTTGTGGCATGTGATCTATTCAATATTGTTGTGGGATGTGGTCTATTCAATATTGTTGTGGTATGTGGTCTATTCAATATTGTTGTGGTATGTGGTCTATTCAATATTGTTGTGGCATGTGGTCTATTCAATATTGTTGTGGCATGTGGTCTATTCAATATTGTTGTGTTATGTTGTCTATTCTAAATTGTTGTGGGATGTCGTCTATTCAATTTATCTGTAGAATGTTCTGCGCAACGTTTCATCTTTTCTTTTTCTGTAGTAAGAAGGTAGCCATATTTATCTCTGATTTGTGTAAATGTAGTAGATGGTTTATTGTATAACTGTCTTGTGATCTGGTAAAGGTATCTGCTGTTGCCCACTTTTGCTGCACTTTCAGCTGTTGCGGCCAGGTCATTGAACTGCCTCTTGTCTTTTCGAACGCTATATTTAACCATTTTATTAAGTGAGTCATACGCCATCTTGCAAATCGCATATGCAATAGGTGTTGTTGCTGCAAGGAGGTTTAATTTTGCCGTCTTTCTTTCTTGGATTTTACCCAAGGTCTCATCACTCGACCACTTTTTCTTGTTGTGTTTAGAGTACACAGCTGTCGTTACAGCTGCGTCTTTCAATGTAGTACTAAATCTTTTCCCATTTGTTACCAATCTTGTTAATTGTAGTGTAATCAGTTAAACAAATACTACCAAATGTAAAATAAACAAAACATTTACTGAATGCTCACTGAAATTAGGTATGATGGTACATAGATAGACAAAATAGACTATGAGAATAAACGCACATTGCACATCGGCTGCGTGGCCTAGGGGTGAAACTGGCTCGGTTTTTTACAATCCCAACGTTCCGGGTTCGATTCCCACTTGTGTCCAGTTTGGCAGACACTGTGTTGTTTTCTCGGGCGAATGCTCCTCCACGTACAGAAAGTAATGGCAACCTACCGTACTGCTCACTTGCCAAGAAACGTATAACAGTCAAATAGATGGCCGTTGTAAGAAGCTACGTTCTGTAAAAGGACATGCGACTTACCACATGGTACCAATAGAGACAAGGTTTGAATTACTGACAAATGTTAAATAGCATGTCTTTACAGAAAGTTGCTTCTTACATCCGCCAACCTATTTGATTCTTATAAATTTCTTGGCAAGGGTGCAGTATGGTTGTTGCGAATGCCCACAATGATTAGGTTACTCTTATGTGCGCCCTGAAAAGGGCGTTAAGTGCCGGGTTGCAGTAGCTTTCCTAACATCCCGAGCGTGTTGATGAAGGTGGACCGGAATCCTCCAGGCGGTGGTGCTATGCTTGGCTTCATCTGCGTGTCGCAGGAGATCACGTTGAACCTCACCTTGTTAGCCAGACTGTTGTCCTCGACAACAGCCCGTTTCTCGGACGCCAACGAGAAGGTCAGATGAGGGTCTTAGCCAGTATATTTCTACTGACTCTCGGTAATATTCTCTGATCAGTGTGTTTTGCCTGACCAGACGTTAGCCTCATCGTCGCGTTCAGTGCGGTAGGTTCCCAATACTTTCCGTATGTGGAGTGGTGAGAAAAAAAACCATGTCTGCCAAATAGGACACAAGCGTGATTAGAACCGGGTGCGTTGGGATTGTGAAACGGCGGTCTCACCCCTAGGCCACGAAGCCTTCTCGGAAGTACTGATAGAGATATCAAATTAAGGACACAAAAAGAGAAAGATACTTTTTATTTGTGGAAATCGACAGAAATTAAGTCCATCATAAACATAAATATCTTCAACACTAATGTCAAGTCCGTAATATTGTATTGTTCTGTGCTGTGGAAAACAAAGAAATGTACAGACAGAAAGGATCACGTTTCCATCAGTCGATGCTTGCACCGAATTGCTGGAATAAAATGATAGGATAAAGTCACTAAAACGGAATTGTGGGAAAGAACCGGATAGATGCCGGAAGGACGACACGAAAAGTTGGCGATAGATAGGAACCATATTACATAAAACCAGCTGATAATATTGCAAGGCAGTCTTTGCTCTGGAAACCTCAGGATAAAAGAAGTAGGGGCAGACCTAAACACTTATGGAGAATGGAAATCGAGACAAACTTAGAACCGCCAGGACATAACGGTACGTGACATGAAGATCTGGCGAGTATTTGCTCAGAACATTATGCTTCATATGGAGTTTTAATTGATTGATTAAATTAATTTTAATTGATGGGACATTATTTGCAGTGATAAAATAAATATAAAAAAAGTTTACGATGATTTGAAAGTGCATTTATCATTTTATAAAACTTCATAATATACGCTCTATCATCCCAACACAGTTCCAGATTTTTGTAGAATATTCAACAAAAACCTTCATTCATGATTCATTCTTCCTTCGCGAAAAACCGACATAATGTTGTATGTTGTATGTCGTATGTTGTACGTTGTATGTCGTATGTTGTATGTCGTATGTCGTATGGTATATGTTGTATGTCGTATGTTGTATGTTGTATGTCGTATGTTGTATGTCGTATGTTGTATGTTGTATGTCGTATGTCGTATGTTGTATGTTGTATGTCGTATGTTGTATGTCGTATGTTGTATATTGTATGTCGTATGTTGTATGTCGTATGTTGTATGTTGTATGTCGTATGTTGTATGTTGTATGTTGAATGTTGTATGTTGTATGTTGTATGTTGTATGTTGTATGTCGTATGTCGTATGTCGTATGTTGTATGTCGTATGTCGTATGTCGTTTGTCGTATGTTGTATGTTGTATGTCGTATGTTGTATGTTGTATGTCGTATGTCGTATGTTGTATTCGTATGTTGTATGTTGTATGTCGTATGTCGTATGTTGTATGTCGTATGTTGTATGTCGTATGTCGTATGTTGTATGTTGTATGTCGTATGTTGTATGTCGTATGTCGTATGTCGTATGTTGTATGTCATATGTTGTATGTCGTATGTTGTATGTTGTATGTTGTATGTCGTATGTTGTATGTCGTATGTTGTATGTCGTATGTCGTATGTTGTATGTTGTATGTTGTATGTCGTATGTGAGAAGACAGGTTGCTTAGAATCTTTTTAAATTGAGTATTTGTCCGTGGAACTCATTATTATCATAGATAACAAGATAATAATATGATAATTGTCTGCGTTTCAAAACGAAGACTAGCCCAGTTTCACTTAAATCAATTCTGGGTATGAAAACTCTTTCTCTTTAATTTGAGCCAGTCAGAATGTTTGCGTTAATGTAAGGATATGTCAATTATGAACATTTAAACGCGTTCCATTGCATAGTCATTTCTTGGATTCGTGTTTTTAAGTAACATGGCAATAGCGCCTTTTTCGTAGATGAAGTAAATGTGGGGGGGATTCTAGATGAAGCTTGTGTATGCTTAAACTTGAATAATTGTTTGTCTTGTTTTCTTGGTTATCAGACACTAATAGTTTGTCTTGTTTTCATGGTCATCAGACATGACTTAATCTACATTAATATACACTTTAAACGGTTCTGGGACATAGTCATCTTCCTCGATCAACTGATGACAATTTTTTGCAAATATTTTGCGGTTTTCATTTGTTTCGTTTCTCCGTCACACGTTAACTGTAATTGTAATGGAAAATGCAACTTTGAATTGCATGAGTCACACAAAGGATATTAGAGTGGAACCAAATTAAACTGGAAGGAAGACTATCGTCTGGTCAGGCAAAATATACTGATCAGACTGGTTAGTTAGGGTCAGGCAAAATATACTGATCAGACTGGTTAGTTAAGGTCAGGCAAAATATACTGATCAGACTGGTTAGTTAGGGTCAGGTAAATGTACTGATCAGACTGGTTAGTTAGGGTCAGGTAAATATACTGATCAGACTGGTTAGTTAGGGTCAGGCAAAATATACTGATCAGACTGGTTAGTTAGGGTCAGGTAAATATACTGATCATACTGGTTAGTTAGGGTCAGGTAAATATACTGGCCAAGACCCTCACCCATGCTTCCTAGTAGCCCTCCGTAGAAACGGGCTGTTTTCATGGCAGCCTGGCTAACGAGGTGAGGGATCGACGTGATTCTCGTTGTAGTGAGCGACACGCAGATGAAGCCAAGCACAGTACAACCGCCTCGAGGACCCCGGTCCACCTTCATCAACACTCTCGAGATATGAGGAAAGCTACTGCCACCCGCCACTTAACGTCCTTTCCAGGGCCCACAAAAGAGTAAACTTACTCATTGTAGGCATTCGAAACAACAACAATATTATTCTCGGTGTTGCTATCTGGTCTGTACATGGTCTATTTTGTTGAAACCCGGTCTGCTCCTCCACCACTCGACAGCTGTGCTCTTTTATACTCTCTTTAAAATATTCCTGTTCAACTCTCTGCTGTACATTATTCCTCTATAGTGTGTATACTGATGCAAATCTCCCTTTTATGTCAACTTTATTACACAGGCCTTCTTTCCAGTTTTCCGATATTTCTTTCCTCTCCCAAACTTTACCAAGTTCAAGTAGCCTGTAACATCGTTGCTGAAGTTTCAATGTCCGTTTTTATCGATTCCGTGAAGATCATCTGGACCGGTCGCTTTCAGAAGACGTATGGCTTTCTTAATTTCCTCTGCGGTTAGTCTCTCCCAATTTACCTGTAGTTCTGATTCCGCTGTCTGAATGTCAAGACACTCTTGGGAAGCCGGGCGGTTTAAAAGTTCTGCAAATTGTTCATCCCATCTCTTCGTTTGCTCATTGATGTTATTTCTTTATCTGGGATAACGCCATTTACATGCTTATATGCGTCTGTTTATTTCTTTATGCCGTTGTACAGGCCTTTTATATTTCTTTTCGAACCAGCTTCCTTCGTCTCTCTCGTTAGTTCGTCAATATATTTTCTCTTGTCGCTTGTGATGTTCCTTTTCTAACTTCTTTGTTGGCTTCAGCATATTTTTCTGGGGCCAAGAATTGAGCAATTCTGATCGTGCAGCCTTTTACATATGCTTTCTTAACTTTTATTCTTTGCTATAGTTTGAGTTATTATCCCCGCTTTGTGTTGCCGAACTATTTTCTTCACAAATACAGCTGTGTACATTTTTAATCTGTTGGTAGTTGCCTTCCATCTCTTCTACTTCTCAGTACTTAATTGTAGTTATTATATTATTTATTTTACAAAACTACGTATCGATGCGTTGTTAGAAATTATAAGTACTATGTACAGATACGATCATTCGGCTCGAGCAAATGATTATGATAGAGCTAAAACACAATTGCTGAGCAGGGGACGGCGTGGGTTCGATCCCCATCACAGCACCGGCCGTTACCCCGGGGAAGCAAACCCTTAGAAAATGCAGGAGGAAGCAGATCCTAATATAAAATGATTGCCGAAGTCGGATGCACTGGGCCGACAGCCATAGTGCAACGCATACCGCCTTAGGGAATAAAGAAATAAGGCGAAAGCAACAAAAAACAAAACATTTTTTAAGTAAATCCATTTTTATAGCATTGACGGCTAAATATTATTTTCACGAAAAATAATAGTAATTATTATAATTATTATTGTTATTATTAGTATATTATTTTTATTAATATACCGATTTTAAGTTTATGTAGAAAATAGAGAAATAAATATATTACTTCTATCAAATAGCCTGCAATGCTGGGATCGATTGGGCTGACATGACGCAAAGTGAATTCTACATTATAGAAAGTCTTCAATTTTTCGTAAGTCTTCGAGGAACCCCTCGACTACCCCAGCAATGGGGACAATGTCGTTTGACAGTTTGTTTGGTTGTTTTATTTGTTTGTTGTTTTTGTTTTTTTTGACAGAAAGTCTTCAAACCACTTCTCTTTGTTGCAAAATGCAGTGCTACATCCATTAATCAAATATTAAACGCTTTTATTTGCCATTTGTAACTGTCCAGACAAGTCTGATTGATGGTTTCAAGACTGTCTTGTGAAAGATCACCTGATTTTAAAATCGCATTATTTAGAATTGCTTTCTGACGTAATTTGAATACAGCTGTCGATTGCCCGAAATAAATAACTAAATATGGATAAACGAAGAAGCAACAATATTCATGAAATTATACTAGTTGGAAAATCCCGATTCAACAACCATTTCTGTTTTGAAAGTGTAATTTTGAAATTTAACCCAGTTGTTTCAAAACTGATGAATGCAATACATGTGCTGTATTGTTGTCGTGATATGAAGATTAATTGTTGGGGTAGGTATGTTCGTTAATGGAAAAATGATGCGTTTTTCACATACCGTACATCATTTATTCGTGTGTAAGTTCAGAGTGTAAAAAAATACTGTCCGATTATAATTAGGTAATTGTGATGAACATGAATTCAATTTAATTCATATCCAGTGCCGTCTCGACAATGATCGTTGGTCGCAATGACCTCCTGACGTTTTATATTATCTGTCCACTTCTAAGGATGCTTACCTCGTGGTCGACTGTTTAACCTTTTGTGCTGCTTGTACAGAAGAGTTCTACTTGCCAATGCCTCCTTCACACATCGTGTGGTGGTGGTGGGATGGGAGGGAGTGGGGGGAGCAGGGTGTTATCCACATCTTCAGGCAGGTACTCAATTATATCTCCTAACTGCTTGTTCATTGCCACACCCATCTCCGCATCATATGGTAGTATTGAGTATATATAAAACATGATCATTCGTATCATCTAGATATGAATATCTTCTTCATTTTGCTGAATGTATCTTTGGCCATACATATTCTCCTTTTTTGTTAGAGGAAGACCAAAGTCTGGTCAGACACAACATTATGATCAGACATATCATGCAAAATATACTGGCCAAGACCCTCACTTCGGCTTCCTAGTAGTCCTCCCTGGAAACGGGCTGTTTTCATGGCAGCCTGGCTAACTGGGTGAGGAATTGACTTGAACCCCCGTAGTAGTGAGCGACATGCAAATGAAACGAAGCATAGCACACCCGCCTGGACGACTCCGGTCCACCTTGATTTGAAGAAAGCTACTGCAGTCCGCGACTTCACCTTTTCAGGACGCACAAAAGACTAAACATACTCATTGTGTGCATTCAACATGAAGATTCTCCTCTTTATTCCAGTTTCATATTTGCCATCATCCGTTATTACCAACCACGATAAGACAACCTTGTCACTTGCTCCATCACGTCTCCATTTACCCCATGTACAATTGCGCCTTTCCATGTGAGCGTCTCACAGTTTTACAAAACAAATCAATGTGTAGATTCCACCATGTACTTCACATGCACTTGTAATTTATCATTAATTTCAACCAATAGTACTGGGTCGCTGCCGAAGACGGATGTGTCGGACCGAAAGATGCAAATATTCAAGCTGTAAACTAACGACACAACGCATTCCGTTCTCCAAACTACATTCTGGTACTTGCAAAGCCCTGTTCATGGCTTGGCAGAGGGAGATTGAGAACGAACGCAGAAGAAGTAGTACTGGGTCATCAGCATAACTAAGATTGTTTGTTATTGTGACTGTCATCACTAATCTGGCAAAGATGGCGCCGTAACTGGCTGCGAGTCTACATTTCTCTACTGTTTTGGATCATTATGGATGCCGCCAGACCACGGATTTGCCTGGAATTCACACTAGTCGACGACTTACACTTGTGTTCACGGATACATGGAGTTGTTTTCCGTCTGGACTTGTTATTTCGTTCTTTTTTTGTGATTTCTTCCGTCCGTTTATCCTGGTCTGGACGCCGGCTGAATGGCGCTACGCTTATACCTGTGTCGTATCTCACGGGTTAGTTCTGCCGGTTCACCTTCACGAATATGGCGTGTGGGAATTTTAGATTCTACTATGATGAACTGAATACAGCTGGGGAGAGATGCCATACTCACTCACATGCTGAGTGTTGTCCATACGACCTCTTGTGGTTATCGAAAAGGCACGACAAACTGCGTTAGATGCCTTCCCACCTTTCTACCCTGCGGGTTATATGTTTACGGAAAGGCTTCGGTGGTAACCCTGAGGCAAAATCTGCATCCTATGCTATCTCCAGTCGTCTCGATAAATGTCTTGCCACTGGCAAAAGGTAGCTTAGGCTCTGTGAGCGAGGTTGACAAAAGGCGCAGTTACTTCCTCACTTTAATCCAAATCTCCGCGCAAGTCACCCATTTCAGCGGACACAGCAAGAGATACGACTGTCCACAAGGCTGAACAAAGAGAGTGGTCTTCATCACTTGTGATGGACAACTATCAACTATCACTAGTCCAGATTCTTGTCTCCAGCTTGCTTGAAGATATTTTCAGTGTACAATTTTAGAAGGCAATGTGATAATATACACCCCTGACGCACACCTCTTCTTTTTCTCAATATATGGTTGTTGTCTATGAAGCATACCCGATTAGCTTTTCTGGAATTCTATATATTTTTGAGCCAACATTCTGACACAAAGTATGGCGTCTCTGATGCCGCCGGTTCTACGAACAACAAATGATCGTTCACCCACTTCTCTATCTATTTTACTTTTGGTTCTATCGCGCATGATTTTCAAAAGTATTTGAGTAATGCCATTCATGAAATATAGTGCTGTAGTCGTTACAATTAACTGATCTGATTTGTTTGGACAACGCAATAAGAACTGCGGTTTACGTGTCTTCTTTGATTTCCGACATTGTGCAGTTGTGGTTGGACGGATTCGTATTAGCATCAATGCCGAAGCTGGACAATCTTCTCAAAGCTACATGTGCGGCATACTAGTCACTGCCCGAACACAGTTCACTGAGGATCGGAACGATGCTAGGGCCACATTTATGAATCATGAAAGAGTTTGCCGTCTTTGAAGTAGGGGTCTTTAAAAAAGTGTTTGCAAACAGACATTGTATCATTTTCTAATTTAAAAGTATGCTAGAAATGTCAAACATAAAAGAAACAAAGAACGGCATATAGTTGACAAGACCAGTTAAAACTAGCATGACTGATCACATTTGTTTAACCTTTTCAAGTATAAAACAAACTATGCTTGTTGGACAGTGACATTAAAAATGTGAACGAAGCATTGACAAGTAGAACTCTTCTGTACACGCAGCACAAAATGTGAATGAAGCATTTGGCAAGTAGAACAAACTCTTCTGTACAAGCAGCACAAAGTATGAATGAAGCATTTGGCAAGCAGAATTCTTCTGTGCAAGCAGAACAAAATGTATCTTTAAATTTTCTTTCTGTAGGGTGAAAGACACTTCAGGAAATATGGTGCAAGGAGCTCACTTGATCTACATTCAATAAAATCACAGGAGTAGCAAGCTTTTTTCAAGAACATCATATCAGAATTCAAAATTAGTTATATTGTGTGCAGGACGGTTTACTAGACACTTTCGAGACGCATGATACGTTATTTCAAGGTACTTCAGTCTTGATACACCCATAACAAAGAAACATATATTTTTAGCACATAATTTGATGTATCCCATAATAGTTTAACTGTTGGGGGTGTCAAACTTTCTGCGAGAATAGACTAGAATTTCTGCTATCGCTTATTCCTGCCGTTTTAGCAATGAATTCCATGAATCTGCCAACATTGGTAAAATGATAAGTAGAGCAGCATGCAGTTTCTACTGTAGCATGACAAAACCCATGATATTAGATGATGTGGTATCTGGGGTAGTTGTCTCGCCGCAGCGACTCAATTTCAACCAGTGTAGGTAAAGCGATCTCAGTCCCGCCAGGCGGAGCGATAGCGCGGACTTGCGGAAAACGCTCGCCTGCCTTTCCCCGTAGACCGAATTGGGTGCGGTTTGTTGCAGCGGCTCCTCCACCGAGGTGCGCTGGTCTGGTCCGTATCAGGAAACGTGGTCCGTCCGTGGTGATTTATCTAAGGCTTATAGCAGAGCTCGACAGTACGTCTCGCTGGTGGTCCGACTCTCGCAAAGAGCTTGTGACCGGCAAATGGAAAGCAGGAATCGTTGCCTCGAGGCCCTGCGTTCTCCTTCGGAGAAGGGCAGGCCGGCAGGCCAAATTGTCTCTAGTCCCAGTGAAATTCATCGCCGAAGTCGTTGGGATCCGTTCTGCACAGAGCGCTGCCATCCCTCCTCGAGCGAGCCCGGTCGGTCGGTCGTCTGGTGCGTGTGGGAGGCCCCTGTCAGGCGGTCCTAGGTCGACGGAGTGAGGGACGGGTGGAACAACCGTCCGTCCCGTCAGTCGGTCCCTGCGGCCGTCGTCCCAGTGAGGCTTTTTACACACCCTTCCTCCGCCGACCAGTGTGTGCTGTACGTACGTCTCCGACAGATATCTGGTTGATCCTGCCAGTAGTCATATGCTTGTCTCAAAGATTAAGCCATGCATGTCTAAGTTCACACTGTCTCACGGTGAAACCGCGAATGGCTCATTAAATCAGTCGAGGTTCCTTAGATGACACGATCCTACTTGGATAACTGTGGCAATTCTAGAGCTAATACATGCTTACCAAGCTCCGACCCTCGCGGAAAGAGCGCTTTTATTAGTTCAAAACCAATCGTCGTTTCCCCTCGCGGGGTTGCGGCGTCCCCACTGGTGACTCTGGATAACTTTGTGCTGATCGCATGGCCTCATGTGCCGGCGACGCATCTTTCAAATGTCTGCCCTATCAAATGTCGATGGTACGTGACATGCCTACCATGTTTGTAACGGGTAACGGGGAATCAGGGTTCGATTCCGGAGAGGGAGCATGAGAAACGGCTACCACATCCAAGGAAGGCAGCAGGCGCGCAACTTACCCACTCCCGGCACGGGGAGGTAGTGACGAAAAATAACAATACGGACTCTTTCGAGGCCCCGTAATTGGAATGAGTACACTTTAAACCCTTTAACGAGGATCTATTGGAGGGCAAGTCTGGTGCCAGCAGCCGCGGTAATTCCAGCTCCAATAGCGTATATTAAAGTTGTTGCAGTTAAAAAGCTCGTAGTTGGATCTCAGGCGCAGGCAGGCGGTCCGGCTCGCGCCGGTTCACTGCCCGTTGTCTCCTGCCCTACCGTCTGCCGGCTCTCTCCCACGGGTGCTCTTCGCTGAGCGTCCTGGGTGGCCGGCGCGTTTACTTTGAAAAAATTAGAGTGTTCAAAGCAGGCCTCGGCTGCCTGAATAATGGTGCATGGAATAATGGAATAGGACCTCGGTTCTATTTTGTTGGTTTTCGGAACTGGAGGTAATGATTAACAGGGACAAACGGGGGCATTCGTATTGCGGCGTTAGAGGTGAAATTCTTGGATCGCCGCAAGACGAGCTACTGCGAAAGCATTTGTCAAGAATGTTTTCATTAATCAAGAACGAAAGTCAGAGGCGCGAAGACGATCAGATACCGTCGTAGTTCTGACCATAAACGATGCCGACTAGCGATCCGCAGGAGTTGCTTCGATGACTCTGCGGGCAGCTTCCGGGAAACCAAAGTGTTTGGGTTCCGGGGGAAGTATGGTTGCAAAGCTGAAACTTAAAGGAATTGACGGAAGGGCACCACCAGGAGTGGAGCCTGCGGCTTAATTTGACTCAACACGGCCAACACTGAAATGACTGACATGCCGAGACCACTTTCCTGGGGTCTAATATGGAACTGGTGCTGGATTTAGACCCTCAGAAAACTGGGGATATGCCCCCTGTGGCTCGGTTGGTCTGCATCCAGTGTTTGATAAAGGAATTGACGGAAGAGCACTATCAGGAGTGGAGCCTGAGGCTTAAATTGACTAAACACGCCAATAGTGTAGAATGACTGTCAAAAGAGAGAACCTTCGATGGGTCTAATAGTGAACATGTGCTGGTATTAGACCCACGGAAGACAGGTCAGTCTCCAAACTCCCAAATGAAAGAGCGCCTGCTACGGTAATCTGGCCTTCTCCCTGCAGAAATCGCAGGCTCAAGCAACTTGGCCATTGACTAATCAAAAGCCCTCTATTGATACGGTCTGGCTACTATTGAACGGGTGCTGGAAATAGACCCTCTGAAGACAGGTCAGTTTTACCCTACTAAATACAGGGCTTTGCTACGGTAATCCTGCTACGCCCGAGAGGAGCCGCAGACATTTGGTTCACATACTAGGCGGATAAGCCAACGGTGCAAGGGGAGGGATTACGGCCGAACGCCTCTAAGCCAAAAATCCCGCCCAAAAGCAGCCCAGCACGAATGCAAAGGGAGGCTTCGATATGGTGGGGACCTGGGGGCCACGCTCCAGCCCCGCCCGGTCAAGCCGCAGAATGAGGTCTCTGCCGTCCGCTGATAAAAGCGGACGGGAAGCCGCTCGATATTCACCCCATACGGCGATGAGGAATGAAATCATTTGTAGAAGACTTAGTTCTCGGTCGGGTGCCCTAAGCAGTAGATCAGCTACCTCACTGCGAACTGCTGAGACTCAACCCTTGACCATGAGATATGTCCGCTCCCTAAGCGGACAACATCTCTGTGCAAGACTAGGCTTGTCACCTGGTCAAATGCGCTATTTCGAGAGGAATCACAGGTCGCTGACATTTGGTCCACGTGCTTGGCTGATAAGCTACCATCTGAGGGATTACGGCCAACGCCTCTAAGCCAGAATCCCGCCCAAAATCTCAGCACCGCTGAGATGGGAGGCTACGACATGGCTGGGGCTTGTGTCCCGGCCCGATCGAGCCGCAAGAATGCACCTGGTAAAATGCACTCCTTCCTCGCTCTTTGCATCTGTCTGCTATCAGTCATTCCAATGGACGCAGAAGAGATGCTGTCCAGCGGACACTGCACCTCCTGTCCTATGGTGACAAGCTCCCGGGTGGCGGGGAATGCTAGGCGTACCATCACTGCAGATGAGCCGAGAAAATAGAGCGAGCAAAAAGATACCTCACTCATATGCAAATGCTACGCTTCTGGCAGGACGTGACGATCCTGGGAAAAAGTCACACTGGACTGCCTCTCTTCCGGGATAGTACAAACTAGTACATAGTCCATCATATCATTGCCAAACGCTATAGACACGAGTAGGGAAGACTCGATAGTCCTGCAAGACAACTTCCCAAGAGAGACAACTCTGACCAAAAACAACTGCTGCCTTGCAGTTAGGCTGGGGACAGCCAAAGGCTAAGGAGGGCAACCCTACAGAAACGCCTGTTGAAATCGGATGCACTGAGCTACTGGCTAACAAATTAAATCAGTGCAACGTAAATATCGCTGTAAACAGCGTACGATGAAGAAGAAGAAGAAGAAGATGATGTGGTGACAATCATATTATCTAACCCAAACTCCAACTATAAATCTAACCAAAACCCTAAACCTAATCCTAACCCTAGCTATAACCATAAACTTAAGCATGGCCTAACTCTAACCCTAACCCTACACCTAATCCTAACCCTAACCATAACCATTTGCAAAACTGAATAGAACCATCTTTCCTACACTTTTGTCTTTATCTAAGTCTATACTTATTTAAAACACAATTGTATCGACCAGTCCTCCCCCCCCCCCCCCCCCGAAATGGAATATATAGGTCCCAAAGTCGAGCCCTGTGGCACTTTCATTTCTATCTCTCCCACCTCAGAGTACTACTTATGTACTCCACTCTCTGCCTTCTTCTCGTTTACCGATTTTCTCTCTATTCCATATGATTTCAACTTCCTAAACGAATGAGGTACCATATCAACAGCTTTTGCAAAATAAAGATAAAGAACATCCACTAGTACCCCTCCATTAATCAATTTGGTAACCTCCTCCATTAGGTCTAATAAATTTGTTTAGCACAATCTCCAATTCGCAAACCTGTGTTGACAATTTCTGATTAGATGCAATTTGTCCAAACGCATTACAATGTTTTCTTTGATTATTGACTCTTACATTTTCCAGACAATGTTCGTTAACTCACAGGTATATAATTTACTGGATCTGATTTTTGTTATATTTTTGAAGAAGGTTATCACTTCCGCATGTTTCCAATTTCCTGAAACAATCCCATTCGCAAGTGTTTGAGAATATAATTTAGCCAATGGTTGTGCTAACACGTCTCTAATTTCAAACAGCAATCTTGATAGGGACATTTATCCATTTTCAACTCGATCAATTGTTTCAAAACCATTTCCTCCGTACTGCAGGCTGATCTTAATCCCCCTGTATCTTTGTTGCTTTGCAAAACATCTATGGGCTCTGTAATTTTGGAGCAATCTCCTTTTGTGCACTGTGCCAAAATTATCATTGAGAAGATTAGCCTCTTCCCTATTCTCACTTATTATTTTTTTTTCCTGTGCTACCTTTGAGAGTGCCTAGTTTGTGATTCGATTTTTGCTGTTCTATTCACTTATGTTTTATGAGTTATGTTTTACTTGTTCAAATATTGTAAATATGTTTCTTTCGATTTTCCAGCATTTTAAATATTTAGTCCATGTTTTAATTTTAGCTTTTATACATTTACTTATCGGTTTTCTTTCGTTAGAGGTTTACCTTCCTTCATGGAACAAATTTATCTTTTAGATCCTCTTCAACATTTGTTCCACTCCACAATACGTTTCTAGATTTGGTGGCTTGCTGTTTCTTTGACCTTCTTAACGTTTGTCAGGGTAGTCGTATGCTCTTTTACTTAATGTTATCTTTCTTCCTTGTTACAAGATCCCACCGGATGATCTGATGGTCGTTTGAGACAACTAGTTCTCCAACGGTTACATTTTCAATCATATTTGCATCTGAAGTAAATACAAGGTGGAGTACGTTTTTGTCTCTGGTAGTTTCTCCATAATTGGGGACATGGGTGGGGCAGCCATGCATGGCATGTCCTGGTGTTTGGTTGGGTGCTCTATAATCAAACGTGTGGGTATCTCAAATACCATTTCTGTGGAGGTGGCCCTTGAGTCTGCAGTGTCCCTTTCTGAGTCTGACGATCTGTGTCTGTCCATCTCTAGCAAGTTTGTCCATCTCTAGCAAGTTTGTCCATGCTGCCATTTGCTTGCAGACACGATTGAAGCTGAAATGTAATAGCATTCTATAACCAGGACCGGTCCAAAATAATCGTGGAGGTTCTATGGTTAATAAAGAAAAGTGAGCAGGCAGAAACAGAACAAACAAATCTAAGTTACGCGTGAGCTTAGGAGCAAGTACCCTAGCAACTTCTGGACACACGTGTACATTGATGAATGGGCTGCGACAAGCGAAAAAAGGGGAGGCAGTGAAGCCTACACCAACGATGACATAGAAAACCACTTCAGTGGAGACCTGTAAAATGTCAGAGCTGAAGCAACAGCCGTTCGTACAGCAACTCACTTTTATCATCCAAAACTCAACTACAATGAAAAGGTCATTCTAACAGACTCCATGAGCGTGCTACAGACCATCTCAAGCCCCACACAAGATAGACTCTCACACGAAATAAATTACAAAATGGGATTTCTGTAAAAAAAAAAAAAAAATCTAGTTCTACAGTAGTACTAAACAGGGCTGTATATTTTTCCAATCAGCTAACTCGTCCAGGTACTGGCTATGCAGCTCTATTTCCGACAAAGAAAATGGTAAATTGCATGATAAAGTGAAAATGAAAGACGAATAGACGGAGTTGGTAAGCAGGACATTATGATAAAAATGAAGGACAAAAATGTGGATACGGTATGTTGGACAATATAGTGAAAATAGAGGACAAATATTTGGATATGGGAAGTTGGACAATATAGTGAGAAAAAAGGGAAAAAAACATGAAAAAAAAACTAGTAAAAGTTGATTAAGGTTGAGCTTAATCAAAATTTAAAAATGGGTATGGTCAGATACCGCACCGAGACGAAAACACAAACAAAACCTACGTTACGACGAATAGGTCTTCATCAGGGACAACAACACTGAACTAACAAATCAACATATAAGAAAAAATGGTCAACTCATCTGTTTCAGGTAGGAGACGCTTTCTGTCTAAGCGACCGGTTGTGCCAAGTGCTCGATAGAAACTGAAATAGGAGCGGTCAAACAAAAAGTGGCGGAATATGCCTGATAAGCCAAGCGTGGCCAAATAGTGGTCCAGATAGGAGAACAATGAGAAGGCAATATAAGCCGGGAGGGCGTGATATTGATATAAGAGAGGGGGGAAGAAAACTGATGGAAGAATGGGGGAGGCGGGGGGGGGGGGAGGAAGACAAATAGATGGGGGCCAGTGTGAGGGTTTAAGAAAAAGTATGGAAGATATTAATACCATGTGGTTGGAGACAGCCCATACTCGAGATAAGTCTGTTCTCAAGTGCGAATCGATGACGATCGTCAGAGAAGCACGAAACTAGACCAGTGACACTGACGTCAGCCACACCCCGGTGCTCAGGACCATTGAAGTGGCTGGCAATTGGGGAACCAATGCGGTTGCGGATGTCGTTTAGGTGTTGGCGGAAACGCTCCCGTAGTTCCATACCAGTTTCCCCAATGTAAGTCATACCACACTGGCAGCAGATGATGGAATAGATGAGGTTACGAGATTTGCATGTGAACCCCTCTTTGATGAAGAATGCAGCCTTAGGAGAGGTAATGGAGCAAGAAAGGATGACATGAGGGCAGGTAACACAGCCACGTGAATTTTTGCACGGCCTGGTGCCTGGGAGGCTATGAGGGCTGGTGTGTAGGCGACTACTGACCAGCAAGTCCCTCAGGTTCCTGTCACGCTTGTAGGCGACAAGGGGAGGATCGGGAAAAACTTTGCGAGTGGTAGGATCAGAGTGAAGGATAGGGAGATGGCGGAATAGGATATCCCGGACAGAGACGCTGTGAGGGTGATAGGTGAGGACGAGTTTCACACGGTCAGAGGGAGGACGGCGGGTGGGAGTGAGGGAGTCTTGGCGGGAGATAAGAAGAACCCGCTGAAGGGCGGAGGAGAGAGTGGTCTCAGGGTAGAGTCGCTTGCGGAAGAAGTCAAGCATCTCGTGGGCCCTGAGAAGGAAGTCGTCTTCATCCTGACATAGGCGTCGGAGGCGGAGGAGTTGGGAGAAAGGAAGCGAATCGTGGAAGGATAGGGGATGGGAGGAAGTGTAGAGGAGGTAGTTGTGGGCGTCAGTGGGTTTGTAGTAGACAGTTGTGGAGAGGCCTGAAGGGCAGATAGAGACAGTGATGTCCAGAAAGTGGACAGACGTAAGGGAAATGTCAGACGTGAACTTGATCGAGGGATGGAAGTCGTTGACAAAGTCGATAAAGTTGAGGAGATCCTTCTCCGACATGTCAGTAATACCAATCCCATCGTCGATGTATCGATAATACATCAAAGGAAAGGGGCCCTGGAATTGAAGCCAGATCAAGTGTTCCAGGTGACCCATGAACAGGCATGCGTAGCTGGGGCCCATTCTGGTGCCCATAGCCACACCGCTGATCTGGTCGATGAACTGGTCATTGAATTCAAAGGTATTGAGAGTAAGAACGAGTTCTGCTAGACGGACGATGGCAGACGTGGAGATGGATGGGTTAACCCTTCGGTCAAGGAAGACACGGAGGGCCAATAAACCATCAGAGTGGGGGATCGAGGTGTACAGTGAACAGACATCGAGTAGGAAGAGACGATAGGTTTGGTCGGGGGAGAGGACAATGGTAGAGAAGGTGGTTAAGGCGTGGTTGGTGTCCTTAAGAAATGTGGGAAGACTCTTCACCATAGGTTGGAAGACACTATCCAGGAAGTCCGATACCAGTTCGGTGGGACAGGAACATGCAGAGACAATAGGGCGACCTGGGTTGTCGGGCTTATGAATTTGTATCTGACCATACCCATTTTTAAATTTTGATTACGCTCAACCTTAATCAACTTTTACTAGTTTTTGTTCATGTTTTTTTCCCATTATACACATCCACAGAACCGCTGCAGCCTCGCCTTATTTTAAAAGACAATATAGTGAAAATAGAGGACAAATAGCTGGGTGTGGCAAGTTGGATAATATAGTGAAAAAGCAAACATTTGAAAACCACAAATGCTTTTTGACAGTCATAAATAATCTTTTCTAGCGTCTGTAGAGTCTTTCCATTCGTCGATGTGCAGTGAATGACGCAAGTTCAATAGTAGTGTACAATTGAATAACATCAATTTCATACAGGCAAGCACTAACATGTCAAGGTCGTCCGACAGCAGATAATTATGATAGAAACACAGTATTAGTGACTTAATAATGCTCGATCTCAAACATTTAACACTTCAGTTGTAATTTACCTTGTATTCCTAGATAACATTAACTTCATATTTTTATTATTACAGTTGGGCGGACTATAGCGTAATCCGACAAGATTAATTGCCCGCAAAATTTGTCATTGATAGTAAAACGCTGTTCAACCTCTTAGAAAACGTTCAGTTGTTGAATAACAATGATATTTGTCATTGTCGATTTGTCGTGAACAAGAATTTCATGAAGGTTATTGAGAGCTTCATTGTCAATATGTATCTTTTGAACGCATAACGTAGATTTGTTTGTTCTGTTGCTGCCTGCTCACTTTTCTATGTTAACCATGAAACCTCCACGATTATTTTGGACCGGTCCTGGATCCCTATCCATGGTTCTAGAATGCTATTAAATTTCAGCTTCAATCGTGTCTGCAAGCAAATGGCAGCATGGACAACCAGTAACAGTAGTTAGATGAGTATGTCACCGATTTCAAAAAGACATTTGACCGCGAGGATCGGTGGCATACGACGAGATAATCGAACTTTGATACCTACATCATTGATCTGATCACGGCTGTCAGCGTGCGAAAGATGGCTTGGTGTGGGCAAGTCACGGGGTCCAGCGGAATTACATGGTTGCGTACCGGGAAGTAGAGGGCGGGGTCGTCCAGGGACGACATGGGCAGGCAACATCACTGAGTGGATCATATTCGTCCCGGTGAGGCACGTCCGGCGGCAGCGGACACAGAGAGATGGCGTGGAATTGTGGGAGTGTCTTCAAGTGTGCCCCAAGGACCTGATGGGTTACGGGATGAACTAAACTGACCAACATCATTGACACTATCGTAGACCGTCACATGATTGAAGCCGGTTGTTGTTGTCTATGTCATTGACTGATGTAGGTTACAGAGTCATAGTCAACGAATGCCTTTTCGTGAATATTACTAGCATTTTCAATACATGGTCTGTTCTCATGCAGGTATCAGTAAAAAAAATCAATGAAATCCAAGTTCAGGCATTCTCATTAGTACACTTATTAAGGGGCAGCCAATTTAGAAATAAACAACAGGGAATGGGTGCAGGGGGGAGTTGGTGTTTGGGATAGTGGAGGGGGGGGGGGAGTGGTATTTCACCCGGACAAAAGTAGTGAAACCAACGACCCTGATCAGTACTGGCCCTCTGATCAGGAAAGAGATTACCAATACTTACCCTAGATCCACCAGCCAAGACCCCTCTAGCACCAGAATGACTGCTTGGGGGAGAGACTTCGGTGGGCACATTAACATTACAATCGCTCGCTGGTCATTTTGTGACAAAACTGCATGACTGGAATGAGAACCTGGTTGTCTACTAACTCCGCAGTCTTCTGGGAGGTCGCTGTGGTCGAGAGGTAAGGTCCTCGCATCTAGAAGCAATGAACTGAAATGGTGAACGATCAAATTCGACATATTTTCAAACTACCCCAGGTCTCATGAGAGATGAAAACAGAGTGCCTGCATCACGAGTTACCTCTAGTCTTCTTGACCTATGTCCTGATACTGGTCCAAGGGAGCTTGGGACCAGAGAGTGAGGTTGATGACCAGCGCAGTTTCTACTTCACTATTATCTAAATGCAGCGTAAGTTACATCATCAAGACAACCCCGTCTGATCCTGTTGCCATCATCGTCTGACTAACAATAGCAGTAAACATACTTGAATATATATGGGTGTCTCAATACCTAAGTTCAAGAGTGGATAAACGTATTTTCGGATGTGCCAATGTATGTATGCCCAGGAGTGGCAATGAGAACGTTTTATTCGCAAAGGAAATCCATCTGATCACATAAAACCAAGTACCATGGGAAGAGACTTCAGGAGTTTAATCAGTCGCAAGACGAAAGGGACGACAAGGATCAAGAATAAGAACATTCTGCTGAGTTAAACCGATTGTGTTCAGATTAGATTTGATATAGATTAAAACTTGGGGAATTAGTATTGGCAGGTGCTTCCACTTCGCAACTGTATGCAGCGTCTCATTTACTTGACAGTGATTGATAATGTTTGTATTATCATGACGATATAGTTTAGCTCGTATATTATTTTACGCAATATAGTTGCACTTTTATATTTTCTCAAAGAATGGCCAATGTTTAATTTTAACCAGAAAAGGGGAAGTAATTGAGGGGTACCTGGCTCAAAGGGACCTAACCTGTTACATTTAATTATGGAAGAACACAAATGCGTTTTAAAAGATCTTCTACAACTATATTTGCAATGAACATATGCCATGTGAAATTTATTTTAGTAAATTGATTTATAGAGTGTTAAATTGTAAGACTGTGACACACATTTTATCACTGATCAGGACACGCTACTGGAACAGATAGAGATTACAAATTAATAATACAACAAACAAGAAGTGCTTTCGTTGCGTTCTGGAATTGATGAAAATCGATACAAATTAGCTCCATTACAAAAATACAAATCTTAAATTCCTAGGTAAAGTGCATCCTGTATTATGAGCGTTGAATATAGGGACGAAAAGGTTTCAAACTGTTGTCAATGGATGCCTGTGCCGAATAGAAGACCTAAAATTCTATGATGAAGTCACTTATGTGGAACTGTTGAAAATAATCAGACATTTATCAGCGGTTCTCCGAGGAAGGAAAAGGCACTTATGATGGATAGAGCACAGACTGCATATGCATGAACATATTCTACTTACTTACACTCATAAATGTATTTCTGTTGTGCTAAAGAGCCTTTTTGTGTCCTGAAAAAAGATTTTTAATTCTACAAACTCTTCTATGAACTTTGTAATAAAATGGCTGTTACTTAATGACTGTCCTTCGCGTGGGGTGTGTGTGTTTGCGTGCGTTCGTGCGTGTGTGTGTGTGTGTGTGTGTGCGTGTGCGTGTGCGTGCGTGCGTGCGTGCGTGTGTGTATCTCATCATTGGCTCTTTTCGTCTTGTCAGGTGATAGTAATTGTGCTATTAGCACAAAGCCCGGGCAGAAATCAAGAGAACATGTGTTACCCATGCAGTATGGTCCCTCTTTCGGTCTGCCTTGTTTATTCCAAAGGAAAGGTGATACCAGTACATTTGGAACAAGGCAAGCTACAGAAGTTGAAGGATCTGCAAAGCAATGCTCTATCTGTTCACCTGTCAGGGTTTCACTCCAAGACCAGTCCCCAACCAAGGCTAAAGGCCTGGTATACCCTGCCACAACACTCAGCTGAGGTTGTCGTTCCTCGCTCTAGGATAAGGCATTGTATCCTCTTGCGCGTGCTCCTTCGCACATCATCGGTTGTCAGATTTAGTAGATGCTGACCAACTTTCAGAGTTATCGGAAAACAGGTTGCACAGTCATATCTGACAAAACTCGACAAGATACACCAGCATCTGTATCTGCAGGGCTTAAGATGGTTTGAAAGCAGAGTTTTCTTTTTCCTACATGAGTTGCCTTCCTAGACTTGTGTAACAGTTCCAGCCCGAGCTTGAGCATGTGGTCGGCGACTCTGAGAACAAATGTACCTGAATGTGTGTCAAGGTCACTCACCGTCTCGATACTAAGTCAACAGGGGAAAACGGGGTTGGGGGAAATAATGTGTTTACAGGTAAGAGGCTAGGTGCTGACCACTTGGCATTCCGGTTTGAGTAGTGTGGGATGAGTGACAGACAAGAGGCCATCCCCCAGAGCCATCCCCCACAGATCCATTGGACTGCTCTGACCCTGCTTGAGACTATATAATACTAGACAAAGTTTAGCTCAAGCAGATTGACCATGGAGAGAGAGAGCAAGAGAGAGACAGAATTTATCTATGAGTCTGTTTAGCTCACCGACTTAATAGAAGAGTGATTGTTAGGCTGTTTTTACGAATGTGTGAGAACAGTGTCGCTGAACCAGCATACGCCTTCGAGTCTTGGCTAGTCGCTCTATAAGGTGTGTGTTGGGTGCCATGTGTCTAAGTAAGATCTAGATGTATGTGTGGTGTATGTAGACACAGAGGGAACGATGTATGTTCTGAAGAGTTACGCAAGTGTACAGATCGACTAGGTGAGCTCTAGATGTGTGTGTGGTGTGTGTAGACACCGAGGGAACTATGTATTTTCCGAAGCGTGGGTATACGCAGATCGATTGTGTGATCATATGTGAGTATAAGTTGAATATATTGAATGTATTATGTCCAGATCACCCGCCTGAGGGGATCTGAGTGTCACTGAATACGAACGTGAGGACCAGTTTTGTAGAGTGTGTTGAGGGTGCAGATAAGGGGAGGGGAGTGTGCGGCTAGAACTGGGTTGGATTAGTTAGGAGCAACATCAATAGCTTATTCTTGTAAACTCCGAGTATCTATTTAGATAAGATTGTATTTCTTATATTGCTGTAATTTGATTGCACTTACTTTAATAGTTGTTGTACGAGTATGATATAATAAATATGCCCCCTGCTGTGTCCTATGGGATTTCCTGTGTGTGGTCATGAATGATGTGGATGAGTGTGGTAACATTATAGATAGTGGCAATCTGGACCCTGCTACACTTTATATTACATAGACTGCATATATATATATATATATATATATATATATATATATATATATATATATATGTATATATATATATATATATATATATATATAAACAGTCAAGAGACAAAGCGTAAGGTACACGCGAGAAACAACATTATCCGAAAATTGACTGGCTCAGCATGGAGTGCTCAGCCATGAGTCTTACGAACATCAGTGATTGCCTTGTGCCTTTCCGCAGCGGAATATGCAGCCCTAGTCTGGAAAAACTCCACCCACGCAAAACAAGTTGATACAGCAGTGAACGAGATGGGCATGATAGTGTCGGTGTGCCTTAAACCCACCCCCACAAACAAAATATATCCCTTAATTGGCATGGCACCACCTGATATAAGAAGAGGTGTATCTGCGAAAATCGAACGAACGAAACAGAAAAACGACCCTAGACATCCGATGTTTGGCCATCAGGAACAAGCCACAAGACACAGTTTCTTAAAATCGACAGAGACCATCCAGACAAGCCCGGAAGGTCGACGCATCGAGATGTGGCGCGAAACAATGCAGGATCCATGGATAGAGCCCAAGGAAGAGGCTGCGCCTGGACACCACCTGCCCTATGCTGTGTGGAAGGCAATGAACAGACTTCGAACTGGTCTGTCAAGATGCAGAGTGAACTTGAAGAAATGGGGATACCCAGATGTCGACACATGTGAATACGGAGCAGTTCAGGACCAAGATCATCTGATGTCCTGCCCCAACGTCCCTGAAACCTGTGATATGAACGACATGATGGAGGCGATCGACAAGGCAGTTCAGGTTGCTGAATACTGGACGGATGCCGTGTTACATGGTGTTTAGGTACGGAAAGTAAGTAAGTAATATATATGTATATATATTTATATATATATAGAGAGAGAGAGAGAGAAAGAGAGAGAGAGAGAGAGAGAGAGAGAGAGAGCTGGAGAAATTCTTTACAAAATCGCTCGTCTGTTACGAGTAGAAATTTTTGCTTGACAAGTATATAAAAATATATAATCGTTAATTTTGCTTTTAATCGTTCCTACGTAACGAGTAACGACTCTCGCAAGATTATTATCGATGTTACGGTTCGAATAGATCGTACATATGGATATGAGTATACAGCGAATCTCGCAAGGTGAATGCCGATATTACTCTTCGACTGAAGCGTAGAATAGCAATTGACATGATTAAATAGCGATTCTCTCACAGGGTGATAGCAATATAACAATCTATTCAATATCGCGACTGCAAGTAGTTTGTGTTGTTATCTTACTATACAATTAATACATGAACTTCCGGTCGAGCGCCGTCAGCTAAAGATATTCTGTGATATTTCATCTTCTTCCAAAACTCAAATGAGTTCAAGAAGTGTTTTATCGACGGAACACCACATGAGGACCGTACTACAATTGGTATATGTGTAATAAGATACACCTATTTGATAATGTGCCGTATTCTAGTTTTAGTCGAACTCTAAGCCTATCGTCCTCTATTCCCGACAACGCGTGAGCACAAAATTGGTGGGCCGTGCAGCGAAAATGCACACGTACTCTCGAGGCACCTTGCTGACACTTAAACCGGAAGTGTGTAGGGGTCACTCGTTACCCCTAAAGGTGACAAGACGTCTTGCCTACCTTGGAGACCTTGGCAGTGAGAGACCCAAACAAACGTACAGACAGAAAAGGGGCAGGAGATGTGGGAAAAAAAAAAGTAGGAAGCCAAGAAAAGGGAAAGCTTTTTTAGATTTGCCCTGCCCTGCTCAAGCCCAGACAGCTTAGCAGGAAACTCGTCATCGCGCTACCACGACAGCAAAAGTGCTGAGCGGAGTGGACCGCACAGAACACGGCAAGGCACTTCGGCAGCCGTGGTCATCCCCTGCACTTGAGTTCATATATCCAGTCGGGATCAAGATGCTGAGCAGCGCATGAGCTGCGGTGGTCAGCGACCCATAGCTGACTGCTAGCGACAGGGCCAGCGAACCAGAGCTGCCAAGACCCTTCTACACCTCCACGCGGTGATCCTGGATAACAGGCTGCAGCATGGAAGACTGGCTAAGGAGAAGGGATCGAAGAGGGAATGCTAACCCGGTACTCAAAAAATGTTTGCTGAAGTCGGATGTGTTGGACCGAAAGGTGCAAATACCGTAGTCAAGCTGTAAACTACGACACAACGCATTCCGTTCTCTGGACTTCATTCTGCTACTTAAGCCCTTTCAGGGTTTGGTAGCGGGAGATTGAGAACGAACGAAGCCAAGCCAAGCCATATATCCAGTCGTCCTGACTTGTCTTGCCACTGGTTAAAGTTGGACTCGGGCGAGAGAGTGACGTCTAAGACAGTCGAGCCCTATGAAGACGGATGAGCTGCGAAGCGGAGAGCGTAAGTCCGCTGACAAGCTAAACTGCAGCCAAAAAGTTGCGTCAGTTGTGAGACTACTTGCTGAGCAATAAAGTGGATGAGATATATGGATTTGCTGACAATCATGATCACCGTCTCGGGAAGCGAAGTTTCCATGCTTACACTGCCTGCGAGTATGCAGATCCGAAATCGGACTCATCAGCTATCCCCGCACCCATCCAGAACCATGAAACAGAATAATCGACTGGAAGGACTGGCTAGCTGAAAAAAGTCAAGGTCCTCATCACTAGTGATGGATAAACAACAACAACAATACAATGAAAACAAAGAATTTCATACGTCAAGATTGAAGAACAATAGAAACCATATGATACCAGGTGCTCCGCAATGATTTAGCACCTGTGGTTTTAAGGTGGAATGTAGAGTTTTATATTGCTAGAGTTGAATGTTGAGACTGGTATCGGCAATATGTTCAGAATGTTGGCAGTTCAAAGGAGGGTGCGATTCATCATCACATGCGACGAATAACAGTTTTGTCCCGAGACTTTCAATTTTCACAACATGTTGGTTACACACACTAGGCGCATGGAGGTAATTCAGGACCTACGGAGAATGCATTTCTAATTGGCACTTCAGTGATTTGGATGTACAGTGAAATCCAGAGTTCTGAAATTGAAAATGGACAAAACAATTTTGAATGGCATAGAAAGGAAATTACTGATAAGGGAATGGCCGACATAAAATAGCGGTTTTTTAGCACTGCCAAAGATGACGTATTAACATATATGTCAATATTGTATATCTTGGCATGGTCAGAAACTTCCTTGGAAAATGTTGGTAAAAGGGAAGTAACATCACTTGTATCTCATTATGAAAACCTTTCGCAACACGAGAACAAATAAGACCTAGTTAAGAAAGCCCTGCATGGATGGTATGAATCTAAATAAGGTGCAATAGTCTGTCATCAATAGAATTACTGGGAAAGACAATGCCCAATGGTGATTGGTTTTGTGTTATTCTAAAGCATTTTAAAATTGCCTCTATTCTACCTATTTCTTCAGCTCGCTGTGAATGGAATTTCAGGCTGATGCATCTGATTTTTTTCATATTTAAAGACCGAAAGCTTAGATGACCTTATGATGGTGAATCTAATTGGACTTCCACTACCACAATTCAACCTACTAAAGCCATTGATAAATGCTTCTTCACTAAAAGTACTAGGCATGTTTAAGACAGGCCATGACTCTGACAGCAATAGATTTTCTCTTAAGAAGAAATAGGCTGATTATGTGTAAGTAATACCATTTATTGTGGTATGGTACGCATTGTAACGTAAAAATAAAAGTCAATGAATACCTAGTTTAAATTGTATTAATAAAATTGCATGTCTATAGTCCGACCATGCTGACTGGTGACATTTTTGATTGACTGATGAGTCACCCTACAAAAATGTCAAGCCCTGATTATATATATATGAATTGTTGTAGAGAAAGGATAGATATTTGTGAGTCGTTCTGGGGATACATTTATATTTCTGAACTTTAGCGAAGATATGTTATTCCGAATTGCTGACAGGGAAAGATAAGTATTTGAGTGAACAGTTGAGGGGAGGTAATATTGGTGAAATTTCGAAATGGAGACCATTTCCGTTATTGAACTATCGAAGGGAACAGATGTAACCAGAAATACGTATATATGAAGGGCTGCTGCGTGGTTTCATAAATGGCATTTGTTTGTGTCACGGTGTGCTGTGTGTGTATGTATGTAGGTGTGTTGGTATGTATGTATGTAGGTGTCTGGTATGTATGTATGTAGGTCTGTTGGTGTGTATATATGAAGGTGTGTTGGTGTGTATGTATGTAATTGTGTATGTATGTATGTGAGTGTATGCATACGTATGTGTATGTAGATACGCAACAAATATGGCGCCATAACTGGCTGCGGGTCTACATTGCTCTACTGTTTTAGTTCGTTATGGATGCTGCCAGACCACAGATTTGCCTGTAATTCACACTAGTCGACGACTTATATTTGTGTTCACGGAAACGTGGTGTTGTTTTTCGTTTAATTCGTTCGTTTTTTGTGTGTGTTTTCTTCCGTCCGATTATCCTGGTCCGGACATGGGCTTTATGAATGGCATTACCCTTAAACCTGTGTCGTATTTCACGGCCTAGTTCACACGGATGAACTTCACGAAATTGGCGTGTGAGAAATGTAGACACGACTATAATGAACTGAACACATCCGGGGAAAGATGTCAAGCTCACTCACACGCTGAGTGATGTCCCTACGACCTCTTGTCGTTATGGAAAAGGCACGACACACAGCGTTAGATGTCACCCCCACCCCCCTTTCCGTCGCCTTGCGGGATACCTGTTTACGGGAAAGCCTTCGGGAATAAACCCTGAGGAAAAAAAATGCATCCTGTGCTATCTCCAGTCGTCTCGATAAAAATCTTGCCACTGGCCAAAGGTAGCTCAGGACCAGAGAGTGAGGTTGACAAAAGGCGTAGTTTCTTTCTAACTGTAATCCAAATCACCGCGCAGGTCACCCATTTTAGCGGACACAGCAAGAGAAATGACTGTCCACACGGTTGAACAAAGAGTGGTCTTCATCACTTGTGATGGACAAACATTATCATCAGGTTTGTATGCATGTATGTATGCATATATGTAGGTATGCATGTATGTATGCATGTATGCATGTATGTATGTATGTATGTATGTATGTATGTATGTATGTATGTATGTTTGTATACATGTATGTATGTATGTATGTTTGTATACATGTATGTATGTATGTATGTATGTATGTATGTATGTATGTATGTATGTAGTATTGATTCTTGACTCTAGGAACCAACATCATCATACAGGGGACATTCCAATAAGTGCTTCGATCTCCGTCCAAGCAACTGACATGACTTTGAATGTGTTGATACCCCTCTTTGCTTTCAGAATCACATTGTCAACATGTTTATTGAAAGAGAGACTCCTGTCAAATGTGATACCCAGGTATTTCATGTCATGTCCTCTCTCAATGATAGTGTCCATGCAGGTGGCCCCTGGTAGTGTATCTGAGACCAACCTATTGTTTAGCGAGAACCAGACAATCTTGGCGTTAGATGGATTGATTTTGGCGCTGAGGTCGATGCACCATTCACTCCGCACACCCGCGACAATTTCAGTCCTCTCTTTGTCCTGATTGTACAGCAGGATATCGTCCGCATATGTGAGGATCTTTCAAGGCCCAGTCACCTCCATCTGTGAGGATCCTACCAGGCCCAGTCACCTCATTCTGTGAGGATCCTACCAGGCCCAGTCACCTCCATCTGTGAGGATCCTACCAGGCCCAGTCACCTCCATCTGTGAGGATCCTACCAGGCTCAGCCACCTCCATCTGTGAAATTTTGCAAGTGCACATTTTTAAAAAGTACAGGAGACAGAGGATTGCCTTGAGACAGTCTCGGCGTTATGATTCTGATCTCCGACGTCCAGGAACCGTACTTTAGAGCGACGATTCTTGACATCAGGACCGTTGCAATCCAACGGACGACCCCGAGGTCAATATTGAGGTCTACTAATAGGTCGATTAGTTTGTCGTAGTTGACCCTATTGTAGGCATCCTCCAGGTCCATCGTCGCGACGACATTTTGCTCTTTTGTCTGGAAGTCCTCATGTATGCCAAGACAGCTGCATTGGTGGCCGTGCCTCTGCCATGTCTGTTGGCGCCTAAGGTGTCTGGAAATTGACCTGTGTTTTCCAGCTCACTGGCAACTCGTCTAGCAATGATTCTCTCCAGCACCTTACCGTACACATTCTGTAGTGTGATGATGCGATAGCCTTTTATATCAGTAACATTTGTAATCTTTGCGAGCTAATCATCCCCACAGTCCTTCAGCAGGTTGTATCTTATTCCATCGGGCCAGGGAATCAGGTCGTGCTCCTGCTCCATTGTTTCCAGATTTGTCACCAGTGCCTTGCGTTGAACGATGTCCTCTTGGTGAGTCTGCTGAAGGTACCTGTCAAAAAAGGCACTTCCCTTCTGTTTGTCAGTAGTCAGCACCTGTCACAACTCATCATTCATGCACACACTTCCCTTCTGTTTGTCAGTAGTCAGCACCTGTCACAACTCATCTATCATGCACACACTTCCCTTCTGTTTGTCAGCACCTGTCACAACTCATCATTCATGCACACACTTCCCTTCTGTTTGTCAGCACCTGTCACAACTCATCATTTATGCACACACTTCCCTTCTGTTTGTCAGCACCTGTCACAACTCATCATTCATGCACATACTTCCCTTCTGTTTGTCAGCACCTGTCACAACTCATCTATCATGCACACACTTCCCTTCTGTTTGTCAGCACCTGTCACAACTCATCATGCATGCACACACTTCCCTTCTGTTTGTCAGCACCTGTCACAACTCATCATTTATGCACACACTTCCCTTCTGTTTGTCAGCACCTGTCACAACTCATCTATCATGCACACACTTCCCTTCTGTTTGTCAGCACCTGTCACAACTCATCATTCATGCACACACTTCCCTTCTGTTTGTCAGCACCTGTCACAACTCATTTATCATGCACACACTTCCCTTCTGTTTGTCAGCACCTGTCACAACTCATCTATCATGCACACACTTCCCTTCTGTTTGTCAGCACCTGTCACAACTCATCTATCATGCACACACTTCCCTTCTGTTTGTCAGCACCTGTCACAACTCATCATGCATGCACACACTTCCCTTCTGTATGTCAGCACCTGTCACAACTCATCTATCATGCACACACTTCCCTTCTGTTTGTCAGCACCTGTCACAACTCATCATTCATGCACACACTTCCCTTCTGTTTGTCAGCACCTGTCACAACTCATTTATCATGCACACACTTCCCTTCTGTTTGTCAGCACCTGTCACAACTCATCATTCATGCACACACTTCCCTTCTGTTTGTCAGCACCTGTCACAACTCATCTATCATGCACACACTTCCCTTCTGTTTGTCAGCACCTGTCACAACTCATCATTCATGCACACACTTCCCTTCTGTTTGTCAGCACCTGTCACAACTCATCTATCATGCACACACTAGATCTTGTATCCATCTTCCAGTTCATTGCCCTATGTAATTTCCAGAATTTATGCATGGTTCTATCCACCGCCACCTCTGCCGTAAATGTCTCCCACCATTGCTATTTTTCTGCTCTGGCCATTTGCTTGAAATCTTCAGTGACCCTTCTCATTCTGGTCTCTGCCTCCATTATTCTCTCTAAGGTGACGTTTACGAGTCTTCTCTTCTGCTGCCATTCCTTGGTCGCATTCTTCTTGGTTTTCCATGCGGTCTCAATCTCCTCGGACCACCATGTGTGTGTTTGTGTGTGTGCGTGCGTGCGTGTGGGGGTGTGGATGTGTGTCTGTCTGTGTGTGTGTGTATGTATGTATGTATATATATATATATATATATATATGTAGGTATGTAGGTAAACATGAGTGTAAGTATGGAGATGTATAAGCTAGGTGAGTAGGTATATAAGTGTGTTGGCATGAAAATATGGGGGTTAGCGAGATCTGGGCTGGATGTCCCGCTCGTTAAAGGAAAGTGAAGCGTCTGATATAGCCTCTCCTTTCCAGGTGTAGACATCGTCGCTGGATTCACTGCTCGGCTTGCCGTTCATGAGCTTCCATGCCAATAGCCTCTCCTACATTATTGTGTCCCCAGCAGCATCTTCATGAGGGGCCCCCTGTTTCTTACAGAGCCTGCTGTGGGGCGCGACCGAGTACCCGGCAGTATAACTGGACGTGCAGATTGGGCTCATTAGCCTTGGTTGGCAGTCAATCTAAGAGAAGGTAAACTCTGACTCTAACCCCAGGTAGACGAAGCTCGTTAGCCTGTTCAGATAGTTTGCCTAGGAGAGGAGAAACTGATTTTAAGCCCACAAGTTCCAGAGAGTGCTGGCTAGTCTTGGGACGATTAGAGCATCATCGGATGTCTCGAGTAACTAGTATCTACCAGCAACGACTCCGCTGCTTTGTGGAAACCTCGGAAGAGGGTAGGGCTACGGAAGTAAACCCAGACAGAAAATACGGAGGTGTAGCACCTTAGGCGTATGGTTTCAAAATTGCGAACTCATTGTGGTACCTCCTGCAGCTCAGCTGATGCCAAATTGTCATGCTTTGCATTCCTTTGGATTACACCAGCGAGGCCGAGAGGGGAATCCTGCAGTTTGAGCAGCCCAGGGTCTCCATATTCAGCGCCCAGAGAGGTTACTCACAGAATACCACGCAAATGGTCTGCAATGACTGAGATGCCTATGATGTAAGTATATATGTGTGTTGGCATGTAAGTATATAGGTGTATACGATTCTAACTGTATAGGAGTGTAGGTGTGTAGTTGTGTAGTTGTGTAAGTATTTTTGTATACAGGTGTGCAAGTAAATGTGTGTACATGTCTGTACGTAAGTGTATAGGTGTGTAAGTATGTAATGTAAACATGTCTGCTTGTATGTAAGTGCACACGTGTGCAAGTAAGTAAGTGTACATGTAGGTGTGCATATATGTACGTGTACATGTGTGCAAGTATGTAAGTTTACATGTGTGCTAGTGTACAGGTGTGCAAGTATGTCAGTGTACATGTGTGTAAGTATGTATGTGTACATGTGTGTAAGTATACAGGTGTGCAAGTATGTAAGTGTACAAGTGTGCAAATACGTAAGTGTACATGTGTGTAAGTATGGAAGAACACATGTACGTAAGTATGTAAGTGTGCAGGTGTGCAAGTATGTAAGTGTACAGGTGTGTGAGTATGTAAATGTACAGATGTGTAAGTATGTAAGTGTACATGTGTGTAAGTATGTAATATAAACAGTTGTGTAAGTATGTAAGTGCGCAAGTAGGTGTGCAAGTGTGTAAGTGTACAGGTGTGTAAGTTTATGTTTATATGTGTAGTTAAGGAAGTCAACAGCATGCACATTATACAAATATTCGTTGTTTACAAAAGAACGCGACTGGCTAAGGACGACAACAAAAACAACGCGACTGGCTAAGAACGACAACAAAAACAAAGCGACTGGCTAAGAACGACAACAAAAACAACGCGACTGGCTAAGAACGACAACAAAAACAGTGCCACGGGCTAATAACGACGTCAAAAACAACGCGACTGGCTAAGAACGACAACAAAAACATCACGACTGGCTAAGAACGACAACAAAAACAGCGCGACTGGCTAAGAACGACAACAAAACCTACACCACTGGCTAAGAACGACAACAAAAACCACGCGACTGGCTAAGAACGACAACAAAAAATATCACGACTGGCTAAGAACGACAACAAAAACAACACGACTGGCTAAGAACGACAACAAAAAACAACGCGACTGGCTAAGAACGACAACAAAAACAAAACGACTGGCTAAGAACGACAACAAAAACAGCGCGACTGGCTAAGAACGACAACAAAAACAACACGTCTGGTTAAGAACGACAACAAAAACAACGCGACTGGCTAAGAACGACAACAAAAACAACACGTCTGGTTAAGAACGACAACAAAACCTACACCACTGGCTAAGAACGACAACAAAAACCACGCGACTGGCTAAGAACGACAACAAAAAATATCACGACTGGCTAAGAACGACAACAAAAACAACACGACTGGCTAAGAACGACAACAAAAAACAACGCGACTGGCTAAGAACGGCAACAAAAACAACGCGACTGGCTAAGAACGACAACAAAAACAAAACGACTGGCTAAGAACGACAACAAAAACAACGCGACTGGCTAAGAACGACAACAAAAACAACGCGACTGGCTAAAAACGACAACAAAAACAACGCGACTGGCTAAGAACGACAACAAAAACAACGCGACTAGCTAAGAACGACAACAAAAACAAAACGACTGGCTAATAACGACAACAAAAACAGCGCGACTGGATAAGAACGACAACAAAAACAACACGACTGGCTAAGAACGACAACAAAAACAGCACGACTGGCTAAGAACGACAACAAAAACAACACGTCTGGTTAAGAACGACAACAAAAACAACGCGACTGGCTAAGAACGACAACAAAAACAACGCGACTGGCTAAGAACGACAACAAAAACAACGCGACTGGCTAAGAACGACAACAAAAACAAAACGACTGGCTAAGAACGACAACAAAAACAGCACGACTGGCTAAGAACGACAACAAAAACAACACGACTGGCTAAGAACGACAACAAAAACAGCGCGACTGGCTAAGAACGACAACAAAAACAACACGTCTGGTTAAGAACGACAACAAAAACAACGCGACTGGCTAAGAACGACAACAAAAACAAAACGACTGGCTAAGAACGACAACAAAAACAACACGTCTGGTTAAGAACGACAACAAAACCTACACCACTGGCTAAGAACGACAACAAAAACAACGCGACTGGCTAAGAACGACAACAAAAACAGCGCGACTGGCTAAGAACGACAACAAAAACAACGCGACCGGCTAAGAACGACAACAAAAACAACGCGACTGGCTAAGAACGACAACAAAAACAACGCGACTGGCTAAGAACGACAACAAAAACAACGCGACTGGCTAAAAACGACAACAAAAACAACGCGTATTGACTGTTATGTTGAAAACAAGAAATATCCTCACTCCAGCTTTTGTCTCATCACACTTTACATGATGACGTCCTTGACATTTTGTTCTAGACAAAACTCTTCGAACGTATGTTATTATTTCCAACTCTCTGTTCCCTTGGAGGGAATATGTTTTCAATTATTTGTCTTCTCTCCCCTTGTCTCCCGTTTTCGGACGTCTCAAATTATATCTCATTAGTTGGCGACAATGCGTGAATCGTCATTAATAACTTGTTAAGAGGTGCGTGAGTGTCTAAGGTGCATCAATCGAGGCAGCCGTTCTGTCTAAGGTGGAAAGATATTAGGTGTAAAGCGATCATTGTTAGTGTTAAACGGCGCAATAGTTCTCTGATTGCCAGATTACCTCCAATACAATAGTTTAGCTCTCTTTAACCCAGGCGTGCAGACCATCAACCAACCCTCGCCAAGCAGCTCTGTCCTGTGAAATATTTTTCACTTTCCTCCAGCTTTTTCCTGTTTTCTTGATTTCCGCCTCCAGATCGTGTCCCTGTGTATTCCTTGGTTTGCCTATGTCTCTCCTTCCCTGGGGGTTCCTTGACAGAGATTGTCTGGTGATACTGGCCTGAGGCTTTCTTCATGTATGACCCATCCATCTCCACTTTCTTCCTAAGATTTCCTGTTCCAGTTGACCTTGTCCCTCTCCCTCCCATAGTCTGTCGCTTGTAACTTTGTCAAACCATTTTATACCAAGAATCTTTCTCAGGCATCTGTTGACAAAACCCTGTAGTCTGTAGCTTGTAACTTTGTCAAACCATTTTATACCAAGAATCTTTCTCAGGCATCTGTTGACAAAACCCTGCAGTCTGTCGCTTGTAACTTTGTCAAACCATTTTATACCAAGAATCTTTCTCAGGCATCTGTTGACAAAACCCTGCAGTCTGTCGCTTGTAACTTTGTCAAACCATTTTATACCAAGAATCTTTCTCAGGCATATGTTGACAAAACCCTGCAGTCTCCTGTCATTGCCTTTGGTCATCCTCTAGGTTTCCGCTCCATACAGCTGGACTGACTTCACATTTCAATTGAAAACCCTACTTTTGTCTTCCTTCTTATTTCCTTGGTGTCCCATGTGGGTTTCAACATTCCGAATGTAACTCCTGCTTTTTGTATTCTTGTTTTTATATCCTCGTCTGTCCTTCCTTGTTGATGATACTTCCTAGGTATGCAAATACCTATTCCAGTGGCGTTCCTCTCAGCTTGATTGGTTCTGTGTTTGCTACATTCATCCTAATTATTGTTGTCTTTATCTCATGGATCTTCAAACCAATTTGTTTAGAGGTATAATCCAGTCTATACAGTTTCCTTTGCATTTGGCTTTGCCAGTGGGAGAGAAGGGCTATATCATCCGCAAAATCCAGATCCTCCAGCTGTTTATTCAAGGTCCACTGTATTCCATTTCTCTCATTTGTTGTAACTTTCATAATCCAGTCCACTGCCAGGATGAACAGGAAAGGCGACAGTAGGCAACCCTGTCATATCCCTGATTTAATTGTGAATAACTCTGTGAGTTGTCCTTCGTGTAAACATCAGCATTGCATACTTTCATACGTCTGTCTAATTATGTTTGTGAGCTTTGGAGGAATTTCGTAGTGCCTCGGTAGTTACCAGAGTATATCTCTGTCCAAACTGTCGAAAGTATTTTTATAATCAACAAAATTGATGTACAAAATCTAATTCCATTCCAATGACTGCTCCACAATTATCCTCAATGTGGCTATCTGGTCAGTACATAATCTTTTCTGTCTGAAGTTCACCTGCTCCTCCCTTATCTTGTTATCCACTGCCTTTTTCAACATTTCTAGTATTACCCTATTTAACACCTTTCCCGACACTGATAATAACATTATTCCTCTATGGTATTTGCATTCCCGTAAATCTCTCTTCTTATGCCTTTTCACCAGGTAGCCCTTTCTCCAATCTTTAGATAAGCTTTCTTGATCCCAGATGGCGCTTTTCAAGTTGTAGAGCATGTGAGTAGAAGTTTCTACTTCTGCTTTTATGGCTTCTGGTTGTATCCCATCAGATCCTGCTGCTTTTTCCGTTACTTAGAAACTCTATTGCTCTTCTAATCTGTTCTATACTTGGATTTACACAGTTGAATCGCAGATCGTCCTCTGCTGATGTGATGCTCGCTGGATTGTCTGGTTCTGGTCTGTTCAAAAGCTGTTTAAAAGCATTGCTCCAATGAAGCACATTACACATGACAAACAACGCTACGGGCTTCAACAGCAAGATAAAAGCAAACGGTCAAGAACTAGAAGTAGTTGACCGTTTTAAATATCTTGGGTCGATTGTCAGTGATGAAGGATCAAAATGTGAAGTATTAGCCAGAATAGCACAGACAATAGCGGCGCTTGCACGGCTTAACAAAATCTGGCAAGATAAACGGTTAGCACTACGCACGAAAATCAGATTAATGCGTAGACTGGTCCTGTCAATATTTCTCTATGCGTGTGAGACATGGACAGTTACAGCTGACCTTCAACGAAGGATACAAGCCTTGGAGATGAGATGTTTCCGAAAACTTTTAAACGTCACGTACAAAGATCGAGTTACAAACGAGGAAATCCGAAATAGAATTACTACGGCAATGGGGCCCTTCGAAGATCTCTTGGCAACTGTCAAAAGAAGGAAACTCACTTGGTACGGTCACATATCGAGATCAAATGGTCTTGCAAACACAATCCTCCACGGGAAGGTGCATGGCAGACGACGAAGAGGCCGGCCCAAAAAGAGATGGGAAGACAACATAAAAGAATGGACCAGTCTCCGACCAGAAGAGTCACAGGCAGCGGCTTCTGACAGAGTGGGATGGCGTGGGGTTGTGAGGATGTCTTCATGTGTGCCCCAACGACCTCACCGGTTACGGGATGACCTGACCTGACCTGATCTGACACATTTCAAAAACATTGCTAGTTTCTTTGAAGTTTCGCGTCGAATATGCAGCACAGTGAATGCGCTGACAGCCTCAAGCAACTGATAGCTGACTGTCTGCATCGGAAGCAGTTAATCAGAGCTAACAAGATGTTATTTCGCCTTCTATCAGTAACGCCCCCCCCCCCAAACCTGGAAACAGGCTGCACTAGTGCAGTCTGCTAAGAAAATAGGGATCGGGGTGGGAAGGTAAATCCGGCCTCCATGAACGTCAGCTAATGCGGATGCGTCACAACGCCATTTTCGGGACAAACTTACTTACTTTCTGAGCCTGGCAACCTCACCTGAAATGATCAGCCATTGAAGGTCTTTCATTGGCTGCCATGAGATCCGTCATAGTACAATGTTCTTGCATTCTGTGGTAGTTATACCAGATGGTCGGGGTCTTGTAGGACTGCACATTTGGAGATATCGTCGTCCGCATATCCCCATTTCCTAAGTTTGATCTTCACTTGGACAATCCCGTTCCTAATTAAAATAGGGCTCTCCAAACAGGGTATCGCATTAGATACCCTGCTGCAAGTTCTTCTGTGACCTCCATCTATCCCTCACCCTATTTTTAACGCCATTTTTCGATGCGGTTTTCCTAAGGTTGCGGGCCTGCTAACTGTACAGTTGGAAGCAAATATTTCCTTCAGTTCAGTCGACCCGCTTCTGGATTATATCCAAAAAGGGAATGTCTCATCGTAGGATTGCTTTTTCCTTTCCGCGTCTGACACAACACCTCTGATTTCTTTCAGTACATTGCCGTCGTTTTCAAAAACTTTCCCCTTTTCTGTTGGTTTAAGGCGCCCTGTTAGAAGGCGCCATGCTTTATTTACTGCCACATCGACGTGTCTCGGGTGTGCTGACTCGCCCCATAATGGCGCGGCGTACTCTGCTGACTCGACCCAACATGGCGTGGCGTATTCTGCTGACACGCCCCAACATTGCGCAGCGTATTCTGCTGACGCGCCCCATAATGGCGCAGCGTATTCTGCTGACTCGCCCCATAATGGCACGGCATACTCTGCTGACTCGCCCCAACATGGTGCGGACGTACTCTGCTGACTCGCCCCAAAATGGCGGGGCGTATTCTGCTGACTCGCCCCATAATGGCGCGGACGTATTCTGCTGACTCGCCCCAACATGGTGCGGACGTATTCTGCTGACTCGCCCCATAATGGCGCGGCGTATTCTGCTGACTCGCCCCATAATGGCGCGGCGTATTCTGCTGACTCGCCTCAACATGGCGCGGCGTATTCTGGTATGTAAATGCACAATGCGAGGGCCCTATGTGTGCAATGACGTGGTGACGCTCCCCATGGCTTGTTTCTAAGCTTACACATTATATTATTTCGTTCCTTAAATTTTTTTTTCACTGACTAACAGTGTTCTCTGTAGGACAATTGGCAGTTCGTTTTGGTTCCTAGATATTTTTAAGAATGAACGAAGAAGAAAAAGAAAAAGACGAAGAAGAAGATGAAGAAGAAGAAGAAGAAGAAGAAGAAGAAAAAAAAGAAGGAGGAGGAGGAGAGAAGAAGAAGAAGAAGAAGAAGAAGAAGAAAAAGAAGAAGAAGAAGAAGAAGAAAAAGAAGAAGAAGCAGGAGGTGAAGAAGAAGAGGAAGAAGAAGAAGAAGAAGAAGAAGGAGAAGAAGAAGAAGAAGAAGATGATGATGATGATGATGATGATTCAAGTTTTCAATAATAAATGGACAGTTAGGTAATACTGCCGCAATAAAACAAAACGCAGGAACAAGTGGGACTAAAAGATTGTAACAGACAGCTCCACCTGGGACAAGAAGGAAAGTGACATCACAATCGGTAAAGAACACTTGTCAGGAAGCTGTGGAGAACCCTTGATCACACAACTCTACGCCACGCACTTTAAATGCGTCACTGCCTTGGAATGATCAAATCTGTTAGAAAATCATGAACGATTGTTTGTAATGGCCGTGTTTTTCTATATAGGGTTGATACCACCTGATTGATACAGGGGTAGAAGGATTAGGTCCGCTATAACGTTCCAGGACAGCAAGTAAAGCTGTGCTCGTCTCATTTCAATGTAAGAAATCCTACATGTACCACTGGCTGTGGACGACAACAGATGGTCTGCTATCAGGATACATTATATTGTTGTTAGCTAGTTAGTTGTTCACCGCAAGCTGAGATGGCGACAGCGTCAGACATGTTTATTCAGATGGTGACGGCATGACTGTACAGTCCCATCTGAGCGTGACAAACTTTACCACACGTGTGGCACACATGAACAGCATTTATAATTGGGCAGTCGTGCATTTTTTTAACATTCGTGTAGCTCGCTTTTCCTACGCCTCCGTGATGGGGCTCTGCTCAGCGGTGTGACGGCAGGGCGCCAGGCTGAGCGGTTCTGAGCAAGCATCTCGCAGTAAGCAACATCAAGGAAGAAACTTTTCACAGAAACTTTTAGAGTGTCTCTGTATTTTTTCTTTTGTCCCATGCAAGCGCTGTCCTGACCTCACCGTACAACAGCTGTTTAGGGAGGCGCTCACCTGACATGTAACTTCAGATTTGGTCACTCTGTCCTTCCAACCTATCCTGAACAGCCTGCTAAGACAGTTATGGAAATGATTGTTTCCTGACATGTCTGATATAAACTGCCCATGTTTCGCATGCGTACATAAGGGTGGTTAACACAACATCACGGTACACACTAATCTTGGTGGCAACATTGATTCCCTGCCAGTCCCAAACATTTCCTCGTAGTCTTCCGAAAGCAGCACTCGCCTTGGAAATCCTGTTGTCAACCCCAGAGTCAATATTTCCTACTCTGGTGAGGGTACTGCCAAGGTAGGTAAAGCTATCAACTGCTTTAAGGCGATGTCCCTGTACAGTGAGGGTACTGCCATGGTAGGTAAAGCTATCAACTGCTTTAAGGCGATGTCTCTGTACAGTGAGGGTACTGCGAAGGTAGGTAAAGCTATCAACTGCTTTAAGGCGATATCCCTGTACAGTGAGGGTACTGCCAAGGTAGGTAAAGCTATCAACTACTTTTATGCGACGTCCCTGTACAGTGACGTTTGGTTCGTGGTAGGGCTCCCCAAGCACAAGTAGAAACATGACATCCGTTTTCTTGGTGTTTACAGCAAGACCACAATTAGTGCACGCAGTTGAGAACTCATTCATGATTGACTGCATGTCCTGTTCTGGCCACGTGTTAATAGCGCAGTCTTCGGCAAAGAGGAGATCTGAGATAGTTGCTTCTTTCACCTTTGTGAGGAGCCTCACACTGAAGAGCTGCCCATCCGTCCGGTATCTGATCTGTATGCCAGTGTCACAGTCACGTGTTGCATCAGAAAGCATGGCTCCAAATACCATGCTAAAAAGTGAAAGGGCCAGCATACAGTCCTATTTGACTCCATTTATGACTGGGAATGCTGTAGAGAGCTCACACTCATTCAGTACCCAGGCTGACATGCCAGCATGAAACTGGCGGACAACTGTCTACTTTACTGCTTCTGAGTATTTTAGTCATGCAGTTAGCAAAAACCAAGACTGGTTTGATGACAACTATGCAGCTAATAAGACTTTTCTGGATGAAAAACCTCGTTTATTAAGACTTCACTAAGACGATCCCTCCTTATCTTCCAAAAAGTTGGCGTTCACCAATATTCGCAGGATTGTCCAGAACCAGTTCAGGAGTATGCAGGATACCTGGCTTAACAGCAAAGTAGATGAAATCCAGCGATACGCAGACACAAATGACTCAAATCTGTTTTACGATGCACTGACGACGGTATATGGTCCCAGGTCCTGTCATTCATCTCCTATTTTCAATGCTGATGGCTTGGCGCTGATGACCGACAAAGTCGACATTCTAAAGCGATGGTCAGAGCACTTCAGTGCTATCCTGAACTATTGTCCATCCACTATCAGTGAATTAGCCATAGTACGCTTGCCTCGACTTGAAGTCAATGACAGGCTGGGTATCCCGCCCAGTACAGCTGAGGTTGAGAAAGCAATCAGCTTAATGTCCAGCGGTAAAGCCCCCGAGTAAGATGCTATTCCTGCTGAGCTCTACAAGGCAGGAGGACCTGTCCTGCTACACAAGCTAATATACCTCTTTTGCTCAATTTGAGATACAGGTCATTTGCCGCAGGAACTAAAAGATGCCACGATTGTCCACATGTACAAGCACTAGGGCAAGCATCAAGCTTGTGATAACCACAATAGGATCTCCCTTCTATCGATCGCTGGAACAATTTTAGCTCGAGCTTTGCTAAACCGCTTAACAACTCATCTCGAGTAGAAGCTTCTGCCTGAGAGTCAATGTGGTTTTCGAGCTGGTCATGAGACGGTTGACGTCATTTTTGCAGTTCGTCAAATTCAAGAGAAATGTCTAGAACAGCATCGTGATCTGTACACGACTTTTGTTGACCTGACAAAGGCCTTTGACACCGTCAACAGGGATGGACATTATATAACAGAAAGTCTACAATAATACTGGCCTATAACAGCCAACGGAACAACAATGATTGCTTGTGTTTCAGCATTGTAATGAATTCTTTAGTTTCATCTAAAAATGCAAACGTCTCTTGTAATGTTGTAATTAAAAATCTGCAAGTTATTTTTCTATTTTGAGCAACACAATTTTGAGCTCTATAGCATTGTCTCGTGGAGATTAGATTAGACTGTTCGGCACTAATGTCAAATAAACCGTGCTCTATGAGTAAATAAACATAGCATATATCTAATGCTATCCCGTCCATACTCCATACCTTCAGGCGCATGTATCTCTCTTCGCTGTATTAATCGATCCATCAATCAAAGCTCGTAGCTCCTCTTTGTGCATAGGTAACAGACAACATCTCTCCAGCATACACGGTTCTGTTGTGGGTTTGTGTTGCCTCTCTCCAGGTGTAATCATTTAATCTTTCATCCTTCTCACATTCTCTTCACCATGTACACCTGGTTCTACCTCACTTTCTCTTCACCATGTACACCTGGTTCTACCTCACTTTCTCTTCGATTTGCCGACGACATAGTCCTCATTACAGAGTCAGCAGCAGAACCCAACCAAACGATGCAGCGATTCGATGGTGAGGGCGGGACTGGAGATAAATGTCTAGAAGACCAAAGTGTTGCGCAATCGTTTCGTCCATTGTGATCCAGTCTTTCTTGGCGGGGTGCAACTAGAAGATGTCAACGAGTACATCTATCTTGGGTACATCCTCAATATGAAGAATAACCTGGAACATAAATTGTCAAGACAGGGCCGCACGGTCTGGGCCGCCTTCCCGTCTTTTAATCCGGATCTGGACGGTTGCCAAGACCAGAACCTACGAGCCTCTCTCAATCCACTTTCCCGTCTTTTAATCCGGATCTGGACGGTTGCCAAGACCAGAACCTACGAGCCTCTCTCAATCCACTTTCCCGTCTTTTAATCCGGATCTGGACGGTTGCCAAGACCAGAACCTACGAGCCTCTCTCAATCCACTTTCCCGTCTTTTAATCCGGATCTGGACGGTTGCCAAGACCAGAACCTACGAGCCTCTCTCAATTCCACTGTGCTCACTGCTATATGCTATGGTGCTGAGACATGGACACTAACAAAATCACAGGCCTCCCTTGAGAGACCCTTGATCGGAATAACTCTTAGGAACTAACGAATACAAAAGCTTCACAATTCTGGCATACGACAATTGTCCTTGGTGAATGATGCGGTAGTCTATACAGACAATGCAAAACATAAATGGGCAGGTCACATGTTGGGACGAAAAGATCGTTGATGGAGCACGGAGACAGCAATCTGGTACGCCCGAAGAAAAAAAAACGAGATCTCAGGGAAAGCCTCCAATGCGTTGGTCAGACTCCCTTGCTGCACACAACAACATCCGAGACTCCTCTGGAGGATGGCTTACTATGCATTGGACTTCCGTGGCCCAAGACAGGCTCCGATGGAGACAAAGTTGGAACCCGCGCTACGCTGAGGAACGGGTCATCAAGATCAAGAAGGTCTATTTTTCTCCCCTTGAAGATCCAATGTAAGAGAATGGTTTGCTATGTTGGACGGTGTCTTCCGTAGCGTATGTTCTATCCAGTCCCATTGTTTTCGTTAAATGTGTTGTTCCAGTGGATGTAGCTGGCCCCCTTCCTATAGGTCTTTATTCCTCATCATGCCCTACCAATTATGAAAAATATCACAGAAAGATCAGATATTTTCCAGGAAGTAAATACTGGGTTTCAATAAATTCGACCCTAGTTGGAGAAGCTAACAGGAAATCAATCAATGAGGCACGCTGTATTAACATCAGATCAGAGTTATCTTATATAAATATCACTACATATTATGTGTGTGTTCTTCACTGCTTCTCCACACCAACAAAACTTGTGCACACAATCAAATTCGACCGCGGTAGTTTCCTGCGTCAATTTAGTTCAGGCGAGAGCACTAATCGCTGCCATTTACAATAGTTTCTGGCAGACTCCTCTGACAGACTCTTCTGGCAGACTCTTCTGACAGACTTCTGGCAGACTCTTCTGACAGACGTCCAATCCGAGCACAAATATCTCACTTTTTGCTGTGAAGCACTTCGACTAAGTAAGAGACATATGCTGAAACACTTGTACGGTTTGAAAGATGAGCTATTTGTTTTCGTGGACAAAAGAGTAAAACATTTACAAAAAGTAGGAAACAAAAGTTAGCAACGTGATCTAGCATTTCGTGTTGGCATGACAACTGATCATAATGAACGCAATGATATGTTAAAAACTTAAGGACTGCTAGTAATGACACAGTTAATCATTTCAGAATATACTTCCACCCTTGTGAAATCAACTAAGGGAAAGTCAATATCTTTCATTTTCTCCCACTTGCAAACCACAACAATGATGTTGATTGCTATTAATTTACAGACTATTTGAAGTCATTGAATGAAGAATTAAACATGCGGTTGCGTGACATTCGAGCAGAAAAAGCTTTTCCGTCATCGACTTAGAACAAACTCCACCTCCTTTGCAAGTGGAAACTAATTGAACTCAAAACGTAAAACAAAAAATAAATTTGCAGAAAAACACAAATTCCCAGAAGACCTGTTACAAAAATTTACAGGTTTTGCTTGGAAGTGAATAATGCTATATAAAAACACTTAGAACTGCGAGCAATGTCTTTTCTTAGAATGAAGTTAAATGGTTAAATCTAAAACGATGACAAGAATAACTAACAGATTCACATATTTAAAAGAAACACTTTACGTGTGCCAATCTCAATTATATCACCGACCGGTGACCGTTTTGTGAGTGACATAGAGTTCCAAACTTTCCATTGAATTCATCTAATATGTCTCAAGCTTAACTTATTTGTCCTTGTAAAGTGAATTTGTAAAAAATTAATATATTCATTAAAATAAACAATTGTCATTTAGTGTCGTGTCGGTTGAAGTTGACGATCATGGACTTTCATTTTGTCTTATTACAAGCGTTATGGGTTGGCGGATTCAGAAGCAGAACTCCTGGAATAGGTCAGAAGGCTCGATGAAACAGCTCTTGACTATGCTTTGAAGATAAACGCTGAAAAGACAAAATTAATGACCAAGAATGCCGAGGGCTTCACAGCAGGATAAATGATAATGGTCAGGAACTCGAAGTGGTTGACCGTTTTAAATATCTAGGGTCGATTGTCAGTGATGAAGTATCAAAATGTGAGGTGTTGGCCAGAATAGCACAGACAATAGCGGCGCTTGCACGGCTTAACAAAATCTGGCAAGATAAACGGTTAGCACTATGCACGAAAATCAGATTAATACGTACACTGGTCCTGTCAATATTTCTCTATGCTTGTGAGACATTAACAGTTACAGCTGACCTTCAGTGAAGGATACAGGCCTTGGAGATGAGATGTTTCCGAAGATTTTTAAATATCATGTAGAAAGATCGAGTTACAAATGAGGAAATACGAGATAGAATTACAACAGCAATAGGGCCTTTCGAAGACCTCTTGGCAACTGTCAAAAGAAGGAAACTCGCTTGGTACGGTCACATATCGAGATCAAATCGTCTTGCAAATACGATCCTCCACGGAAAGGTGCAAGGCAGACGACGAAGATGCCGGTCCAAAAAGAGGTGGGAGGACAACATAAAAAAAAGACCAATCTCTGACCAGGAGAGGTATAGACAGCAGCCGCTGACAGAAAAGGGTGGTGTGGGATTGTGAGGATGTCTTCATGTGTGCCCCAACAACCTCACCGGTTTCGGGATGACCTGACCGTTTGAGTGTCTCCCATGAAATGCCTTGGAGTTATCCAATAGTATTTCTCTCCTCCTCCCTCGGTTCCTTCTCCAAACGATTATGTACGTTGTCACCGTGTTCTCCAACCCGCCTCTTCTCATGACGTGCTCGAGAAAGGCTGACTGCCATAAGCTGTCATTGTGCCTGTGCCCCCTCAAGAACCACGTTGTTAGCTGTTTGTAGTTCATAGAATGTTCTACATTCTTCTATAAAACCCCATTTTCGTTGCCTCTAATGATCTATGTACGTACCTCCTGATTGTCCATGATTGTCTTCCTTATTGTGCACAAGATCCCCCTCATACTCTGGAAGTCTGATTTAGCCTTGCTTATTCTGTTCCTGATTTCATGAGTGCATCATCTCCCATGAGAACTTGTGTGGGTGCCCAAGTATTGAAATGGGTGTACTTGTTTGATTTTCATCTCGTTCACCTTTAAACAACATTTTGAAGATGTGTGCTGCTGCTTAGTTACTTCCCTTACTTCTGATTTCTTTTCATTTAAAATGAGTCCGTGACTTGTGCCTGGTACGACCGCTCCTCCAGTAGACCCAGCTGTAAATGAGTACCTGACATATGAGTTGAGGAAGGTAAAAAACAGCAAGGAAAGGAGCTGATCGCCCCACTTCACCTAGGCTACGGCGTAGTACATGAAGAGTTATCTTCATCCGTGACAGCAGTTGTTGCCATGGGGGCTGACCTTTACTTTTTATTTCGCCTAGAATGACTGCCATTTTGAGCAGTTCTTTTTGTAATTCTGACTCATTCTGCGCTATCAATAGTGTCATCGTGGTAAAGGAAACTGTCTATATCCTGTCCACCAATTGATATTCCAGGCATTGCCTCTAGAGATCGTAATATAAATTAGCTGTACAGATAGAGCAGATCAGGACGCAGCACATAACCCTGCCTCAGTCCCTTTATTTATAATATCTGAAGCTTTCTACTGCGTTACCTATTCGTAAAGTTGCAGTGTACCGGTAAATTTTCTGAAAAAATTATCAAGTCCTTAAAATCGACATGCAGCTCTTCCAGCATTTGGATGATTTCCCTGTTCCCTGTTCTTTTTAAAAATAAAACAATAAGTAATTAATAACTGAGAAAATTGCTCATGAAATTAATGTTTTACTGTACATCGACTTGTACACTGTTATACTAATTCATAATCATCATCATGTTCATGGCCCTCACAACAGCCTATAAATACGACACTTGATCTCTAGCCAGAACTCTCGCCTCTGTCGCTGCCATCTTCACGACCTCCGTGATATCTGTGTCCATCTTCCCCTCGGTCTGTATCTGCCCCGCATTCCAGACACTATACCTATAGTGTCGTTCTCTCTAGGCCAGTATGGTGTTTGATGTGGCCAAACTATTTGAGCTTTCTGATCAAGATCTTGTTTACTAGCCAATTTTCCTTGAGATTCAGTTCTTGCAGGATATCTCCATTTTTCCTGTTCTTTATCCGTGGTATTTTTAGCACTTTCTTGCAGCATTTCAATTCAAACGATTCAGTGCTTGTATGCTGGACGACGTTTTACGTTTTGAAGACCTTTTAGCCCACTGCATTAAATTTTTGAATATTTTTCACATTTCAATTTTGCAACTTTCAAAAATTGTAACTGTTCTGTTTGTTGGTCAATAAATATGATTATATTGTGTTTAGAGAAAAAATTGAATAAATAACTTGTTGATGTTATTGTTGTTGTTGTGTGTTTGTTAGTTTCTGAGATACAAGAAGATGAATGTGAAATTTTTTGAAAAAATTTTAATATTTCGACTTTCCCGGCTAGGCCTAGTTTCTCCGATAGAAAACCATGGAAACCATAACAAAGAATCGATAATGTGTTTACAATATCGACACAACTGTTAGTTTCAAATTCAAGCGTAGTTCTTTCATCTAAACAAATAAAATAAACAGATTTACAAGATAAAGATCTTTCCCAACAACCTACTTTCCCCCAAAAAGTCGGCCTGCTCCAATTGGCGAAAAAAAATAATAAATCGTTCAAAAGCCATTTGTAATCAAACTTACGATACTTTTACCGCAAAAAGCGTGTGTAGATGGACGTGACGAATCCAGCAGTATAAAAATGGCTATTGGTAGGGTCTCTGTACTTAAAGGAAAAAAATTTCAAATTTGTTTTTTTTTACAGCGTCACGAGCATGGCGCAGACAGCGGCCTGCAGCGTGGTAAAGGTTTAAAGTTTAAAGATCGCATGATGTTGATTTCCCTCATTTTATTAGCGTCTTCGCAGGGGATCTGTGTGTATGACAAAGACAATAATAGCTCCCCTGCCCCACAGCGAACATGTCGTAAAAGGCAACTAACCGTGTGACATGGTATAAAGCCGGCCATAGTTAAGTGGTTCTTAAGAGTAGCATTGATGTCGCCTCACAGCCTGCGGGTCTACTTTGCTCTGGTGTTTTATGGGCGATGGGCTCGCACATCGATCGGTTAACCACCCTACAAGAAACGAGTTGTATACAGACTCTGCAGAGTCTACTAAGCCAGTATAAAAATGTTAAGTTAGTGCTATACTATAAGTTTCTCATTGTGTTCAACCTTTGCAATTGTCATAGCCATTCTCCGCCTGACTTCCTTCACGCAATCTCCATTGTCGCTTATAATTGAGCCGAGGTACTCACAATTTGTGACTTTCTTAATCTCCATTGTCGCTTATAATTGAGCCGAGGTACTCACAATTTGTGACTTTCTTAATCTCCATTGTCGCTTATAATTGAGCCGAGGTACTCACAATTTGTGACTTTCTCAATCTCCATTGTCGCTTATAATTGAGCCGAGGTACTCACAAGTTGTGACTTTCTCAATCTCCTATTTCTTCTATGATAACTTGAGGTTTGGTCTTTGTCTTGTCTGTGCTCATTATTTCGGTTTTACTTATTTTCAGGTATAGATTTTGGTTTTCGATGTGTTGTTTTACCGACAGGACCATCCGTTCCAGCCCAGCAGTGCTCTTTGAGAAAACAACTGTTGTCGGCATGCTTGTGCTCTTGTTTCTTATTCACGCCGATTGTTAAAGACAAGAACGTGTCACAATTTTCATCATTTTTGACGCTCCTCGTTGTAGATTCGGCATATATTTGAACAGATAATGGTTGAGTATGCATCCCTGACTTCAATCATATTCTAATACTAACGAAAGCTAAAGAATTGATATTTTAAAAAATATCTTTGAATTTTCAAATAACATTACATGGTATGATCCGCGAATATCTTAAAAATTCGCAATCAGGTCCACGCTCTTAAAAGAAGTACTGAATGGAAACAGTGTCCCGATAACATATGTTTACAAAAGACCTTGATCCCCAGACTGACTAAATATATAGATGATCCTAAGACTGAGTAAACATATAGGTGATCCCCAGACTGACTAAATATATAGATGATCCTAAGACTGAGTAAACATGTAGGTGATCCTAAGACTGAGTAAACATATAGATGATCATAAGACTGAGTAAACATATAGGTGATCCTAATACTGAGTAAACATATAGATGATCCTAAGACTGAGTAAACATATAGATGATCCTAAGACTGAGTAAACATATTCACCAATAGAAAACGTTTTCACCAGACAACAGAAACATACCAGGCAAACGACACCATAACATATAGACAACATACACACCAGACAATAGACAATACGAAACTGACAAAAGACAACATACGCACCAAAAAACAGACAACACACACATAATGCGACAGACAACGTACTTAAAAGAAAATAAACAACATACACACCAGACAGACAACATACACACCAGACAACGTACGCGAGAGACAACATACGCACCAGACAGCAGAGAACACGTATCTTACAATAAACACACACACACACACATAGGCCAGGCAACAGATAAGCATAAACGGCAGACAACATACCACATACAGACCAGACAGGAGACAGTGTATACATTAAACAACTGAAAAAAATGGTAGTCTAATTGGTCATTTGTAATCGAATCATGATCCTCCAAGTGATGGATGCATCTTGGTGCAAGTAGGAGATGGGCTGGATAATGAATCCAACTAAATCCATAAAGGTGCCACCAGCAACCCATCCTATCTCCCGCCAATCTATCACAATAATGGGATGTAGACCTATATCTATCCAGACAGATTTATGGACTATGACGTCCTCGTCAGTGATCAAGCACAGGCCATGCACAAAGAAACGTCATGTTTTTGTCGCGCGATTAACAAATCGTAACGGATGGCGGTAGTTTAAAGATGAGACACCTTGACAGGTAACGGAGCACGTCGATACTGTGAGGTTAGTAAATGAACAAAGTACAACCACCAATGTCAACAAGCGTGGCCGAAAACACATCAATCAACAAGACTAAGGTTACATATACACCAGACAACAGAAAACATACACACCAGACTAAGGAAACGTGTACACGAGACAACAGAAAACATACACACTAGACTAAGGAAACGTGTACACTAGACTAGGGAAATATGTACACCAGACTACGGAAATATGTACACCAGACTAAGGAAACGTGTACACCAGACAACAGAAAACATACACACCAGACTAAGGAAATGTGTACACCAGACTATGGAAATATGTGCACTAGACTATGGAAATATGTACACCAGAATAAGGAAATGTGTACACTAGACTAGGGAAATATGTACACCAGACTAAGGAAACATGCACACCAGACTAAGGAAACATGCACAACAGACTAAGGAAACATATACACCAGACTAAGGAAACATATACACCAGACTAAGGAAACATTTACACCAGACTAAGTAAACATATACACCAGACTAAGGAAACATGTACATCAGACTAATAAAACATATACACCAGACTAATAAAACATATACACCAGACTAAGGAAACATGCACACTGCCAGACTAAGGAAACACATACACCAGACTAAGGAAACATGTACACCAGACTAAGGAAACATGCACACTGCCAGACTAAGGAAACATGTATACCAGACTAAGGAAACATGTATACCAGACTAAGAAAACATATACACCAGACTAAGGAAACATACACACTGCCAGACTAAGGAAACATGTACACCAGACTAAGGAAACATATACACCAGACTTAGGAAACATATACACCAGACTAAGGAAACATGCACACTGCCAGACTAAGGAAACATGCACACTGCAGACTAAGGAAACATATACACCAGACTAAGGAAACATATACACCAGACTAAGGAAACACATACACCAGACTAAGGAAACATATACACCAGACTTAGGAAACATGCACACTGCCAGACTAAGGAAACATGCACACTGCAGACTAAGGAAACATATACACCAGACTAATAAAACATATACAACAGACAACAAAAACATATGCACTAGAAAATAGAAAACATGTACACCAGACTACAGAAAAATATATACCGGACAACATAATATAAACTTAGATAGTAGACAAAATGTACATCAAACAACAGAAAACATGTACACCAGACAACAGAAAACATTTACACTAGACAACAAAAAACATATACAACAGACAGCTAAAAACATATTCACCAGATCACAGAAAACATATACTCCTAACAGCAGAAAAAAATGCACCAGACAACATACAAAATATACACCCCTTAGCAGACAAAATATACATCAAATATTAGAAAACATGCAGACCAGACCCAAAAAAAACATACACCAGAAAACAGAAAACATGTACACCAGACAACAGACAAAATATACACCACATAGAAGACAAAATATACATACAATTTTAGAAAGCACACATCAGACAAAATTAAAAATTTCCTTCTACCAGAAAAAAGAAAACATATACACCAAACAACAGAAAATATATCGACGTCAGAAAACAGGAACAATATACAGCAAACAACGAGTAACAAATATGCACCATACTAAAGAAAACATGAAAATCAGACAGCATAAAACATGTACTTCAGACAACACAAAACATTTCCCACAGACCACAGAAAACATGTGCAATAGATAACAGACAACATATCCAACGGACAACATAAAACATTTACACCAGACAAGATAGAACATTTGCAATAGATAACAGATAACATAAAACATTCACACAAGACAACACAAAACATGTGCAATAGATAACAGATAACATAAAACATTTACACTACAGAACATAAAACATGTGCCACAGATAACAGACAACATAAACCATTTACATAAGAGAATATAAAACATGTGCAACAGATAACAGACAACATAAAACATTTACACCATACAACATAAAACATTTACACCAGTCAATAGAAAACATGTGCAACAGACAACATAAAACATTTACACCAGACAACAGAAAACATGTGCAACAGATAACAGACAACATAAAACATTAACACAAGACAACATAAAACATTTACACCAGACAACATAAAACATTTACACCAGACAACAGAAAACATGTGCAACAGATAACAGACATCATAAAACATTTACACCAGACAACATAAAACATTTACACCAGACAACAGAAAACGTGTACACCAGACAACATAAATAACGTCAGATAGGAACCTCAAAATGTACTTGTCTTGTAATAAGAATATTTTGTAGCATTACTAACTTTCTAGTACGCAACAAGATACAACTTCTACGGTAAGAACCTGAACGCTTCTCAACAACAGAAAACAGTTGCTTTAAGAGAGGTGAAGCTGGCAGTAAAACGCGCCAAAGCTGAGTAAAGACAGACAAAACGATTGCGAACTTTCCTTTACAATATAAAACAGTGCTCCTTAATATTGTTCACTGCATGGCACATCCAATTTTATAAGTAAATAGACCAATATTAGAATTTATTTAAAGATTTTAAACCACAATAATTAATTAAAGAAAGCCTGTAATTTAGATAGGTATGTCGGTCAGCGCTAAATTGTAAACACATCAAATTAATTTGAAAAGTAAATAAAACAACATGAAATTGTCACAAATATTTATTCATAAAGAATATTAAGGCTCCCACCTAAAATTATTATGAAGGACTATCTGTTGGGCATAGATTAATGCAGAATAATTAGTTAGTTAGCTAGTTAGTTGGTTAGTTAGGTAGCATGTTAGTAAGTTAGTTAATTAGTTATCTAGTTAGTTAGTCAATCAGCGAGTCAGGAAGTAGTTAGCTAGGTAGTTAGTTGGTTAGTCAGTCAGTCAGTCAGTTAGTTAGTTCGTTAGTTAGTAAGTTGGTTAGTTAGTTAGTTAGTCAATCAGTCAGTCAGTCAGTTAGTTAGTTAGTTGTTTAGTTTGTTAGTTGGTTGTTTAGTTGGTTAGTTTGCTAGTCGGCGGTCGATTGTTTGGTTATTTGATCGATTAGTTAAATATAAAGTTAGTTAGTTAGTTAGTTATTTAGCCAGTCAGTCAGTCAGTCAGTAAGTCAGTCATTCAGTCAGTTAGTTAGTTAGTTAGTTAGTTAGCCAATCAGTCAGTAAGTCAGTAAGTCAGTCAGTCAGTTAGTTAGTTAGTTATTTAGCCAGTCAGTCAGTAAGTCAGTCAGTCAGTCATTCAGTTAGTTAGTTAGTTAGTTAGTTAGCCAGTCAGTAAGTCAGTCAGTTAGTTAGTTAGTTAGTTAGTTATTTAGGCAGTCAGTCAGTAAGTCAGTGGGTCAGTCAGTCAGTCAATTAGTTAGTTAGTTAGTTAGTTATTTAGCCAGTCAGTCAGTAAGTCAGTCAGTCAGTTAGTTAGTTAGTTAGTTAGCCAATCAGTCAGTAAGTCAGTCAGTCAGTCAGTCAGTTAGTTAGTTAGTTAGTTAGTTAGCTAATCAGCCAGTCAGTCAGTCAGTCAGTCAGTTAGTTAGTTAGTTAGCCAATCAGTCAGTAAGTCAGTCAGTCAGTCAGTTAGTCAGTCAGTTAGTTAGTTAGTTTGTTAGTAAGCTAGCTCTTCGCCGAAAGAAGCCCTTTAGTGTCCTTCAAAATCAGTGCAATTTGATAGTAGACACTGTTCGTCTTCTGAATTATATGTGTAATCTCTATGCACAGTCAGAAGTCATCAGTAAACATACTACCTAGGAATTCGATCTTCCGTACTTGCTTGTCCTTGTGTTTGCACGCGTTCCTGCGATTTAACAAAGTCTATGTTTTGACTGTGTGATCTTAATGTCATATGAAATCGATAGGTGATTTACAACTGTTTGAACAAATGATCAAGTGGAAAGGCATAGCTTTGAACTAAGACCATACATGTTTCATCGAACTAAGACCCTACATATTTCACTGAACTGAGACCATACATGTTTCATCGACCTAAGACCCTAAATGTTTCATCGACCTAAGACCATACATGTTTCATCGACCTAAGACCCTACATGTTTCATCGACCTAAGACCATACATGTTTCATCGACCTAAGACCCTACATGTTTCATCGACCTAAGACCCTACATGTTTCATCGACCTAAGACCATACATGTTTCACCGAATTAAGACCCTACATGTTTCATCGACCTAAGACCCTATATGTTTCATCGACCTAAGACCCTACATGTTTCATCGAACTAAGACCATACATGTTTCACCAAATAAATGATGTTACAACCAACCACGAAGCAACAAAATTTGATACGGTTGAAAAGCGTTTAATTATGCTACAATTCACATTTACACAATAATAACAACATTCCAAGTTAATATTAATAATATTATTGGATTTAAAACCATGTTGATCTGGGGTAGTTGTCTCGCCGCAGCGACTCAATTTCAACCAGTGTTCGTAAAGCGATCTCAGTCCCACCAGGCGGAGCGATAGCGCGGGCTTGCGGAAAACGCTCGCCTGCCTTTCCCCGTAGAGCGAATTGGGTGCGGTTTGTTGTAGCGGCTCCTCCACAAAGGTGCGCTCGTCTGGTCCGTATCAGGAAACGTGGTCCGTCCGTGGTGATTTATCTAAGGCTTATAGCAGAGCTCGACAGTACGTCTCGCTGGTGGTCCGACTCTCGCAAAGAGCTTGTGACCGGCAAATGGAAAGCAGGAATCGTGCCTCGAGGCCCTGCGTTCTCCTACGGAGAAGGGCAGGCCGGCAGGCCAAATTGTCTCTAGTCCCAGTGAAATTCATCGCCGAGGTCGTTGGGATCCGTTCTGCACAGAGCGCTGCCATCCCTCCTCGAGCGAGCCCGGTCGGTCGGTCGTCTGGTGCGTGTGGGAGGCCCCTCTCAGGCGGCCCTAGGTCGACGGAGTGAGGGACGGGTGGAACAACCGTCCGTCCGTCCCGTCAGTCGGTCCCTGCGGCCGTCCCAGTGAGGCTTTTTACACACCCTTCATCCGCCGACCGGTGTGTGCTGTACGTACGTCTCCGACAGATATCTGGTTGATCCTGCCAGTAGTCATATGCTTGTCTCAAAGATTAAGCCATGCATGTCTAAGTTCACACTGTCTCACGGTGAAACCGCGAATGGCTCATTAAATCGGTCGAGGTTCCTTAGATGACACGATCCTACTTGGATAACTGTGGCAATTCTAGAGCTAATACATGCTTACCAAGCTCCGGAAAGAGCGCTTTTATTAGTTCCAAACCAATCGTCGTTTCCCCTCGCGGGGTTGCGGCGTCCCCACTGGTGACTCTGGATAACTTTGTGCTGATCGCATGGCCTCATGTGCCGGCGACGCATCTTTCAAATGTCTGCCCTATCAAATGTCGATGGTACGTGACATGCCTACCATGTTTGTAACAGGTAACGGGGAATCAGGGTTCGATTCCGGAGAGGGAGCATGAGAAACGGCTACCACATCCAAGGAAGGCAGCAGGCGCGCAACTTACCCACTCCCGGCACGGGGAGGTAGTGACGAAAAATAACAATACGGGACTCTTTCGAGGCCCCGTAATTGGAATGAGTACACTTTAAACCCTTTAACGAGGATCTATTGGAGGGCAAGTCTGGTGCCAGCAGCCGCGGTAATTCCAGCTCCAATAGCGTATATTAAAGTTGTTGCAGTTAAAAAGCTCGTAGTTATATCTCAGGCGCAGGCGGGCGGTCCGGCTCGCGCCGGTTCACTGCCCGTTGTCTCCTGCCCTACCGTCTGCCGGCTCTCTCCCACGGGTGCTCTTCGCTGAGCGTCCTGGGTGGCCGGCGCGTTTACTTTGAAAAATTAGAGTGTTCAAAGCAGGCCTCTGCTGCCTGAATAATGGTGCATGGAATAATGGAATAGGACCTCGGTTCTATTTTGTTGGTTTTCGGAACTGGAGGTAATGATTAACAGGGACAAACGGGGGCATTCGTATTGCGGCGTTAGAGGTGAAATTCTTGGATCGCCGCAAGACGAGCTACTGCGAAAGCATTTGTCAAGAATGTTTTCATTAATCAAGAACGAAAGTCAGAGGCGCGAAGACGATCAGATACCGTCGTAGTTCTGACCATAAACGATGCCGACTAGCGATCCGCAGGAGTTGCTTCGATGACTCTGCGGGCAGCTTCCGGGAAACCAAAGTGTTTGGGTTCCGGGGGAAGTATGGTTGCAAAGCTGAAACTTAAAGGAATTGACGGAAGGGCACCACCAGGAGTGGAGCCTGCGGCTTAATTTGACTCAACACGGCCAACACTGAAATGATTGACATGCCGAGACCACTTTTCTGGGGTCTAATATGGAACTGGTGCTGGATTTAGATTCTCAGAAATCTGGGGTTATGCCCCCTGTGGCTCGGTTGGTTTGCATCGAGTGTTCTGACAAAGGAATTGACGGAAGAGCACTATCAGGAGTGCAGCCTAAGGCTTAAATTAACTTAACACGCCAATACTGTAGAATGACGGTCAAAAAGAGAGCACCTTCGTGGGGTCTAATAGTGAACATGTGCTGGAATTAGACCCTCGAAAATCTGGGGCCACCCTCTAAGTAACTTGATTGTCTCGTTAAAGGAATTGACCGAAGGGCACCACCAGGAGTGGAACCTGCGGCTTTATTTGACTGAACACGCCAATACTGTAGAACTACTGACAAATCGAGAGCACTACCGTTTGGGTCTAAAAATGAACGTACGCTGGTATTAGACTCACGGAAGACAAGTCAGCTCTCAAACACTCTAATGAAAGAACGCTACGGAAATCGTGTTTAACCCCGCAGAAACCGCAGATTTCAAATACCTGTTCATTGACAAACAAAAGCCTTCAATAAATTCGTCTGACCAAATAGTGAACGGGTGCTGGAAATAGACCATCTGAAGACAGGTCAGTTTTACCCTACTAATGACAGGGCGTTGCTACGGAAAACCAGCTCATATCGGGAGGAGCCGCAGACACTTTGGTTCACGTACCAGGCTGATAAGCCAATGGCGCGAGGCTACCATGTGGGGGATTACGGCCGAACCCTTGTTAGCCGCAATCCCGCCCAAAATCTCAGCACCACTGCAATGGGAGGCCCCTACATGCTCGGGACCTGGGGCTTGCGCCCCAGCCATATCCGGTAGAGCCGCAGCAAGAGGTCCTTGCCGTCCGCCGATCAAAGCGGGCGGACAACTGCTTGATACTCACCTTATACGGCGATGGGGTGCGAAACCACCAACTAAAGACTTAGTACCTGGTCGGGGTGTCGAAAACAGTAGAGCAGCCACCTCACTGTGAACTGTCGAGACTCAACCAATGACCATGAGAGCTGTCCGCACACCAGGCGAACAACATCTCTGTGACATTACCAGGCTTGTCCTCTGGCTAAATGCACGTCTGCTACGATATCTACCTCTGTACGTTATCAGCCATATAACTATCATGCTGGATGCAGAAGAGATGCAGACCAGCGGACATTGCATACCTGCCCCACTGTGTCAACACCCCAGGTGGCGGGGAATGCTAGGCGTACCATCCCTGCATAGAAGCCAAGAAAATAAAGGGAGAAAGAGATACCCCACTCACATGCAAATGCTACGCTTCTGGCAGGACGTGACGATCCTGGGATACAGACACACTGGACTGCCTCTCTTCCGGGTAAACCAGTCCATCTCATATATCTCATATATCATCTCACATATCATCATTGCACCCTATAGACACGAGTAGTGAAGACTCGATAGTCTGGTAAGACAACTTCCATAAGAGAGACAACTCTGATCATAAACAAGTGCTGCCTTGCAGATAGGCTGGGGACAGCCAAAGGCTAAGGAGGGCATCCCTACAGAAACGCCTGTTGAAATCGGATGCACGGGGCCGCAAGTCTAACAAAACAGTGCAACGTAAATCGCAGCATGATGACAGTACAACCTATTAGAAAAACGCATGGCGCTCATCCTGCGGAGTCCCGCCAGGCAGCGATAGTGCCATGCCTCACGCCTCGAAGGGGCCCACCCTTGACTACTGGTGGTCACCCACCCATGTGTCGTGGAGTCAAGGCACATGGGTATGGGGCAACTTCTATTGGCCAAAACCTCAAGACCCTCAAAATACTACAGTGGAATGCGGAGGGAGTCATTAACAAAAAACTTTCCCTAACACATCACCTGCATGAAGGTAAGATTGACGTGGCATGTATCCAGGAAACGCACCTCAACAATAACCATAAATTCTCAATCAGAAGATACCAGACCTTCCGTCTAGATAAAGAAGGCCACAAAGGAGGGGTCCTGATACTGACCAGAAACTGCATATCGAGTAGCTCGGTATCTGTCAATCACACCGGACAAGCAGAAATTGTAGGAGTTGACATAATGGCTCAAGAGACGAAGCTCCGCATTTTCAATCTGTACGGACCACCAAATAGAGACCTATCGCTCTCGAGTATGGAGGTCAGAGACTCCAACTGCATAGTAGTTGGAGATTTCAACAGCCACTCGGAGAGATGGGGATACTCTGACACAGACAGCAGAGGTGACGAAGTGGAAGATTGTGAGATAGATGCAAATCTCTCCCTAATCAATAGGCCGGAGGATAGCCCTGGCTTCTATTCAAGAACATGGCATACCACCTCGACTCCAGATTTGGCCTTCTCCACAAAGGACATACACCATAAAATAGACCGCCAGGTGCTAAACCAACTGGCAGGTAGCGACCACAGGCCGATCAGGCTAACCATTGACATGGAAGTAGGCCCACAGGAAACAAAACCGCTCCCACGTTGGAATTAATAACGAGCCGACTGGGACAGATTTGCAATCCTGACAGATGGGCTGTGTGAAACCATCAACACACGAAACACCAAAATGAAGCCCATGGTAGAGAGCCTAAGCAAGGCAATAATGCAAGCCGCCACTGAAACCATCCCAAGAGGAGCTAGGAAAAACTATAAGCCCTACTGGAATGATGAGTTTAAGAAAGTGGAGGATGCAGTAACAAATGCTAGGAACATGGCAGAGCGAGAAAAATCCATGGAGGCAAACATCGCCCTCAAAGCCGCCGCTGCGAAGTACAAACACACTCTCAAGCAAACAGCAAGAGAAAGCTGGAAAAATAAAACGGAAAGTCTAAACCTGGACAAAGACGGGAACAAGCTATGGAAGCTAGTCAGAGCCATGAACGACGAAACCCCGTCAAATAAACAAATTACTATCAAGCAGGGCGAGAACTTGATCACAGGTAAGAAAGCCGCAAACGCCTTTGTCGATCACTATGCCAGAGCAAACCACATCGAGGTCCCTGCAGATAAGCATACAGACATTAGCGAAGAGATAAAGGGACACGAAAACATGAATACGGCTCCTGAAGAGCACATGATGGCCAAACTAACAATGCGCGAAATGGAAGAGGCTATGAGAACACTAAAGAAAAGGAAATCTCCCGGAAAAGACGGGATAACAAACGAAATGCTGATGGGGCTGGGCCAAACAGCGAAGAAGAAACTGCTATCGGTCCTGAACCAAAGCTGGAAAAGGGGAATTGTACCACGGGCATGGAAAGACGCAATACTGGTACCAGTACCAAAAACAGGAAAGGACAAAACAGATCCAAATGGATACAGGCCCATAAGCCTACTGAGCTGTGTCGACAAGCTGATGGAACGGATGATAAACACCAGACTGATGTGGCATCTGGAAGAAAAACGAATACTAATTCCACAGCAAGCCGGCTTTAGACAGCACAGATCCACTGAGGACCAGGTCATCCTCATAGCCCAGGAGATAGAAGATGCCTACCAGGCACAGAAACACACAGTAGCTGTTTGGGTGGATCGGGAAAAGGCATTTGACAAAGTCTGGAAAGATGGACTTAGAGTCAAGCTAAGAAGAAGCGATATCTGTGGGAAGATGTACAAGTGGATCAACCACTACCTCAAACAAAGAACGGCCAGAGTCCAAGTACAAGGGCAGATGAGCAAAAAGGTGACACTCGAGCAGGGAGTACCCCAAGGGAGAGTATTGTCACCCACACTCTTCCTGGTGTATATAAATGACATTACAGAGAATATACCAAGAAGAGTTCATAGCTCAATGTTTGCAGACGATCTGGCTATGTGGACCTCTGAAAAGAATCTCACCATAGCAAGAAATCGGATGCAGACGGCCCTAACATCGCTGGAAGAGTGGGCGAACTCATGGCTGGTCAAAATAAACGAGGAGAAAACAACATGCACAATATTCTCGCTCTCATTAAAACCCCAAAGTACCAAATTAAGTCTAAATTGCAAAATCCTGCAGCCAAACGACAACCCAACCTATCTGGGAGTCACATTTGATCGGCGCATGACATGGAAAAGTCAGATTGAGAGAAACCGAATGAAAGTAAGAGAAAGAATGGCAATCATGAGGAAACTTGCTGGCACAAGCTGGGGAGCAGACGAAGGCATACTAAAGAAACTGTACACTGGAAGAGTGAGACCAGTTCTCGAGTATGGCATTGCGGCATGGACAACAGCAGCGAAGGCGAACTTCGATAAAGTTAACAAACTTCAAAACCAAGCCATGAGAATTATAACAGGTGGCATGAAGTCAACGCCAATTGTAGAACTTGAAAAGATTACAAAACTGCAATCCATGACCGATAGAAGAGACTGCAGAGCCCAGCTGCAGTCAGAGAAACTCCGAAGACTGACCGACCATCCAATGCACCAGAGACTAAACAATTTGGGAAATGGGAAACTAAAGCGGAGAAACTTTGCAGAAATAGCCAAAGCAAAGATGCACGAAGATCCCATAAACGCACTAACAACACAAAAGCCCATCACTACTGTACGAAAACCTACCTGGAGGCAGGATATATTTCCAGAGGTGGTAGAAAATATACCAGGTATTGCAAACAAAAACTGCCAGACTGAAAAAGAAAGGAGAGACACTACCCTAAGCTTCATAACGAAAAGCTACCCAAGCATGGACTGGACCCATGCATACACCGACGGTTCTGTAACAAACACTACACAGAACGGAGGGGCAGGAGCATTCCTGAACCTACCAAATGGCAGAAAAATAACACTGTCATTCGCTACTGGTAAGTACACAAGCAATTTCAGAGCGGAGGCAGAGGCACTGAGGGCGGCAGTGGAAGAAATGATGACACACAGTGAAAATGAGAGCCATATAGTCCTGCTGACAGATGCTCTCGCCGTAGTCACAGCGCTAAAAAGCCAGAAAAACACTGAGCTTAATGACTTAAGAGCAGCACTCTGCAAACTGTGCCAGCAGTCTGCACCAAAAAGGGTAGTGGTACAGTGGGTTCCGTCACACTGCAACATCCAAGGCAACGAGGAGGCAGACAGACTGGCAAAAGAAGGTGCAAGACTACCACAAACAGATACCAGTATGACGTACGAAGAGTCAAAACGGCTTATCAAAGCCAGATACATGACCAAATGGGAAACCGAACATACTGGTTACACCAAAAACGATGCCTATTACCAGTTGAACCGAAGAGAGCAGGTCGTTGTCTTCAGACTTCGCACTGGCCACAACAGACTGAGGTACCACCTATTCAACAAATTGAAGATAGGGTGTACCGACGAATGCCCGTGCGGTACTGGTAAAATGACCGCTGAACATCTGCTGCAGAACTGCCCGACATACGAGGATCAGAGAGAGCAGATGTGGCCATTGCCAGTGGAACTGCAAGACAAGCTCTATGGCAGTGGCGACAGCCTCAGGATGACCGCCGCTTTTTTCGAAAAAATAATGGTTACTGTCTGACTGCGTACGCAGAAGAAGAAGAAGAAGAAAACCATGTTGTGTCGACCGGTGATGTTTCTCTTACAACACTGCATTTAAAAACGAGAGAAGAATTTGGCAAATCCAGAAGCATTATAACATTACACCTGAAAATGTTCTGGGTTCCTTTGGACGTTTTTTGGCTACAAGTGAACCAAGAGTACTGCACTAGGCAAGCTATTTCTGTTCTAATACCATTATCAACTCTGTGAGCTCAACTTCTCGACATTTACTTCAATAAAAAATAACAAGAGATCCTGTCTGCAAGATGTGGATCAAGAACTCGTAGTAGCTCTATCTAAAATAGAACCACTCATCAAACGCTTATGCTTCTTAAAACCAGCGCAAGCATCTCATTAGTTTTTCTGGTATATTTTTGTGGTCTTGTCGTTATGAACATGTTACTTCTCAGCGCGGAACTTTCATTGCAACGAGAGTATCAGTAAGATCACGAACCTCAAGAACTGAGAGACGAGTCTGTCAGGGTCGGTTTAAACACTCTTATGACCAAAGCGTATGAGACACTCAACGGAGATGTCACCACTATAAACAACGAAAAAGCCTCCTTCAAACGGGCAATGACTAGCGCAATCCCTATAAGGTATGTGGAATTAAATCCTTGAAACATAGCTGGAAGCAAAAAATAACAGCCTGGTGGAAGAGGTCAAAGACTCCATACAGGCCAAAAGTAAATGGTACAAGACACTTCGAGGGAGCTAGCCGAATATGTTTCCTTCCAGATTACCAAAAGATATAACAAGAAAATAGCCAAGAGGACTTCTTCTTCTTCTTTCGTTCGCTTTAAAATATTGTCTATATCTGTAATGTTGTCTCTTGTATAAACTTCACTGTCTTTTGTAGTTCACATACAGGTCCATAAAGTTTCTCTTCCAGTGTTGTTTCTATGGGCCAGTGAGATTTTCTCTGTATCCGAGAAGGACCTCCAGTAATAAAGTTTGGGCCCTGTCGAGACGGGGGACCCGGCACTGTACCTGCCTGGTTGTCCACCATAGGCCGAGCGCCATAACGTTTTGCAGATATAGGCATACTCTCATGTTGCGTATTTGCGTGGCATCCTGATTTCTGTGGTGCGCCTTTTGGCTGGTTGCCTCCGTCTTCAGCACCTTAACGTTGCTTGGGCAGACTGTGGTCTTGCTCGAAATGATGTGTGATGATGATGATATGAACTTATGGATCCATTATTCAAGTATCCCTGAAGAGAGGCAGTCCAGTGTGTCTGTGTTCCAGAATCGTCACGTCCTGCCAGAAACGTAGCACATACATGTGAGTGGAGTATCTCCTTACTCCCATTTAGTATTCTTGGCTCCTCTGCAGTGATGGTACGCCTGGCATTCCCCACCACCTGGGAGGTTGTCACAAAGGGACAGAGGTGCAATTTCCGCTGGCCTGCATCTCTTCTACGTCCATTGGGATGACTGATAGAAGACAAAAGTAAAGAACGAGGCAAGAATGCATTTAACTCATGAAGTGGGGGTGTATTGGTTTAGCCCAGAGCGTGTACCACTCGCCTGCGGGTTCTGCAGCTCCCCCTAAAGGGCTCCACCTGCTCCTCGGCCTCTTAGTCTGGCCCCTCTCCAAGGACCTGTCCGGCTTGGGTGACCCTAACAGGAGTAAAACTCCCGCCGGCATAGCTCCCTGGATCACTGGGACATGCAAGCTCTCCAACCCCGTCAAGGTAGGCCTGCATTAGCCAAGAGGACAAAGGAGGAAGCCTGGACCAAGAATGAAGAGAATCTCTCAAATATGTCCCGTCCAAGAGTCTTCTTCAAGAGCGTTAAAACGGTGAAATTGAGGGACGATAATTACCATTCAACATCAACCATTCGCTATGGCAAAGGATTCACTCTATTCTATGGAACCAAGCTCAGGGAGAGAAAGAGAGAGAGAGAAAGAGAGATAGAGAGAAAGAGAGAGAGAGAGACAGAGAGAGAGAGAGAAAGGCATAATTCCATGACCTTCTCAAGTAGCACAGTGAAGAAAGTCCCATTCTTACTTTCTCACACAGACCACCTAGAGTCGGACATATTGATCAAAGAAGTTGGACGAGTACTAAAAACCAGTTCGAGTCTACAGGTGAAGACTGCAATCCAGGTGTGTGAGCAGACAGGAGTGGTGCTGTGACTAAAAAGAATATTCGCAACGGCGTATAGAGAAATATGAGACCCCAGACCACTGACAGCGGGCTACAATTGTACTCATATGGAAAGAGAAGGTCTCGAAGCGGAACTGTGACAGCTATTGGGGTATTTCGCTGTAAAGTCAAACAGGGAAGATATATGCAAAACGTTTTGAACAGAGAGTGCAACTGATTGCTGAACCTGAGCTCAACAATGCCTATGGGAGGGTTCCGCAAGGGCAAAGGGTGCACCGATGCTTCATTGGCCCTAAGACAGATGTGTGGAGAAAATGATTGAATACGGCGAGCATCTTAAGTTGGCATTAATTGACTAAGAGAAAGCTTTCGACAGTGTTGTCAGAAACAGACTGGACAATGCTGTAGGAGTAGTGGATACAAGACCAGTTGCCTGACAATATGAGAGCTCTGTAACTAGGTAACAAGAGTGTGGTGCATATGGAGGACGGTGTCACAGAGGCTTTTCCAATCACCAAGTGTATGCAAAACGGACGTGTCAATCACCCCCCCCCCCCCTCCCCTTCCTGCTTTTAAACATTTATAAAGACACAATTGTTTCAAAGGCCTATCAATCTACACATGACACAGATTACAATTCCATATTATTTATGTTAATCAAAGATGACCCTGCAGAACGCAGAGCCCGCTTAACTTGAGCATTCAGAATGTCGTTCTCCAGCAGGTTCGTAAGGTCAGGTACTGGAGCAGCATTTATTTTCAGAAGACGGCAAGTGAGATAGACATGTTGAGACCAGATGTTGTGAAGCAGCTAGAGTGACTTTTCAACTGATAACTACACTATTTATTCCTACATTTTGTTACAAATGTCAGTCTTAGTCCTTACACATATACCCTACAAACATATAAGAGAAAGATACAGAGCTGTGAGATGCACTGTGTGAGAAGTGCAGTCCAATCCGTGACCGAATTCGCAACATCACGCTGAGTCTGATAATGCGGACAAACCCACTTAGTGTCTACATTGACGCCCCAAAAATCAAGCGGTTTGGTCATTTAGTCAGAATGCATCAAGAGCATATCATTTGCAGGTCTCGGGTCCATCAGCTAGGGGCTGACCTCGACGTCCGTGGATCGAGGGTGTCTCTGACACTCGCAGGAAGTTACACCTATCGACAGCACCAGCCTCCCACCTGGAGAAAACAAGACATCTACGCACCCCACCTCTCTGCGACGTCTCATGACAAGAGCAGTAGGACAAAACAAGATGAAGATCAAGCTGTGGGAGCCTTAATTCCAATTTACTTTGAACCCGATTAAATGTATTCTAACATTTAAAGTAAGATGGTGGCGCCATAGTGTCTCTCCGGTGTTTGTGTTGCGTTTTCCTATGTTTGGTGCTTCCTGTTCGGATTATATTTCACAACTCCTTCACCAGGTGGTATCAAGGACTTTATTCTGTGGAATTGATGTGCTTACGATCGGTTATCCTGTTTGTTATTCTGCATTTCGCTGAATTTCATGTCTAGCTCAAGCCATGGGAAACCAGTCCATGACGGAGTTCAACGTTTCACTTAACTGCACACCAGAGTTCAGTCCAGATTATCACTACTCAAGGACATTTCTGCTCAGACTGAAGCCGACTTCCTCCTGCCCGCCCCTTCCTCCACCAGAGGTTACAAGATACCTCTCCCGGCCTCGTATTCTCAGCACAGCAATGGTCACGCTGACCAACAGAAGGCCACAATCAGACAGGCAGTGGGACACGTAAAAACAGGGAGTTTGACACGAACAAACACGGCAAGCTTGACACAAACATTGGCCTAACACACTCCTCGCTGCGCTCATCCCAAGCCTGCGGAGTACACGACTCCACCTGGGGAGTCTGTGGGGATTTCAGTCGACACGACCTCATGAACACATCCTCAGCAGTTGGACATAGCAGTAGTCGATCGACGCAATGGGCCTTTGACGCCTAAGCGAACATTATTATTATTAACATGTTAACATAGTTACCTGTGAGCCTTTCTTCTTCATATTAGTTTCTTTGAGCACTTCAAAAATGTCCGCTCACTAATGCAGCTATGCAAAACCTATTTTCGAGCAATTTTCTAAAAATATGTCTTATTTTGAAAGTGAAGGATTCATTTTGTTTATAAGTCCATGCAGTTTCGCTGAATCTTTGCCTCTTGACAGTCACCGATCTTATGCGCGGAAGTAACGGTCCCTTACAAATCGTCTCAAAGAAATATTTATTGAGTCCTGAACTATATCAAGTTAATCTTAATACAATGACCCAAAGGCTGGTGATAAGTTCCTATAGTAAACTTTTGGCAACGACTACTTCGAGGTAAATGAAACAGAGCAAGGCTTTCATTTATGGCTGTTTTTATTAATTGTGTGTGTGGGTTTTGTGTGTAAGGAGAGAACACATGATAAGATTACACTTAATTACTTCCACTTTCATAGATGTGACTACATCAGTGCAAACATCAGTGGACAACGTTTCCATTTCATGTCTTTGATTTTCATATCGACTGTTGCTAAAATTTGATACTCGTCATGCAGATAATGATACTTGCGTCTTAATTCACCATACACAGAAGAAATATATATTTTTAGCACCGAATTTGAGGTAATGACGCCACAGAATAGCCAATTTTTAACTGTTGGGGGTGTCAAACATTCTGCGAGAGTATACGAGATTTCTGCTGCCGCTTGTTTCTGGAATCTGTCAACGTTGGTCCACGATAAGGAGAATATCATCCAGTTCTTCAGCAGCATGACATTATCCGCGCTATCAGACGATGTAATAACAACCATGTTATCGGAGCTTAACCCTAGCCCTAAAACCTAACCCTAATGCTAACCATTTAACTAATCCTAACCCTAACCATAACCATAATCCTAACCCTTACCCTAGCCATAACTCTAATCATAAACCTAACCCTAAACCTAACTCTAAACCTTATCATAAACCTAAACCTAACCCTAAGATTTGACATTGAGAAGCTGAAGCACCAGGAGATAGTAGAGGCATTTGGAGCAATGATGGGACGAAGCCTCGCATCCCTCTTGGTTCTTAACGAAGAGGCAGATACTGAGACGAGAACTGAGACCCTGAATTGAGGATTGATAGCCACGGCAACTGAGGACTAGGGAAGCGAAGGGTACAGAAGGAATGGATTACAACTGACATACTCGTGTTTTGTGACAAGAGAGGATTAATGAAAATGTAGAAGAATACCCTGAATGGGATTACGAAATACAGAGAAATAAATGGAAACATAAAGACCGAGATGAAAAAGGCCAAGGTAGAATGGATAACTGCTCAGTGCTCAGATATCGAACAAAATCTGGGAAGAAACGATGCCAATGGGGGGCATATAAAATAGTCAATGACCCGGTAAGGCCTATACAATGTCGTAATAAAACGATTCAGGATAAGACAGGGAAATGTCTCACAGAAGCCCAAGACATTCGGGCGCGTTGGACAGAGTTCTGCTCTGAATTATATAAGCATGAGGGTCGAGGTGACCCAGGCAATGCAATCGCCCCCGAAATGAATATGTTAGAGGAGAATCAACCGATAACAAGAGAGGAAGTAACGGGAGCGGGGAAGATGTTAAAAAAGGGGAACGCTGTGGGTGTGGATAATATCCCAGCAGAGATCCTACAAGTGGGAGGTGAGGTAATAATTAAGGCTCTGACATACATCTGTCAACAGAATTTGGGGGATAGGAGCGTGGTCAACCATCTGGACGAAATCAGTGATTTGACTGCTGCATAAATCAGGGAACCTAAAGATGTGTAAGAACTATAGAACAATTAGCCTCATTGGTTATTCTAGCAAAGTTCTCTCAAGAATAATTCTCAACAGATTAAAAACAGGCAGAGAATATCATCGCCGAAGAGCAAGCAGGGTTTCGAGCGGGAAGAAGCATCACTGAACAGATATTTAATCTGCAGATATTGAATGAGAAATACTAAGGGTATTAACAACACATACATCATGTCGTCATCGATTTTTTTTTAAAGGCGTTCGACAGAGTATGGCTTGCGGCGCTATGGACAGCAATGGAGCATTACAAGATCAATAGTAATATTGTGAAGGTAATTGAGAACCTTTATGAGAAGGCGTCAAGTGCAATTTATGTTTACGGAATACTAGGCGATATGTTCCACACGTCTGTTGGGGTGAGACCTGGTTGTATACTCTCTCCAACACTCGTCAATGTATTCTTGGAAAAAATAATGGAGGCGACACTGGAGGGCCATGTTGGTACGGTCAGAATAAGTGACAAGACGACTACAAGCCTACGATTTGCAGATGCCATTAATGGTCTGGCAGGCATGGAAATGGACCTCCAAGAGCTGATTAGTATATTGGACAAAGAGCGGCACAGAGCTATGGCATGGAGATAAATGCAGACAAAACAAAGCTGATGACTAATAACATGGAAGGGTTTACATCTGTGATAAAAACAAATGGTCAGAAACTCGAGGTTGTACACTGGTTCAAGTATCTGGGATCACTGTTCAGTGATAAGGGCTTGCAGCCTGAGATAACTGCCAGAATAGCACAGACAACAGCGACGCTTACGCGTTTGAAACCTATATGGCAGGATAAGTGGCTCGCCCTCAGCATTAAAGTTAGACTAATGCGCTAAATGGTGCTTTCAATATTTGTGTATGCCTGTGAGACGGACCATTACTGCGGATATCCAGTGCAGAATACATTCAATAGAAATGAGGTACTTTAGAAGATTCTTAAATGTTAAATATAAGGATCATGTCACGAACGTGGCAATACAACGAAGAGTGGAAAACGCAAAAGGGCATTTTCATGATCTGTTCACAGCTGTCAAAAGGCAAGAGACGGCTTGGTATGTCTAGCGGAATTACAAATTCGATACTGCATAGTTCCGTACCAGGAAAGAGAAGTCGGGGTCGCCCAATGAAGAGATGGGCAGACAACATCACTGAGTGGTCAAACCTTCGTCCCGGTGAGGCACAAATGGCGGCAGCGGACAGAAAGAGATGAGATTGTGGGAGTGTTCAAGTGTGTCCCAACGACCTGATGGGTTAAGGGATAAACTGAACTGAGCCCTAAACCTAACCATAACCCTAACATTAACATAACCCGAACCATAAGCCAAAACCTTTACAAAACTGAATGCAACCATCTTTTCTGCACTGCACTTCTATCTTTACCTAAGTCTTTATTTATTAAATAAAAATAAAAATTATATTGACCTGTCGTCCCTTTAACACTAAATGGAACGTTCCGTTACGTACGATGGTAACATGAAACTCTGTATGAGATTAATTAAGTCTCAAGGACGCAGATAATCCCCCACAACACAGATAGTGCTCTTGAATACTACTTGGAATACTTGGAATCCTGGTATTCAAGCAGGCACGTTAATGTATACTGCTATGTGGCGGAAAGATAACGGCTATCCGTAGTATGTATTTCAAACTTCCTGCGGCTTACTAGACCTGGTAGAAAGTACAAATGGTTTGGGTAGATTTTTAACTAGAATTTAGAATTATGTCTGGGCAGTGGCCGTTAAGCCCACTCTTTTCGATGCCCAACTGACAATGAATTTTTAACGTGTGCGCCACAGCACACGGGTATCTGATCTCACTACTCAAAGATCAGCGAAACTTATTACAGGATGATACACGTAAAAAAATGCCGGTCTCCACCGTGATTTGAACCCACAATCTCTAGCATCCAAGGCAAACACCTTATCTCGAGAGCACTGGATCCCCAGTGTACTTGCAGTGTACTATTCTCCTGAATATGAATAGTTCATACAATGCACTATATGGCACTGAATCGAATACGAATCGGTACATCCCTAGACTTCTCCATATTGTGTTGAAGTTGTAGCTACATTAAAGAATGAGGAAGCTAGCCTTATGCCCAACTCTCCTAATTGCCTAGTACGAAATGTTTATCAGTTTTACAGTGTAACTATTCCTCGCTCCCCTTTATAACCCCGGTACCACTCGATCAAAGCTATTACAGCGGACGTTATAAATGTAATGTGTTTTCAATTTGCTCTTAGAAAACGATTAAAATAATTATCGCCATTAGTATTGTAAGAATTTGGGTTTTTGAAGAAAAAAAAACCGTGGAGACAATTTTGCTCCACAAATTAGACACAATGTCTTTGGAAACGTAATTTCCTCACAGGACTTGATTCAAAATTCACCTTGTACAATCTAAACATCATTTTTGCAGTTATCAGAACTGCTAGGTTCGTACTGTGAAATTACTTCACATTCTAATCATCTAATGGCATCCATTTTCAACTTGTTTTTTTAATATAATTGTGTGTGCGTGCGTGCGTGTGTGTCTGTGTGTGTGTCTGTGTGTCTGTGTCTGTCTCTGCGTCTGCGTCTACGTCTGTGTCTGTGTGTGCGTGCGTGCGTGCGTGCGTGTGTGCGTGCGTGCGTGCGTGCGTGTGTGTCTGTGTGTGTGTCTGTGTGTCTGTGTGTCTGTGTGTCTGTGTCTGTGTCTGTCTCTGCGTCTGCGTCTGCGTCTGTGTCTGTGTGTGCGTGCGTGCGTGCGTGCGTGTGTGCGTGCGTGCGTGCGTGCGTGCGTGTGTGTGTGTGCGTGCGTGTGTGCGTGCGTGCGTGTGTGTGTGTGTCTGTGTGTGTGTCTGTGTCTGTGTGTGTATATGTGTGTGTGTCTGTGTGTGTGTCTGTGTGTGTGTCTGTGTGTGTGTCTGTGTGTGTGTGTCTGTGTCTGTGTGTGTGTGTGTGCGTGCGTGCGTGTGCGTGCGTGTGTGTGCGTGTGTGTGTGTGTGTGTGTGTATGTGTGTGTGTTTGTATAAAGCCCATTAACACACAAGTGTTTCATATTGGAAATATCCGGAAAAGATGGGGTAACAAATTAAATGCTGATGGGGTTGGGCCAAACAGCAAAGAGGAAGTTACTATCAGTCCTGAACCAAAGCTAGAAAAGGGGAATTGTACCGGAGCCATGGAAAGACGCTGTACTTATACCGGTACCAAAGAAAGAAAAAGATAGAGCAGATCCAAATGGATACAGGCCTATCAGTCTAGCGAGCTGTGTAGGAAAACTGATGGAGCGTATGATAAACACCAGACTGATGTGGCATCTGGAAGAAAAACACATACTAATTCCACAGCAAGCAGGCTTTAGACAGCACAGATCCACTGAGGACCAGATCACTCTCATAGCCCAGGAAATAGAGAATGCTTACCAGGAGAAAAAAACACACAGTAGCGGTTTGCTTGGATTTAGAGAAGGCATTTGACAAGGTGTGGAAAGAGGAACTTAAAGTCAAGCTACGAAGAAGTGAAGTTTGTGGGAAAATGTACAGATGGATCAGCCACTATCTCGAAAACAGAACAGCCAGAGTTCAAGTACAAGGGCAGATGAGCAAAAAGGTGACACTTGAGCAGGGAGTACCCCAAGGGGGAGTACTGTCACCCACACTTTTCCTGGTGTATATAAACAACATCACAGAGAATATACCAAGAAGAGTTCACAGCTCCATGTTTCCAGACGATCTCGCTATGTGGACCTCTGAAAAAAATCTCACCATAGCCCGCAATCGGATGCAGCAGGCCCTAACATCGTTGGAGGAGTGGGCGAACTCATGGCTGATCAAAATAAATGAGGAAAAAACAACATGTACGATATTTTCGCTTTCAAACAAACCACAGAACACCAAAATAAGTCTTAACGGCAAATTTCTGCGGCCAAAAGACAACCCAATCTACGTGGGAGTCACATGTGATTGGCGCATGACATGGAAAAGTCAGATTGAGAGAAGCCGAATGAGAGCCAGACAAAGAATGGCAATCATGAGGAAACTTGCTGGCACAAGCTGGGGAGTAGACGAAAGTATACTAAAGAAACTGTACACTGGAAGAGTGTGACCAGTTCTCGAGAACGGCATTGCGGCATGGACAACAGCAGCAAAGGCGAACTTTGACAAAATTAGCAAATTTCAAAACCAAGCCATAAGAGTTATAACAGGAGGCATGAAGTCAAGGCCAATTGTAAAACTTGAAAAGATTACAAATCTGCAATCCATGACCGACAGAAGAGACTGCAGAGCCCAGCAGCAAGCAGAGAAACTCAGAAGACTGACAGACCATCCAATCCATCAGAGACTTAATAGATTTGGAAATGGGAAACTAAAGGGGAGAAACTTTGCAGATATAGCCAAAGCAAAGATGAGCGAAGACCCTATAAACACATTAACAACACCAAAGCCCATCCCTACTGTACGCAAACCTACCTGGAAGCAGCATATATTTCCGGAGGTGGTAGAAAATATACCAGGTATTGGAAACAAGAACAGCCAGACTGAAAAAGAAAGAAGAAGCATAACCCTGAGGTACATTACGAAAAACTACCCAAGCATGGACTGGACCCATGCATTCACCGACGGTTCTGTAACAAACACAACACAGAACGGAGGGGCAGGGGTATTTCTGAGCCTACGAAATGGGAGAAAAATAACACTGTCAGTGGCAACTGGAAAATTCTCAAGCAATTTTAGAGCGGAGGCAGATTTACTGAGGGCTGCAGCAGAAGCAATGCTGACAGGCAAAAGAAATGAAAGTCAGATAGTCCTGTTTACAGATGCCCTGGCCGTAGTCACAGCACTAAAAAGCCAGAAAAATACTGAACTTAATGATTTAAGAGCAGTACTCTGTCAACTATGCCAGCAGTACGCACCAAAAAGAGTAATGGTACAGTGGGTTACATCCCATTGTAACATCCAAGGCAACGAGGAGGCAGACAGACTGGCAAAAGAAGGTGCAAGACTACCACAACCAGATTCTAGTGTGACCTACGAAGAGTCCAAAAGGCTTATTAGAGCTAGATACATGGCCAAATGGGAAACAGAACATACTGGCTACACAAAAAATGATGCCTATTACCAATTGAACAGAAGATAGCAGGTCGTGGTCTTCAGACTCCGCACAGGCCATACGAGATTGAGGTACCACCTATTCAATAAACTGAAGATAGGTGGCACTGACGAATGCACTAGTGGTACCGGGAAAATGACCGCTGAACATCTGCTGCAAAACTGCCCGAAATACGAGGACCAGAGAAAGCACATGTGGCCATCACCAGTGGCAACACTAGACAAGCTCTATGGCAGTGTCGACAGCCTCAGGATGATCGCTGCTTTTTTCAAAAAAATACAGGTTGACGTTTGACAGCGTACGAAGAAAAAGAAGAAGATATTGCGAATATGGTGTTTTGTCAATTTGTGTCTTCGCTAGCAGCACACGAGAGACGCTGTGGTCAACACCGGTCATCTTTACTTTCCTAGATTATTCTGGTACCCAATATATTTTATGCTGGATCAAACCATGGCCTACTTTAGAAATGGACGTCGGACTCCTCGGGAAAATACTTATGAAACGTCACATTCTTAGTCCAACTAAATTACATACTCATCAAAACCCATATAGTGCCAAGGTTTATAATCAATACATAATCCACACAGAGAAATAAAACAAATTCACGGTACGAAACAACACAATCACTGTTGAAAGTGATCCTTTCACCGAACCTCCCCCCCCCCCCCCCCCCCTGAAACAAACTCAATACTCAGCTTCTATTCTATATTTGCGGTATACAATAACCAGCGCTCCTAATGATACCAGTGAAATGATTATACGTTCATAACAGTGAGTATTGTTGGAAATAACAATTTGCGGGTGTTTAGCTAAATCGGTACACCTTACATTAAGCTATGGTCAACCGCAGGACCAATAGGTGCAAAAATCCCGAACCAAACAGGGGACCAAACCCCGATCGATCAATTTGGAAGCAAATGCACTACCTCGTTTTACTATATATATATATATATATATATATATATATATATATATATATGCTTTTAAGGCGATAAGAACACTGACAAGGGGATTCCGACCAGTTCTGCATGTCATCAATGACAATAAGGATAACACATTAACTGAAACCAAAGACATACCGAATAGATGGAGAGCGTACTGCAGAACCATATATGGAGATAGCACAACGCGCTCAGTTACAATCCTACCAAAGGATGAGAAAGAACCTGAACCAGCATTGGAGGAAGTACGCTCAGCAATCAAAAGCCTGTAAAAGGGAAAGTCCACAGGATGTGATGATATCCAAGCAGTGCTAATACAAGCAGGAGGGGAGACAAGTGCTCGAGTCTATCACAAGCTGTGTAGATATGGCACAGCGCAGAGTGGCCAAAAGCATGGAAGAAATCAATTTATATTCCTTTCCCAAAAAAAGGCAACCTGAAGCTGTACACGAACTACCGAACTATCGCGCTGATCAGCCACGCTAGCAAGATACTCTTGTTAATCCTATTAAGAAGGATAAAGAAAAGGTTTGAATCTGAAATTCACAGACATGCTGTCGGCGTGGGAAGAGAAATTGAGTGTCACAATAAACACAGACAAGACCTCCACGAGGATGTTTTCCTTTCCCCAAAAGACCAAACAATCAACTAGCGCTTAGGAATGTCCACGATCAAGGAAGAAAACTCCCCAACCTATCTTGGGCTGACATTTGATAAAAGACTTACTTGGAATAAACATATTGGAAACGCAGAAGGGAAATCCCGAAGGAGGCTAGGCCTGCTCAGAAAATTAGCAGGCATCAGCTGGGGAGCAAACGAAAGAACCCTTAAGAAAGTTTACAATGGAGTAATAAGAACTCTTTTGGAGTTCGGATCTACAACTTGGTCATCAGCTGCCAATACACATCTGCAGTCGTTCGACAAGGTGCAAAACCAAGCCCTCAAGCTCATTACTGGAGACATGAAAACTACGCCGATGTTAGATATGCAGAGAGTTACTGGATTACAGACACTGTCCCATAGAAAAGACACAAAGAGTATGATTAAGGTGTATAATTACAACAGTATGCAATACTACCCAATGAAGACAAGACTAGAATATTTGGCTTAGGTTCGTCTTAAACGAGGCAGCTTTGTAAACCTGGGAAAAAGGCTTAGAAAACAGAACCAACCCATGAAGACAACACCGCTGAAGTCCACTCTATTCCCAATACTATGGAAAGAGGACAATGAAACCAAACAGTTAAATACATCAGTCACTGGTCTCACGACTGGACACGACTACAACGAGCAGCACAAGCGAACTGCTACACTGAGTATGATCGAAGAGAACTATCCTAAACAATCGTAGATACATGCCTACACAGATGAATCAGCAACAATCGTGGATACATGCCTACATAGATGAATCAGCAACAATTGTGGATACATGCCTACATAGATGGATCAGCAACAAATGTGGATACATGCCTACACAGATGGATCAGCAACAATCGTGGATACATGCCTACACAAGTGCTGCCAAGAATGGAGGCGCTGGTGTCTTTATAAAATACCCTGAGGACAAGGAGTGTTCCCACTGATAAATTTTGCTTCAACTAAACAGGCTGAGGTTCAAGCTCTCAAACAGCTGAGGTTCAAGCTCTCAAACAGGCTGAGGTTCAAGCTCTCAAACAGCTGAGGTTCAAGATCTCAAATAGCTGAGGTTCAAGCTCACAAACAGCTGAGGTTCAAGCTCTCAAACAGCTGAGGTTCAAGCTCTCAAACAGCTGAGGTTCAAGCTCTCAGGCTGAGGTTCAATCTCTCAAACAGCTGAGATTCAAGCTCTCAAACAGGCTGAGGTTCAAGCTCTCAAACAGGCTGAGGTTCAAGCTCTCAAACAGCTGAGGTTCAAGCTCTCAAACAGCTGAGGTTCAAGCTCTCAAACAGGCTGAGGTTCAAGCTCTCAAACAGCTGAGGTTCAAGCTCTCAAACAGGCTGCTAACATGATACAGAACAACAATTCTGATTGCCACCAAGCAATCATCTTCACAGACACATTATCTTTGCTGCAAGCTCCTAAGGGTGGTAAACTCACGCTTCTGTGAAGTGAACTGGGTAGAGTTGCTGCTGGAAAGCGAACTATACTCTAGTGGGTCCCATCCCACTGTGGCGTGCCTGGAAATGAGAGGGCAGATGGGCTTGCAAGGAGGGCAGGAGAATGTAAACAAGAAGACAGCGAAATCTCATAATTGGAGAAAAAGAGAACAGAACCAACCCAACGATGACCACCACACCCTTGACCGGCAAGGGCAGACTACTATTCTTCGCCCCAAGACTGGGCACAAAAGACTGAATAAACACATGTACATGCTTTGCCTGTCTGCTTCGCCGCTGTGTACATGTAGGACAGGCGAACAGACCGCCAAGCAAGTCTTGCAGGACTGTCCTCTGTATGGTCAGTTGAGGAGGATACACTGGCCAAATGTTTCGACACTGCGATCAAACCTGTATGGAGCTAAAGAGCAACTACAATCAACGGTCGAGTTCATCGCGGAAACTCGCCTGATGGTGTAAACATCTATGATACGATCACAGGAAGAAGAAGACGACTACCCACTGCGATATCTTGTTTTCATATGTGTGTGTGTGTGTATATATATATATATATATATATATATATATATATATATAGAGAGAGAGAGAGAGAGAGAGAGAGAGAGAGAGAATAGCTGGGTGATGTCTGAAAAGTAACAGACGTTGAACAAATTGTATTGGATCGAACTGACATAGAAAGGGCCCAACAATCTTAATGAACATCACTGCCGATTTTGTTTTAGTCAACAACAACGAGGATCTTAAACGGGTTGCTGTAATGCTCATCTGTGGAAATCCCTGTTCACATTCACGTGAAGAGATAAGAATGATATCAAGGGTGTGTATTAGTTGACAAAATCCATCTGGGGTTCTTGTTTCATCTAGGTGTTTTCGGAAACTCTGTATCATCTTTCCTTCATCCCAACGAAGTCGTCTAGACAAATTTCTTCTTTCATTTTCTCCCAATTATTGTGTATTTCTTCTGGTCATTGTTTCAGATCTGACACCTGTTCCAATTTCGGTGAATTAGCTTGTTCATTGTCAAGTCATCTCTTATCTAGACAAATTCACCCCTTAGGATCCTTGTGTATGACAATGACAAGAATAGCACCACTGCCCCACATAAAGAGATATTTGAGCAAGACGTTTAAGCTCTATACTTGCAATATTAAAATTTATGTTACGTTTTTGCAATTTCAGACGCAGTTTGGAAAACTCTTTGAAAATGCGTCACACATCAATCCGAAGTCTATTACAAAAACTCCACCGTTGTCCTTTGTTTTCTTCAGTTGTTCTTTACATGCACCTGTCTTTTCTGTCTCTAGAACAATCAGCCCTAGCATTCTTCAAATGGCTCACCAATGTTTTGTAATTCTATCAAACTGCAAACACTGAGCAAAAACTGTGGCTACCATCATCATTGCCGTGGGCTCTGTCCGCCTAGTCAGACGATAGTAAGTTGTGCTTTGAAAAAAAGGGATGTAACTACAGTCCATGACGATAACGAATGGGACTCGAAGACCAATCCGAGCAGAGAAGCGTCTTCCCCAGTGTGCGCAAGGAAAGTCAGAACTGGTTTGTGGCGTCGCTTGGTGTGACTTTGTTTTCTCCAAAGCTGAGGCCTCAGCCTATCCGCAAATTAAACTTTTAAACGATTCCTTAATGTTCGTTCAATTTTCAAAAGTTGTGTCTCTGGTGATTTTGCACATGCTTGAGGATCTTGCGTATTAAATTCGGTGATGGATGGCAAAGAACATATAACGTGTTCATAAATTATTTGAATCTGTGAATTTCAAAAACTGCCTTGACAGATAATTCCAGTCCATGATTGGCTCAATACCATATAATTTATCAATTTAATTCAAGTGCCGTGTCCACATTGAAGTGTGGCTGCAATTGACCTGCAATATCCTGTGTCTCTTGTCTTCATGGTGCACTCTGCCAGACTGACATTAACCCATCTGTCGACGTTTCTCTCCCACTTACAGCGCTGCCCGGCTCTTGTACGCTGACTTTCAACTGTACCCTACAGTTTTGTTTTCAATAGAGAATCCTGTCTTTGCATTACACAAAAATATTTGACTTGTCTAGTTTTATCGTCTGTCAAAAGTTGTCCACCCATTCCAGGTCGGCGCTATTTGTTTGTTTCTATTTCCACGAAATGCGACACATGCTTCTGCAAAACCCCATTTCAAAGGCCTCTATTTTGTTCTCCGTTTGTTCAGTAAGTGGTTCTGCAGCGTATAATAACGTTGAATACATACATAACACCTAAGGAGTCCCATTTTTAATATATTGGTGATTTGCCTGCATTCCAATATATTCCTCATCATATTAAGCACCCTTTTGGATAAATCTATTCTCCTCGTCCATCCCCTCTCATATTTACCAGCGACTGTAATTATCTGCCCCAGGTATAAGTGGCTGTCTACCTGTTCTGGTTAGCTCATATATTAGTTTTGAGCTGCACATTTGTTTTGCCACATAACATAACTTTTGTTTTATTAATGTTAATTAATGCAATTACCTGCTCACCACGGGATCCTTCTTCTTCTTCTTCTTCTTCTTCTTCGTACGCTGTCAGACGTCAACTTGAATTTGTTCGAAGAAAGGAGCTGTCATCCCGAGGCTGTCGACACTGCCATAGAGCTTGTCTAGTGTTGGCACTGGTGATGGCCACATGTGCTTTCTCTGGTCCTCGTGTGTTGGGCAATTTTGCAGCAGATGTTCAGCGGTCATTTTCCTTGTGCCACACGAGCATTCGTCAGTGCCACCTATCTTCAATTTATTGAATAGACGGTACCTCAGTCTGTTGTGGCCTGTGCGGAGTCTGAAGAACACTACCTGCTCTTTTCTGTTCAGCTGGTAGTAGGCATCATTTTTTGTGTAGCCAGTGTGTTTTGTTTCCCATTTGGCCATGTATCTGGCCCTAATAAGCCTTTTGGACTCTTCGTAGCTCAGACTAGATTCTGGTTGTGGTAGTTTTGCACCTTCTTTTGCCAGTCTGTCTGCGTCCTCGTTGCCTTGGATGTTACAGTGGAACCCACTGTACCATTACTCTTTTTGGTGCGGACTGCTGGCATAGTTGACGAGTACTTCTCTTAAATCGTTAAGTTCAGTATTTTTTGTTGCTTTTTAGTGCTGTGACCACGGCCAGGGCATATGTGAACAGGACTACCTGGCTTTCATTGCTTTTGCCTGTGAGCATTGCTTCTACTGCAGCCTTCAGTGCCTCTGCCTCCGCTCTGAAATTGCTTGGGAATTTTCCAGTTGCCACTGACAGTGTTATTTTTCTACCATTTTGGTAGGCTCAGGAATACCCCTGCCCCTCCATTCTGTGTTGTGTTTGTTACAGAACCGTCGGTGTATGCATGGGTCCAGTCCATGCTTGGGTAGTTTTCCGCTATGTACCTCAGAGTTATGTCTCTTCTTTCTTTTTCAGTCTGGCTGTTCTTGTTTCCAATACCTGGTATATTTTCTACCACCCCCGGAATGATACGGTGTTTCCATGTGGGTTTGCGTACAGTAGGGATGTGCTTTGGTGTTGTTATGGTGTTCATAGGGTCTTCGCTCATTTTTCCTTTGGCTATTTCTGCAATGTTTCTCCGTTTTAGTTTCCCATTTCCATATTTAGTCTCTGATGCATTGGATGGTATGTCAGTATTCTGAGTTTCTCTGCTTGCTGCTGGGCTGTGCAGTCTCTTCTGTTGGTCATGGATTGCAGATTTGTAATCTTTTCAAGTTCTACAATTGGCGTCACCACGGGATCCAAACATTACCGCTGCACCATTACGCGCAAAAGTACCTAAATATGCATCTCGACATTCCTCTGTCAATCACCAGATTGCAGATAGAAAATTAAACCAGAGAAGATCCCAGTCGCCTATTCATTATTTCGTTATTTCAAGTCCAAAAATAAATTAACTCTGGTTGTAATTTTACAACCATAAATCAGTGCAAGAAAATACCAGAACAGTGTGACTAATTGTTGTCTTATGAATGATTAATGATATTCTTGATTTGGAACTTGTCTTCCATATCTTTTTCATTTCCGTGTTAATGTAACTGAGAATATTAACACAAACATTAGGGCAGCAAGAGAACACCACACACTGTTAGTGTTGACATTCATCGACTACAAAAAATATTTTGTCACGGTCAAACTAGAATATGTGCAGAACGAGCGGGTAAAGCTGACATGTTGAATCTGGCTATACAGACATGTTGAAACGATGCTATGGCGGATGAACAACATTCAAGCGGCCCTTCATACGACCCATAGCTATCGCCACAGGAAAAAGGTGTTAAAAGGTGACCCCCCATCTCGCACAACCTTTTCTCTGCATGTCTGGAGCCGACGATGAGACTAGGTTGAGTACGGTATCGACATAGATGAGCGATACTCAACCAATTAAGATTTGTCGACGACTTCACAATCATCACAGAGACACCCACCGAAGCAGCGCGGATGCTAGCATCGTTGGAAGTGGAGGGCACGAAAGTAGGCCTCACCATTCACATAGGAAAAACCAAAGCTAAGCGCAATCGCTTTGCGGAACCCAGCCCTCGTGCTTCTAAACGAAACATCTCTAAAGGTTGTCGCTTTAGGTCGTTTTCTAAACGAAACATCTCTAAAGGTTGTCGCTCTAGGTCGTTTTCTAAACGAAACATCTCTAAAGGTTGTCGCTCTAGGTCGTCTTCTAAACGAAACATCTCTAAAGGTTGTCGCTCTAGGTCGTTTTCTAAACGAAACATCTCTAAAGGTTGTCGCTCTAGGTCGTTTTCTAAACGAAACATCTCTAGAGGTTGTCGCTCTATGTCGTTTTCTAACCGAAACATCTCTAGAGGCTGTCGCTCTAGGTCGTTTTCTAAACGAAACATCTCTAGAGGTTGTCGCTCTAGGTCGTTTTCTAAACGAAATATCTCTAGAGGTTGTCGCTCTAGGTCGTTTTCTAAACGAAACATCTCTAGAGGTTGTCGCTCTAGGTCGTTTTCTAAACGAAACATCTCTAGAGGTTGTCGCTCTAGGTCGTTTTCTAAACGAAACATCTCTAAAGGTTGTCGCTCTGGATCGTCTTCTAAACATGGAAAATAACCTGAATACTGTCAGGCGCCAACGAGTTTGGCCGTCTTCAACTAGATAGTGACGGTAGCAGACACCACGAAAAACATCAGACTATGAGCAGACCTATTCCATTCAGTTATCTAACCACCACTATGGTATGCTAGTGAAACCCAGTCTCTAATAAAAGCAACGGAGAACCAACTAAAGACAACACATTCTTCGATTGAGCGCTATCTTTTGGGCCTATCACTTAGGCTACAGCGCCAGATGAGTCTACACAACAGTAACATTGCCACGTCAACGATGTCATACAGCTTGCCAAACCCTCAAGCACCGCTGGGTTGGCCATGTAATCAGAAGACAAAACGAACACTGGTGAACGGCATCCACTATTTGGCACGCGCGAGGCGAAGAAATTTCCTGGAAAACCCCACACTCGGTGGCAAGATTCGCTCTATCTACAAACCATTCGTGACCCTGGAACGAACAAGCTAGCTATCCACTGGACAACTCCTGTCCGAGATAGAATCGACTGGAACCTAAACTGGTACAGGCACAAGACCAAAGAATGCAACACTGCTCGAGTATAGCCCGCTGAGTAAAGAAATTCAGCAACCGACTACCACCAACTCACACATGACCTGGGACCTACACAAGGTCATCGTCTTTTGTAGATGTACAACGAGACTAAACCAAAGTCTAAGAATATAAGCATGCCTATGCTTATATTTGCAAAGTTTCACTAATAAAGCAATCGTTTCATATCAATGTCGTTAACTATTGAATGGTTGGTTAAATCTTGCTACTTCATGGGGGCTAAGGAAATATGCTGACAGTTGTTTCTTTTAGATTACATTTAGATAAGATTTTAGAATGGTCTGTCAAATTGAGTTTAATGTAGATACATGTACAGTCATCCACAAGGGTAGATCCAATATGGAACATAATTACAAAATTGGCGTGAACAATATTAGAAAGATAGATAATGAAATGGACCTAGAGAGTATAATAGATCATACAGGTAAGGTGAGTAAGCAAGTTCAGGCAGCAGTGAAAAAGACAAATGCAATGTTAGGTATGATAATAAATAATATTAAACATAGGAGCAAGGAAGTGATAGTCAAACGGTATAAAGCATTAGTTACACCTAGATTGGAGTAATGTGTATAGATGTGGAGTCCTAATCCTATAAGATGATCAGAGGAACGGATAAATTAAGTTTATAACAAGTTTATTTTTCAAAATACAGCCACCCACAAGAACAAGAAGGCATAGCTACAAATTAACTAAAGAGAGGTCCAGATTAGATATTAGGAAATATTTTTTTTGTCAGAGAGTGGTGAATGCTTGGAATGCTTTGCCACTGGAGGTAGTGGAGGCAGGGACAATTAATGCATTTAAGAATAAATTGGATGCGCGTAGCTTTTAGAGCAGGGTAATGTAAATTAAACTGGTTGTATACAGACTCTGCAGAGTTTTCTAAAGCAGTATAAAGACGTTAAGAAAACTTTTAAAAACTTAAACTTAATTTACGTTTTTTTAAAGTTTTTTAGCGTGAAAGAGATTTCAGGGATACCAGGTCTAGTGTTTCTTTATTTCCATCTTACAAAACTATCCCACGGGTTTTGTGACCAGCACTTTCTTTGAGTCTAAATATTTTTAATTCTTAAAGGTTTTTGCTGCCCTTCTCAAAACTGCACCAACATGAACAACTTCACAATTTGACCCTTCTTTTGATATCTTCAACGCTATTGTTTCCTCTGTTCCAAACGTTTGATCTTCTTACGCCAACCACTTCAATCAATATTCCCGTCATTTGTACATAACAGAGCAGTCGAAGATGATGTATACATTTTTTATTTTGAATCATCAGATTTCTTGTTATTTGGCATTCGTGGTAAAAAATAAATGTGATATTTCATTCATTTTATACATAAATATGTGTAGGGGAAGGGGAGGGTGTTTTGTTTTGCCTACGCAATTTCGAAATATACTCCCCTTGTAACTTAATTAACCGATTATCACAAATATACGCCCCAGCAAAGCTACACTAACAACCGAACACGGTTATAAAATAATGTTTCTTCTGCAAGTCAATTCGAAAGGGCTTCTCTATTTCTACTCTCTAACCGAAATGTTCTAGACCAGTGCTCTTGAACCTGAGCGCTAGCGCCCCCTAGTGGCCGATTTTAGCTTTCAAGTAGGCGGTAGACGAATAATTGCATTCTGTATTAAAAACATGTTATTATTATAATTATTATTATTATTATTATTATTATTATTATTATTATTATTATTATGGCGATGCATAGGTTACACAACCCGAGGAAAATGGCAGAATGTCAGTAAACCAACAAAAGTGAAAATTTTGAGAACTTGTTTTTCCCGTGGCAGCATGCGGCTGTGAAACATGGACAGTTTCCCAAAACCTCAAGAAAGTGAATCGAGTTCTTCGAGTCGAAATGGTTTAGAAAAGTTCTCAGAACACCATGGACCGAAAAAGGTCTGGGCATAAAGGAGAACTGGTTCATGAATTCAATCAAATACAAAAAAATTGAAAACATCAAAAGACACTACGGGGGACGACGTGGCCTAATGGTTAAGTGACACGGCTCACAACTAGAAGGTGCTGGGTTCGATCCCCATCACAGCACCGGCCGTTACCCCGGGGAAGCAAACCCTTAGAAAATGCAGGAGGAAGCAGACCCTTACATAAAATGCATGCTGAAGTCGGATGCACTGGGCCAATAGGCGCAAAATACAAACCACAATGCAACGCACACCACCTTGGGGATTAGAGAAATAAGGCGAACGCAAAAAAACAAAAAAAGACAACGGTTTTGAGAGAACAATAATGGAAGTATGGCGTCGTGTAAGAGAGACAGAGGCAGATCAAGAAGGTTATGGCACCAGGATCTCATAGAATACTTGGGTATGAATCTGTAGCAGGCTAGAGATTTGACATAGGATCAAGCTTCTTTCTACAAGAGACTCGCCACATGATGATGAGCATGCATTAAAAACATCCAAAATATACAGATTCAGTGAATGGTCGCGAAATTCTCTACAATTTAGATTTTAGTGGGCGGTAAGGAAAGTGTATCCTCACGAAAGTTCTAGAATTGACCAACTTTGTTCTAGCCAAATATACTGAACTAACCAAAGCAGTCTCTTTTTTTCGACATTTTTCAAAGAAAAGATCAAAAGATATCGGCGGCATCAAAGAATTGACGTCAGCAAGAGATCTCTGGGACCATCGTTAGGTCTCTTTTGATCAATTGCCAGTGGGAACCACAAACTTTCTTTATCTACTCGTTATCAAAGACATCTTAGTTCAAACGGTCAATTTTCGTCTACCAGCATTCTCTTTCAGCAACTAAGACTCTACAGTCACACACTCCTCTATCAAGAGGCGTACTACAGAAAACCGTTTGCAAAATCGTTGCAAAAATGTAAATATTACAACGAAAAATAAACAATTTCTTCAAACTTAAAATAAATATTCTGTATACTAAAAATAGATGGGTATGCGACGCATAATCCCGTCTACCCGTACATCGACAAACATTCCTATATCCTCATCATTATTATTTTCTATCCACTTGTGTCGTTAGACGTCTCGTGAAGGTATAGTTTTATGTTGCGTGCAAATTCCAGTTGTTCTTAACTTAATTTAACTCAACTTAACTTGTATTGCACCATATTATGCTCCAAGATCACAGAGCCTATAAATATCTTTCAAACAGACATGGATACAGCGGGATTAAGATCAATCTGTATTACAGAGAAAATTGCAAGGGTTGAAAGTGGATAAATGTCCAGGTCAAGATGGTATTCATCCAAAATTGCTGTTTGAAATTAGAGACCAACTGGCAAAACCATTGGCTATATTATGTTCTCAATCACTTGCTAAAGTGACTGTTCCACGGGTTTGGAAAGATGCAGGAATGATCCCCTTATTCTTCTTCTTCTTCTTCTTCTTCTTCGTACGCAGTCAGACAGTAACCATTATTTTTTCGAAAAAAGCGGCGGTCATCCTGAGACTCTCGCCACTGCCATAGAGCTTGTCTTGCAGTTCCACTGGTAATGGCCACATCCGCTCTCTCTGATCCTCGTATGTCGGGCAGTTCTGCAGCAGATGTTCAGCGGTCATTTTACCAGTACCGCACGGGCATTCGTCGGTACACCCTATCTTCAATTTGTTGAATAGGTGGTACCTCAGTCAATTGTGGCCAGTGCGAAGTCTGAAGACGACGACCTGCTCTCTTCGGTTCAACTGGTAATAGGCATCGTTTTTGGTGTAACCAGTATGTTCGGTTTCCCATTTGGTCATGTATCTGGCTTTGATAAGCCGTTTTGACTCTTCGTACGTCATGCTAGTATCTGTTTGTGGTAGTCTTGCACCTTCTTTTGCCAGTCTGTCTGCCTCCTCGTTGCCTTGGATGTTGCAGTGTGATGGGACCCACTGTACCACTACCCTTTTTGGTGCGGACTGCTGGCACAGTTTGCAGAGTGCTGCTCTTAAGTCATTAAGCTCAGTATTTTTCTGGCTTTTTAGCGCTGTGACTACGGCGAGAGCATCTGTAAGCAGGACTATATGGCTTTCATTTTCACTGTGTGTCACCATTTCTTCCACTGCCGCCCTCAGTGCCTCTGTCTCCGCTCTGAAATTGCTTGTGTACTTACCAGTAGCGAATGACAGTATTATTTGTCTGCCATTTGGTAGGTTCAGGAATGCTCCTGCCCCTCCGTTCTGTGTAGTATTTGTTACAGAACCGTCGGTGTATGCATGGGTCCAGTCCATGCTTGGGTAGCTTTTCGTTATGAAGCTTAGGGTAGTATATCTCCTTTCTTTTTCAGTCTGGCAGTTTTTGTTTGCAATACCTGGTATATTTTCTACCACCTCTGGAAATATATCCTGCCTCCAGGTAGGTTTTCGTACAGTAGTGATGGGTTTTGGTGTTGTTAGTGCGTTTATGGATCCCCTTATTCAAAGAGGGCAAAAAATCAGATCCAGTAAATTATAGACCGGTGAGTTTAACGAGCATAATCTGTAGATTGTTAGTGTCAATAATCAAAGAAAACATTGTAATGCATTGAGACAAATTTAATCTAATCATAAATAGCCAGCATGGGTTTACTAGAGGGAGATCGTGCTTAACAAATCTATTAGAATTCATGGAGGAGGTTACTAAAATAGATATGAGGGAGAGAGTGGATGTTATTTATTTAGATTTTGCGGAGGGCTTTGATAAAGTACCTCATCAAATACCATTTAGGAAATTAAAATCGCATGGAATAGGTGGGAAAGTTGCAAAATGGATTGAAAATTGGTTAACGGGAAGAACGCAGAGGGCGGGCATGAATAAGGAGTGAAAAGTGGAGTGCCACAGGGCTCTGTTTTGGGACCACTTTTCTTCTCGATATATATTCACGATTTTGATATTGATATGGAATCAACGATTGCAAAATTTATTGGTGACACAAAACAATGCAGTAGTGTCTCATCTAAAGCAGAAGTGGATATATTGAGGTCGGATTTAGATAAAATTCTAGAATGGTCGGTAAGCTGGTAAATAGTTTAATGTAAATTAATGTACAGTCATCCACATGGGTAGATCCAATAAGGAACATAATTACAGAATGAGAGAGAACAATATTAGAAAATAGATAAGGAATGGGACCTATGGGTTTTAATAGATCATACAAGTAAGGTGAGTAAGTAAGTTCAGGTTGCAGTGAAATTGACAAATGCAATGTTGAGTATGATAAAAAAGAAATATTAAACATAGAAGTAAGAAGGTGATAGTCAAACTGTATAAAGCATTAGTTAGACCTAGATTGGAGTACTGTGCACAGGTCCTTATCACAGAGGGGATATAATCGTGCTGGAAAGAATACAAAAAAAAGCGACAAAGCTGATTGAGGAATTCCAGAACTACAGTTATGAGGAACGACTCAGAAAAACCGGCCTACAGTGTCTAGTAGAGAGAAAAATTCGAGGTGAATTAATACAGGTTTATAAGATGATCAGAGGAATAGATAAATGAGACTATAAAAAAAAAAAAAATTTTTTTCAAAATACAGCCACCTACAAGAACAAAAAGGCATAGCTACAAATTAACTAAAGAGAAGTCCTGGATTAGATATTAGGAAATATTTTTTTAGTAGAGAGTTGTGAATGCTTGGAATACATTGCCCCGGGAGGTAGTGGATACAATTAATGCATTAAGAATAAATTGGATGTGGATAGCTTTTAGAGCAAGGTAATGTAAATGTAACTGGTTGTATACAGACTCTGCAGCGTCTTCTAAACCAGTATAAAGACGTTAAGTTTAAGTATATTAATTTTTTCCGCACGTCACATTTTACTATGGTCATTAACTTCAAGAGCCTGTAAAACGTTTTATTTCTTGGTCTATTGATTAGATTTTCTGAGATTCCAAGAAGACAGAAAATAAAAATTTATAAAACAGAGCACAGACATTTAGACTCACCAAATAGTGTCCGCCAGCCCTCAAATAATCCATGGAAATCACCACACAATACTGATAATATTATTTCTACGCTATGCCTATCTGTTAGTTTCCACTTCAAACGTATTTATTACATCTATATAAACGAACTAAACATATCTACCTCACAAAGATATTTTACTTCATAAAGATAACTTACTTCACCATCCCAACTAATGGGTCGAGTCCACACTGATTGAAAAAGAATAATACATCGTTTTAAAACTGTTTATCAAAATTGATCGTCACTTTCGCGGTTAAAGTTGGGAGAGAAGGAAGTCTTAGTATATAAAATCATATCAGCCACGGTTACATAGTTTTCTATGGTACACCGGTTGTTTAAAATAAAAATATCAGAGTATGTTATACCGTTTTGGTTAGAAATAATGCCTCTTTATACTGGTTTAAAAGATTATACAGTCAATACAACCAGTTTCTCCTTTCATGCATGTAGTTTCGTCATAAAGTAGAAAACGAACAATTGAAATGTTCCCCGAAGTCCCCACAGATAGACCGATGTGAGAAAATGTAAGACCCGGATAAAACATGGAAATTCGAAAAAGTACATAAGAAAGCAAAATAATATATTAATTTTAAAAAAACGTCCTGGAATCGCGGATGATTAATAATAAGAATGGGAAACCAATAACAGATCCAAATAGAAAGAAAGGGATACGGAGATAAAATGTTATGAAACTGAATCAGGACGGGGTGTTTATTAGGCTAACAAACCATTGAATAGCATGCCTTTGATAGATGGTAGATTACCTGTAACCAGATAAGAATTTATGAAGACTTGTTAGTCAATACAAAAAAATAAAGAGCCCAGGATAGATGAATTGCCTATTGAGTTTAACAAAACAGTGAAAGAGACTTAATTTACAATTTACTTTTTAAACATGTTAATGAAATATTGACAACTTGCTTCATCCGACAAAACTGAATTCAATCAATGCCGCTGATCGTGTTCTTGTTGTTAATTAGAGTATTTTCCACATTCACCTCAGTTATAGGACTCAGTAGTGCCAAGAGTAGATTTCAGAATATCCTGACGGGCCCTTGTTAATCTGAGTAGCACGTTTCTTAAGAATCTGGTGACTTTTCTCTTTCACTGTCTTCACGATTGTCTTGTCGAGTCTGGGATTTAGTAACTTGCCATCTGTGCCGTACTTTATGGGTATTCCAAGCTCCAGTGATCTGAAGGCGTCTGTCATTGTGGCCGCGAACATCATGCTGAACAAGGTCGGGGCCAGTACACATCCTTGTGTTTCTCCGTTTGATACTAGAAACGTTTTAGAGATTGCACCGCTGTACAGTACACGAGCACACATGCCTTCGTGTAGCTGTTTCACCATGGTTATGAACTTGTTGGGGCAGCCAAACTTGGACATTATCATCCACAGCCCTCCTCTGTTTACTGTATCAAATGCCATTGTCAAATCAATAAATGTGGTGTACAAGGCCTGATTTTGTTCCCGACACCTCTCTTGTACTTGGCGAGAAGCAAAAATCATGTCCACTGTTCCTCTTCCGGCTCTGAATCCACATTGGCTTTCTGGGAGGTGGTGGCTTTGTTCAAGGTGTTTGTTAAACCTGTTTAGCAGTAAGCGCGCTAGGATCTTGCCTGCTACGGATAGTAGCGATATTCCACGACGATTGTCGCATTCCTGACGGTTGCCTTTTATTTTGTACAGGTGAACGATTGAGGTGCCTTTTAGCTCCTGCGGAATTTTTCCTTCAGCCCACATGTGGCAGAAGACTTCAGTGATCCTTCTGGTGAGGGATGGGCCAGCTGTCCTATTTACCTCTGCTGGTATTGCATCAGCTCCTGGAGCTTTTCCTATAGATAGTGAACTGATTGCCCTGTCGACTTCCTCCTCAGTGATGACTTCATCCAACGCCAGGTTCAGTTCCACCTGCGGCATTCGCCGGATGGCCTCTTCATTTATGGACGATGGGTGGTTTAGTATTTTGCAGAAGTGGTCTGCCCATCTGTCTAGAATCTGAACCGTATCTGTTAGCAGTGTCCCATCCGCACTGCGAACTGGAGTATTACTAGAGGGCTGCGGGCCGTAGAGAGCTTTCAGTGCCTCGTAAAACCGTTTGGTGTCATGACGCTCGGCGAACATCTCAATTTCGTCAGCTCTTTTGCTGAGCTAGGAGTCTTGCATCTCTCTGGACAGCTTTGCGAGCAGTATTGAAGGCAACTTTTGCTACCGGAGATGGTGTGTTCCTCTGGTATTCCCTTTGCGCTTCATGTTGTGCATCGAGAAGGCCTTGTATTTCGAGATCGATCTCATCAAACCAGTCCTTATGCTTGCGCGTGAGTGGGCCAATGTGTTTACAGCTGTATCGTAGAGTGTGTTTCTCAATGATGCCCAGTCCTCTTCGATGTCGTTTTTTTTCAAAACGAAGCACAGATAGTCTGCCTTCAAGCTCTTCCTGGAAGCCGCCTCTCATGGGTTCGTATTTCAGCTGAGAGACATTTAGCCTCCTCGGTGGTTTCTTTCCCTGGGGTCGCATTTTGGGCTGGATCTTGAAGTTTAGCTTGGCAATGACAAGTCGATGGTCGGTCCACCATTCTGCACTACACATGCTCTTCGTTACCATAGCATCCGCTCGATCCCTTCGTCTGATGATAATGTAGTCAATGAGGTGCCAGTGGCGGGATCTTGGATGTATCCATGTGGTTCGGTTTCGGACCAGAAGTCGGAAAGCTGTGTTTCTAATGAGTAGCTCATTTGTGGCACATATCCTTTGAAGGAGCAGTCCTTTACTATTGCATTTTCCGATACCATGTCTGCCAATGGCACCCTCCCAGACTGTATGGTCTGTGCCAACCCTAGCGTTAAAATCACCGAGGATGACCAGTTTGTCAGATTTGGGGACTGAAGCGATGAGCGCCTCAAGGTCCTCATTAAACTTATCTTTTGTTTCCTGAGGATTTGTCATTGTGGGTGCGTATGCACTGATAAGTGTTGCATGGCGCCCTCCTATTAGGGGGTGACGCAGTGTAATCAGGCGGTCATTAATTCCTCTGGGCATGCTTGTGAGCTTGTCGACCATGTTGGTCTTGATGGCAAAGCCAACTCCAGCTTCAGGCCGTTCTTCTTTGCTGCGGCCGCTCCAGAAAAAAGTATAACCAGCGCCTTCTTATGTGATCTGCCCTTCATCTGCCAGTCGTGTCTCGCTCAGGGCAGCTATGCAGATGTTGTATCTAGCCAGTTCCGTGGCGATCAGTGCTGTCCGTCGTTCGGCTCTGTTTGCTTTGGTGTTGTCCAGTAGCGGGCGGACATTCCATGTTGCAAGTGTGATGGCTAGTTTTCGTGATCGTTTTCTGCCTGTTCCGCCGCTGCAGTTTGGGGGCCCTGCCAGTTGCGAGCTGTTAGTCAGGGTGTGATCTGTAGGGTGATGTCGTGAGTTGCGCAATGTGTTTATAGTGAGGGATATGTGCGCAGGATCTTCCTTACTCTCTCGTCCGGACTCAACATGTTCTAGAGGCAAGACATTGTCAAGACTTCTACTGAAGGGTTCGGATGCAGACAGTTTGGTGTCAGCGTGTGCCTCATTTTCTCGGTAGCCCTTCCCTTCTCTTTTATCGCTGGGGTGGAGCTTTCAGGTATCTGTTTATGAGTGGATGTGTTTGTGTATTCTTCTTCCACCTCTGTTTCCTCTGGTCTTCCGCCTTGATTGTATACTTGTGAGTTCTGATGCATCCTTGGTTAAGTGTATTTTCAGCACACACAACAGATGTGGATCTGAGTTTGAAGGGACACAGTGTGCTGATCGAAGCGGGATGAGCTCCTTTCTGAAGTACCGTCTATTTGACGTTGTCAGGATGACCTCCTTCGTTTCAGTGTTCATGATTCGTTATCGGGGTCACGATACAGCACGGAGCGACACTAGCTTTTGACCGAGTCAAGTTTCGGCCACGCTTTGTCCCATCGAAACTGTATATATTAAGTCTACCTTTCACGACTAAAAACACACTGTTATATACTTCGTTGCATCACTTCTTTCACATTAGTATGTTTAATTGACAAGTCGGCACATTTATATCCAAGAAGTTCGAGAGTTATCCTAGAAAACACAAACAAAACACCGTTTTATCAAAAGGGAAATCGACTGCGATGATGCCCGGCGCCATCTTGACCCACTATTTTCCTTAGAGACATACTAATGTTATTGGATTTAAGGATTCTTTGTTTCTCTCTAAACACTTTCTTTGCCATTGCAATTCTAGATCGTATTTCTCTATAGCATCGTGCATCTTCTTTTATGGTTTGACCAAGATATGGGAATGGAACACTTGCTCGACTTCTTTCCCTTTTATGGTTACTCTTACGCTGGTTGGTTCTTTGGCTATGATCATTGTCTTGGTCTTCTCTGTGTTAACTTGCATATCATAGCTATCAGCAGTGTTGCTAATTTCATTGAGCATTTTTTGTAGATCCTTCTCCATCTCTGCTATAATGGATTGATCATCAGCGTATTTTATTGCATCCGGTTGTTCTTCCTTTACCTTTACCCCCAAATTGCATTTCTTCATTGCTTCAGCCATCACCATCTCTGAGTATGCATTGAACAGGCCAGGTAAAAGTGAACATCCCTTTCTTACTCCTTTTCGTATAGGTACCGCGTCCGTGAGTCCTTCTGTTAATGATATGATGGCATTTTGGGTTGTGCATAGGTTCTGCGTCATCCTGATGATTGGTTCTTCAATGTCCGCATGTTTGAGGATTTCAAAAAGCCTCTTACATGAGACACTACCAAACGCCCTCTCATAACGTCTTCATTTTGCAGAGTCTGTATGCAACCAGTTTCATTTACATTTCTTTGCTCTAAAAGTTATGCGCATACAATCTATTCTTAAATGCATTAATTGTCCCTTTCTCTACTACTTCCCGTGGCAACACATTCCAAACATTCACCACTCTCTGACTAAAAAAACATTTCCCAATATCTAATCTCGACCTTTCTTTAGTTAATTTGTAGCTATGCCCTCTTCTTCTTGTATGTGTTTGTATTTTGAAAAACGTGCTATAGTCTAATTTATCAGTTCCTCTGATTATGGCAAGATACTCCGATTGCATCGTCTTCCTCTCGTCTTACCTCACACTCTGTTTCATTCTTCTCTGTCCAACAACCACACTCTTACACAACTTTCATTCTTCTCTGTCCAACAACCACACTCTTACACAACTTTCATTCTTCTCTGTCCAACAACCCCACTCTTACACAACTTTCATTTTTCTCTGTCCAACAACCACACTCTTACACAACTTTCATTCTTCTCTGTCCAACAACCACACTCTTACACAACTTTCATTCTTCTCTGTCCAACAACCACACTCTTACACAACTTTCATTTTCGCCCTCAGGGTGAAGCCCTTCCATTGCATTTCTGTTGGATTGACCTCTGAGAGCGCCCTAACTAGCATAGGTACATACAGACACACACATGCATCGAAGAACTGGTTAATACGTCCTGGTGTCACCTGAAAGACTGCGACCCTGTGTGGAAAAGTGCGTGCTTCCACCAGTAGAATACAAAGAAGCATACATTTTACAAAAGTGAACCCCCCAAAAAAACAATTCAACCAAGAACGTCTTCTCTGCATCTTCCTCACGCTCTATTTCATAGAACCCTGTCCAACAACCACACTCTAACACGTGCCGTCTGGGTGAAGCCCTTCCATTGCTCTTTGGTTGGGTTGACCTCTGAGATCACCCTAACAAGCATAGGTATACAGAGACGCAGACATGCATCCACGCACTGGTTAATACGTCCTCATGTCACCTGAAAGACTACGGTCAGGGGTGGAAAGCGGTGGGCCTCCGCCAGTAGAATACAGAGAGGCAAAAACTTTACAAAAACAATTTCTAGGATATGGTTTATTACTTTTCATACACACACACACATACACACACACACACACACACACACACTAACACTCTCCCTCAGGTTGAGGCCCTTCCATTGCACATTGGTTAGGTTGACCTCTGAGAGCGCCCTAACTAGCAATATGTACCTACAGACGTACACTTGCATCCACGCACTGGTTAACACGTCCTGGTATCCCCCAAAAGACTATGCTCCGGGGTGGAAATGGCGTGCATCTGCCAGTAGAATACATTTCAAATCAGACAGAATGTATTTGGATTATAGTGAGGTAGAAATGTGTTGGTCATCCTCACTCTTTTGTCTCAAGCTACCTTGGACCAGTTGCAAGACATAAGAAGACGACTGGAGGTAACTCAGGATTCAGACACTCGGGTCTTATCTCATATGAGACCAGAGGACACTTCTAAACTTGCAGGATTCGATCGCCCAGTCGATATTACAAAGAATATACCAAGAAGAGTCCATAGCTCAATGTTTGCAGACGATCTGGCTATGTGGACCTCTGAAAAGAATCTCACTATAGCAAGAAATCGGATGCAAACGGCCCTAACATCGCTGGAAGAGTGGGCGAACTCATGGCTGGTCAAAATAAACGAGGAGAAAACCACGTGCACAATATTCTCGCTCTCATTAAAACCCCAAAGTACCAAATTAAGCCTAAATGGCAAAATCCTGCAGCCAAACGACAACCCAACCTATCTGGGAGTCACATTTGATCGGCGCATGACATGGAAAAGTCAGATTGAGAGAAACCGAATGAAAGCCAGAGAAAGAATGGCGATCATGAGGAAACTTGCTGGCACAAGCTGGGGAGCAGACGAAGACATACTAAAGAAACTGTACACTGGAAGAGTGAGACCAGTTCTCGAGTATGGCATCGCGGCATGGACAACAGCAGCGAAGGCGAACTTCGATAAAGTTAACAAACTTCAAAACCAAGCCATGAGAATTATAACAGGTGGCATGAAGTCAACGCCAATTGTAGAACTTGAAAAGATTACAAAACTGCAATCCATGACCGACAGAAGAGACTGCAGAGCCCAGCTGCAGTCAGAGAAACTCCGAAGACTGACGGACCATCCAATGTACCAGAGACTAAACAATTTGGGAACTGGGAAACTAAAGCGGAGAAACTTTGCAGAAATAGCCAAAGCAAAGATGCACGAAGATCCCATAAACGCACTAACAACACCAAAACCCATCACTACTGTACGAAAACCTACTTGGAGGCAGGATATATTTCCAGAGGTGGTAGAAAATATACCAGGTATTGCAAACAAAAACTGCCAGACCGAAAAAGAAAGGAGAGACACTACCCTAAGCTTCATAACGAAAAGCTACCCAAGCATGGACTGGACCCATGCATACACCGACGGTTCTGTAACAAACGCTACACAGAACGGAGGGGCAGGAGCATTCCTGAACCTACCAAATGGCAGAAAAATAACACTGTCACTCGCTACTGGTAAGTACACAAGCAATTTCAGAGCGGAGGCAGAGGCACTGAGGGCGGCAGTGGAAGAAATGGCAACACACAGTGAAAACGAGAGCCACATAGTCTTGCTGACAGATGCTCTCGCCGTAGTCACAGCGCTAAAAAGCCAGAAAAACACTGAGCTTAATGACTTAAGAGCAGCACTCTGCAAACTGTGCCAGCTGTCCGCACCAAAAAGGGTAGTGGTACAGTGGGTTCCGTCACACTGCAACATCCAAGGCAACGAGGAGGCAGACAGACTGGCAAAAGAAGGTGCAAGGCTACCACAAACAGATACCAGTATGACGTACGAAGAGTCAAAACGGCTTATCAAAGCCAGGTACATGACTAAATGGGAAACCGAACATACTGGTTACACCAAAAACGATGCCTATTACCAGTTGAACCGAAGAGAGCAGGTCGTTGTCTTCAGACTTCGCACTGGCCACAATAGACTGAGGTACCACCTATTCAACAAATTGAAGATAGGGTGTACCGACGAATGCCCGTGCGGTACTGGTAAAATGACCACTGAACATCTGCTGCAGAACTGCCCGACATACGAGGATCAGAGAGAGCAGATGTGGCCAGTGCCAGTGGAACTGCAAGACAAGCTCTATGGTAGTGGCGAGAGTCTCAGGATGACCGCCGCTTTTTTCGAGAAAATAATGGTTACTGTCTGACTGTGTACGCAGAAGAAGAAGAAGAAGAAGATCGCCCAGTTTTCGCTTTGAGAGGCGAGTCTAACCTCTTGACTACAGCGACCCTCATTTAGCTTGTGTGCTCTACAACACTGAATGACGTGTACCGTAGTGTTGATCGTTCTTCAGTTCAAGTAGTGGAACACACACAGAGTCATTCAGACATTGTATCAACAAAGTATCAATGTCGTAATCATTCTGTATGTGTGTCCCACTACTTGAACTAAAAAACAAACAAAAGGGCAATGGGAGGGCCTCACCCTAAGGGCAGGGTGCTAGAGTGTGATTGTTGGACAGGATTCTATGAAATAGAGTGTAAGGACGATGTAGAGAAGAAGACGTTCTTTGTTGAACCTGAGACATTGATACTCTCCTGACAACCAATGAAGTGTGTCGTAACCTAGTCAATCGACAGTAAAGATCATGTTCCTGAAGAGCAGATAACTCTAATAATTAGATCAATGTCCATTGATAATGGAGAAAAGATTGAACATTAGAATTTGAAAGATTATTTTCAAAAATCACTTTTCTGGCTGAAAGAGGTCATTCCCTGAGGGAATGCCAGGAAACATGACATCATCCAACATATTGAACTGTTGTTGAGGCATGTTGAATGAACGACAAATCACGGTCAGAAAAGACATTAGGAATTATTACAAACTTGGTCGGGTACGGCACACACACACACACAATAAAATAATTTAATTAATTTCAAATTAAATTAGTTGTGTTATCATAGATGTTGTACATATACATAAAATAAGGGATGGGTGGAGGGAGAGGGGGAGGGGGGGGGGTTATACAAGGGTGTGTTCTATCCCATGGCCCTGTTATACGCAGAAAAAATTGTTTCACAATTACAAGAAATGCCCGGATTGAATATAGGAGGACAAAGTATCAATAATATCAGACATGCGTGGTAATCAGTTAAATAACAGTAATAAAACACTACATAACAGTTCATATACGGAATTATAATCTGAACCCGCGTGTCGCAGCCTGATACGCCACTGATGCCCCTACCTATGCAGATATCAGACAGTGATAATTACAGAGAATCCAGGACAACTGCAGGATCTAATGGATACGATAAACAGCAAGAGTCAGCATTGTGGGTTGGAAATCAATATTGACAAATACTAAAGTTATAGTGGTCCCCTAAAAGAAAAGAAAGGCCACAAATTGACATCCACATAAATGGAGAAAGTCTGGAACAAGTGTCAATCTATTTATACCTTGACCAGTTTATATCGGCTGATGACAGATGGTTAGATCAATAAGACAAATGCAATGACATAGAATACATTTAACAGCATTTTAACACGCATTCAACATACACTTCTCCATAAGACAAAAGTGGGAAAACTGGACACCTATGTTTAAAGAAGGACGTGAGAGAAACGTGAGTTAACGAAAGATTTTCCGAGACCAGGTCAGGCGCAAACTGCTGCGTTAACTCACGTCCTTCTTTAAACATCGTTGTCCAGTTTTCCCACTGTCGTCTTCGACACATTTTTGTCACTATACACTGCCTGCATTCTGCGATGAATGTCAACTGGTCGACATCCTTCAGCTGTTAGAAACAGAATCACGGCTTGCTGATCAACTCTGGACAGATTCTGTATCACACCCGCCTTGTTTTCAATGGTCTGCTGAGAAAACTATGAGTTGGAGGATAATGACATTTTGCAAACTTGACGGTTGGTATGTCTTGTTTACACCAGAAGTGACGTGATCATGCGCATTGTACGTATGTTCACTTGTTGCAGTTTGGTTCGGTTTCATTTGAACACGTCTCGTAACATCTCTTTCCAACAGGTCCATAAGTATTTGGGCAGTATTTTTTCCACAGGGAAATAGTGACTAGGTATCAGAAAGCATCTGCGGGGACTTGTCAGCGTGACCCCATACCGTCGCTAAAACGGTGGCAGCTATTGGCCAACTGCAATGGTTTTACAGTCCCGACTTGGCAACGACTATGTTTCATCTCTTTGCCCCTCTGAAAGAATATCTCGGAGGACACAATATTCGCACGGATGACGATGGAAGTTTTCCAATGGCTCGGGAACCAGCCAACATAATTCTACACTACCTGAATGGAGAAGCTCCAAGTCACATGAAACAAATGTATTCCAGGGACGGGTGACCACGTCTAAAAATAGTACAGGTCATTGAAATTCCTCGCTCGTGGTTGTCTAGAAATTACATTAATCCGAGTACTTACTGAACGATCCTCGTATACATTTTACTTATATATAACTAGTTAGTTAGTTAGCTAGTTAGTTAGTTAGTTAGTTAGCTAGCTAGTTAGTTAGTTAGTTAGTTAGTTAGCTAGCTAGCTAGTTAGTTAGTTAGTTAGTTAGTTAGCTAGTTAGTTAGTTAGTTAGTTTGTTTGTTAGCTAGCTTGTTAGTTAGTTAGTTAGTTAGCTAGTTAGTTAGTTAGTTAGTTAGCTAGTTAGTTAGTTAGTTAGCTAGCTAGTTAGTTAGTTAGCTACTTAGTTATTTAGTTAGTTAGTTAATTAGTTAGTTAGTTAGCTAGTTAGCTCGTTAGTTAGTTAGTTAGTTAGTTAGTTAGTTAGTTAGTTAGTTAGTTAGTTAGTTAGTTAGTTAGCTAGCAAGTTAGTTAATTAGTTAGTTTGTTAGCTAGTTAGTTAGTTAATTAGGTAGTTAGTTAGTTAGTTTATTAGTTAGTCAGTTAGCGAGTTAGTTAGTTATTTTGTTAGTTTAGTTAGCGAGTTAAGTTAGTTTGTCAGTTAGTTAGTTAGTTAGTTTATTTGTTTGTTTGTTAGTTAGTTGGTTAGTTTTCCACGTGTGCCATTGAGTGGCGTGGGGATCTTAAGTTGTCTGTTCTGCGCCAAGTTATTGCGTTAGTTATTGTGAGCCCGTGTCGTTGCATAATCACTTTAATGTCATCTACCCATCTGCCTCGCGGCAGATCTACATAGGATGTAAGCCATCAATGGAAGTTGATGAGGGTGTATTCTCATGAGATGACTAAACCAGCTTATTGTATGCCTTTAAAATGTATTCTATGCAAGACGTAGGGCCGAACATACTTCGAATGCCTTCGTTTCGCATTGTCTTTCCTTGTAACTCTGATGACCATCCTCAAACACTTTATTTCACACATCGAAATCCTGCACTCCCATGACTTGGACAGTGATCATGTTTTCATGTTTGTCACTGGCATCACAGAGTCGGCACAAATATACCGTTTATCAGATGCTGTTCTGTTGCCAAATTAGTGCTCGGGTGCCTGAGCATCTGTCTCATCTGGCTGCTAGTTGTTGTATTCTGGTAGCGTAGAATTTTATTGGCTTGTTCATGAGCCAATGGAGAACTTTATGGCGCACTTCGTCATCCGTGTAAAACTTGTGTCCTCCGAGATGTTAATTCAGAGAGGGTGAAATCACTCATTGCCAAGTCGTGACGGTAATGTCAATGCAATACCACCACAGTATGACGGCCGTATGGGGTCACCTTTTTGGTCAAAATTAAGTTGTTTCGGCACCCATCGACAGGAAACTTAATGAAAACTGAGGTGATCCTTGCTGATAATATCCACAGAACTTTTTCCAGTAGTTATCTCACCTTTGCGTACAGATCGTTCAAAATAATTTTCCCGGAGCTGTGTATGGCTTCACTCATAATGAAACTTTCGGTTATCCTTTAGTAGGCTCATCCTCGATGGATTCACGACCTTCACGGGGCTCATCCTCGATGGATTCACGACCTTCACAGGGCTCATCCTCGATGGATTCACGACCTTCACAGGGCTCATCCTTGATGGATTCACGACCTTCAAGGTGCTAATCCTCGATGGATTCACAACCTTCACGGGGCTAATCCTCGATGGATTCACGACCTTCACGGGGCTCATCCTCGATGGATTCACGACCTTCACGGAGCTCATCCTCGATGGATTCACGACCTTCACGGGGCTCATCCTCGATGGATTCACGACTTTCACGGGGCTCATCCTCGATGGATTCACGACCTTCACGGAGCCAATCCTCGATGGATTCACAACCTTCACGGGGCTCATCGACGATGGATTCACGACCTTCACGGGGCTCATCGTCGATGGATTCACGACCTTCACGGGGCTCATCGTCGATGGATTCACGACCTTCACGAGGCTCATCGTTGATGGATTCCCGACCGTCACGTGGCTCATCCTCGATGGATTCACGACCATATCGGGGCTCATTCTCGATGGATTCACGACCTCCACGGAAGCGTTTACACCATTCAAACAATGATGAACGTGCTACGGTATATTCTTCAAACACATAGAGCAGTGGGCGATAAATTTCAACAGATTTTAAACCTTCTTTCCCCAGAAATGTCATTACCGCACGCTGTAGCTGCATTAGAATCAACTGGGCCGACGTGAATTTAAAAAACCTTGCTCGTTAAGACAGCAAATACTTGCCCATTCGTCCCCCAGGTGTCAATATGTATATATATATCATAATCATCATCATCATCATTGGCGGATCTGTATCTGTAGACCATACGCATGACGTCATGTGAGTTTTGTCCGGCTATGGCTTCTGTACTTGGACACCGTCTGCTAAGACTGTGCAGGCCGATCCGCGAGTGACCTCCCCTGCCACAGATCCATGCTGAGAAGGCTGGCTTGCGGTGTTGTTCCTCGTCTCTTCAGTTTTTCTCTTGTCTCTGCAGTCGGAAGGCCTCTGCTAGCGTCTGCAGCTACTTTTCCCTTTCCAACTGATTATCTCCAAACAGCTCGATCCTGAGACATTGTTTCCCAGCGACTTCATCATTTATTTCAAAAAATGCTTAAATGAAAAGAAGCTTGTGGCTGTCAGGAGAGCCCGAGGCAGCAATCAACGAACAGCTAGACAATGAGCGAACGAGTACTGCCAGAAACTTTGTGAAGAAATTCAACTAAATGTAGAGGCGGGAAATATCCAGGGCATGAATAGAGGAATAAAGATGACCCTGTACCCTACAGCGAGATGTACTGCTCCCTTGCAATCTCAGAAACGTGTGAGAATCTTTGACCGTGACCAGGAGATGGATAAATCGGTAGAGCACTACTCTGAGCTCTACTCACAAGAAACGGTGGTCACTTACGAGGCCTTGCGTGGAGATGGATATTTCCGACTGCATTCAGATGAATTTCGCCACATTATTTCGGATTCTCTACAGCTGGAAAGGAGAGGTTATATCAGACCCTTCACTTTCCTTTAACGAGCGGGACGTCCAGCCCAGATCTGGCTACCCCCCCCCCCCCCTTTTCATCGGATATCTCGAGTAACTAGCATCTGCGGGCAACGACTCTACTGTCTTGTGGAAACCTCGTGAGAGTGTAGGGCTAGGGGAGTAAACCCAGACAGAAAATCCGGAGTGGTAGCACCTAAGGCGGATGGTTTAAAAATTGCGTACTCATTCCGGTCGCGCCTGCAGCTGAGCTGGTACCAAATTTCCATGCTTTGCATTCCTTTGGATTACACCAGCGAGGCCGAGAGGGGGATCCTGCAGTTTGGACAGCCCAGGGTCTCCATATTCAGCGCCCAGGTTTGCGCCCTGAGAGGCTACTCACAGGGTGCCGCGCGCATGGTCTGCAAAGATTCAGACGCCTATGAATGAATATCGGATTCGCTGATTGAAAAAAAAAAGCTTGAAAGTGCCACACTCTGGAAATCGATCGGCACTATAAAGTACCAGGCACGGTTTTCAATTTAATTCCTAAAACGTATAAGGAAATGTGATGTAAGGTTTTAATTGAGGGTCTACTTTCTGAGTTGTTTGAGACCAAAACTGTGGCCCATCACGGCTGTTTCCTTTCTCTTCTTGTTGCCGAAAGACTGAAATATGAAGACCAAAACACCGTCCAATGTAAATAGAAATGGGTGACGTTTTACAAAACAACTTGGGAATTTCGATTCTATGGATAGCCTGGATCTTTTATACCATAATCACATCCAAATACAGAGCCAAATAAATACCCTCGAAGACAAATCTCGGAAGTTGTGACTACAAATCCGTAGCGAAGACTAAAATCCTGACAGTTATTGATCCTGCACTATATCCCATTACGTTACTATGTACTACATGACGTTTAATATACTGGTGTGCAATATTTATAAATGCGAAGACTGATTGAGATATCCAAACCCGAAAAACTAACTCGAGCAGCTTTTTCATGGTACTATGGATTTAGTGGAAATCAAGAAAGATTTGGTCCTGCATGAAAATATGTGTTTTCAATTCCAGTGCTAAGTCGGGGCTCTAGTATAGCTCTGAAACTTGGCGGGCAGCAAAGACCGCTTTTACAATAGTACAGACAGTCATCAGTAAATGTCTGCACAGAATTGAAGGCTTCAGATTGTATTATAAGATCTCAAATGTCGCACTTTTGGAGAAGGGCGAGTAAATTTCTGAGGAACATAAGGAGGAAGCAATTGAGGTGGATATGTCGTACAATAAGGAGGCTAGAGGATAGCATTACAAGATAATCCTTTCTTTGGCCACCAAATGTCAAGACCGATTCACACTAGGGAAAGACAATTAGATAGGAATGTCAAAGAAACAGAGTTATCGTAGTTGGATCTGGAGAATATTGAATTGGATTCATGTATATATGTATGTATGTATATGTGTGTGTGTGTGTATGTGTGTGTGTGTGTGTGTGTGTTTGCGTGCGTGCGTGCGTGTGTGTGTGTGTGTGTCTGTGTGTCTGTGTGTCTGTGTGTGTCTGTGTGTCTGTCTGTCTGTCTGTGTTTCTGTCTGTCTGTGTGTCTGTGTGTCTGTCTGTCTGTGTGTCTGTCTGTCTGTATGTATGTATGTATGTATGTATATATGTATGTATGTATGTATGTATGTATACATGAATACATACATGCATGCATTGGGTTTTTGTTAATGCATATATGTGTGCATGTATGTATGCGTGTGTGTGTGAATGTATGTATGTATGCATGCATGCAGGTAAACAGGCAGACAGGCAGGTAGGTAGGCAGGTAGGCAGGTATATAGGAATTTCTTTAATTCCCTTAATCTCTGTGTAGTGAGATCGGACTCCTGTGTTCAGTGTTGAGCACGTTAAAAATCCATTAGCCGTTGAAAATCGTAAAGAATATGGTTAACTGTCGCTGCTCGAACAATATTCAGGTTAAAAAACTGCCTAAGTTATTTGTACCTTTTCCCAGGTGGTTTGTTAAGAGCAGCTATAGATGGTGTTTAACTGGCTGCATGTCTACTTAGCTTAAGTTTTTCAGTCTATTACGATGGACTTTTACATTGGTTAAACTATATTCCAAGAAACTTGGTGTATACAGACTGTGTAGAGTCTTCTAAACCAGTATAAAGACGTTAAGTTAAGTTAAGATATATAAAGGCATTGACCCCTTAAGACCTCTAATTTCTGTGGCTGTTACGGTAGAGGCTGGAAGCTATCAGTGTTTCTTGTCCACCCGGCGGCAGCTACGTCGCTGATGGCCTATTTGAATTATTGCATGTGAAGTTTTCAGGGGTTCACTGTGGGCAGCAGACGAGAATAGACTCACTTCCACACTGATAGCATGTTGGAAGAGACGACTAACAGTTTTATTCAACAGTTCGGTAATTATAATTACCCAAACGCACACTTTGCACATTCCTATTATTCACAAATCAAAAAGTTTGCTTAGTGGAGAGAAGCCTTTGGGGTTTTAAAAGAAAGCTCTAGAAACAATACCCTATATATGATACAAGAATTTTAACTTAGAATCAGACCGGGAAAAGAAAAAGAACAAGAAGATGAAGGAGATGAAGCAAATGAAGAAGAAGAAGTGGAAGAAGTAGCAGATGGGAAGAAGAAGAAGAAGAAAAAGTTGAAGACGAAAAAAGAAGACAAAAAGAATGAGAAGAAGAAGAAAAAGAAGAAGAAGCAGAAGAAGAAGAAGAAGAAGAAGAAGAAGAAGAAGAAGAAGAAGAAGAAGAAGAAGAAGAAGAAGACCGACATAGCCACTATCTGTGACAGGTTGAACTGATCTTCTGTTTTATTCAAACTTTCTAGGGGAGAGAAATCGTGAATAATCTTCACACATTACAAAATACATTCACGGTTGTTTGCTCCTGTTTGAAAATAATGATTCCTAGAAAATAACTTATTTTCTTAGAATTATATTCATAACAAAACTATCACCATACCTCCTCCTCCCTCCATTAGGACCATGGGCCCGCCACTACAGCGATTCCTCAATCAGGAAGATTGCTCCAGACCGTTGATATACTTCGTCAGCTGAAGTTTCTCTTGGGCCTTGATTTTCGTGATTTGGAGTCATATTTACAAGTTTGCTGTTTTGCTTTTGAGACAAACATAGTAAGCATTTGTTAAGCCTGTGTCCCAGTCCTGTCCCCTGCCTTCACAATCCAACCTGTTACGTCACGTAATTCCCACCACACACAAAAAATAAAATTAATAATTTCAAAACATTTAAATTACATGTGTTTTTTCCTGCTCCATATAAAATGCAGTGCTAAAGTGGTCGAACGTCCGGGATTAACCAGATTTGTTTTCGATTTGTACCGGTTTTTTTTTATAAAGTTAATATTTATCCGATTTTTTAAAATTATGTCGCAACATGTGAAATATTTGATCACTTAAACAACATTGCATCAATTATTTCAACTAATAATGTGAAATATTTGATCACTTAAACAACATTGCATCAATTATTTCAACTAATAATGTGAAATATTTGCTCATTTAAAAACAGCATTTCAGTATTTGTTACAACAAAGGATGAAGTGAAATATTTGCTCATTTAAACAACCTTGCAATATTTGTTGCAACTGTTCTGTTCTGTTCTGTACTAGGAGTCGACTTCACTGCACTCCGGGCATACCCATAGGTGCTCAGTCTCTCTCAGCAGATGGCGCAAAGTGTGGATGCTGATGGGGCCTGTAGCCTGTTGGTTGTACACCATCCTGTTTCGTCCTCTTAGATTCTCTGATCCACTGAATCCTAATTTGATTCCTAAGTGCCGCAGCTTGTGCCTTTTCGTTTTCCAGCAGGTGGTCCTTGATAATCTTCACTATGTCACCTTTATCCATGTCCGCTGTGCCTGTTATGGGTGCGTGTGAAATCAAAGAAATCAGCTCGCTCGTTGCCCAGAACCCCAGCATGACCAGGACAGTAGATCCACACCAGCCCCTGGAGTTTTGAGGTCTCCAGCGCTGCTATCCACTCATGTCGTAGCCACCCATTCTGCACCTTCCGAAGTAGTGTTTGGGAGTCTGACACGATGACTGCTCATGTTGAAGATGTCTTCAGACAGCCACCTCAGAGCTTCAGTCACCGCCTCCATCTCCATTCTCATACTTGATGTGACAGTCTCGTATGCGCCACTTCGTTCAGCAACGATCCGGTCTCTTATTCTAGCCGAGAAACCCCAGCCTGATGTTCCACCACTTCGTTCAGCAACGATCCGGTCTTTTATTCTAGCCGAGAAACCCCAGCCTGATGTTCCACTACTTTGCACCGACCCATCAGTGTATCTGATGTTATCACTTTCATGTGTGTTGGCGCCTATCAGCCGGTTGACTTCGAGCTTTGTTTGGCTATTTCGCCCCTTTCTACATTCACTGCCCATGGTTATGATGACCGTGTGGTACTCTGTTAGTGTATTCCCAGTGTGGACCCATTCCTCTCCCTTGACCATCGTCTCGACTGCAGTCACCTCTCCTATAGTTCGTTCTGCCTGTGCCATCCATGACACCCCTCTTGTGTTTCCGGTTCCCTTGATGTCTGCAGTGTTATTGTACAGCGGATGCCTCTTGTCCGCTATGACTCGCATATAAGCTGTAGCCTGTGCCCCTTTATGCCTGGATGTTATTGACGGCAGTCCCAGCATATATCTCAACTGTATTATCGGGGTATCTCTGGTGCAACCCAACACGAGCCGCATTCCTGCATTTTGGATTCGTTCCAGCCGTTCACACTGTGATCTTGATAGGGTGAGTATACCCAATCCATAATCAATGACCGAGAGAATCAACTGGCGATAGAGTATGAATAGCAGCCGTTGTTCCAAATTGGCAGCTACAGTTTTCTTGAGTGCACACAGTCCTCTCTTGCATCTTTGTATAGTTTGGTCGATGTGGTACTGGAATGACAGGCTGCGGTCAAATGTTACTCCGAGATATTTCAACGTGTCGCTTCTGTCTATGACACAGCCATCAAATGTGCCAGGGAGGTTGTCTTTCACGATGCATTTGTTCAATGAACACCACATCACACCGGCCTTGTTTGGATTAATCTGTACACTGGAGTCTCCACGCCACTTTGAGATCGCCTACAAGGTTTTCTTGAATATCACTAACCATTTCACGCCTATCCGAACAAGTCCTGTAGATTAGGATATCATCTGCGAATGTCAACGTCCGTCCCAGCTGTGGTGGTTGCATGCTGGCCACTTGTAATGTGTAAATGTTGAACAGCATCGGTGAAAATGGCGATCCTTGGGCAATCCTAAACATATTCGCCTTGGCTCTGATGTCCAAGAACCCAGGCGAAGTGCAACTGTTCTCTCCATCAGGGAAGCTGATATCCGGCTAACGAGCCACGGGTTTATTCGGCAGTCCTTCAAACAGCACATCAGTGTACCAAAATCGACTCTGTTTTAGACATCCTCGAGGTCAAGCGCAACGGCGACTGTCTCTTGCCGACGTTGGAATCCCTCGTACACATCGTATGGGAAAGTACCGGCATTACCCCGGGTCTCCTTCTCAGGTCTGTAGCTGCCCAGTGTATCGGGTAGAATACGCTCACACTCCAAAAAGGACCCTAATTTTCTTGCCACTATTTTCTCAAGCAGTTTACCAAAGACATTTTGTAGGGTGATAATTCTATAGCTGCTGACGAGCGTAGAATCCTTGCCAGGCTTAGGTAGAGGCCGTAGATTTTTTTTTTTTTTTTTTTTTGCGTTCGCCTTATTTCTCTAATCCCCAAGGCGGTGTGCGTTGCACTGTGGTTTTTATTTTGCGCCTGTAGGCCCAGTGCATCCGACTTCAGCATGCATTTTATGTAAGGGTCTGCTTCCTCCTGCATTTTCTAAGGGTTTGCTTCCCCGGGGTAACGGCCGGTGCTGTGATGGGATCGAACCCAGCACCTTCTGGTTGTGAGCCGTGTCACTTAACCACTAGGCCACGCCGTCCCCAGAGGCCGTAGATAACTATGCAGCCAGTCCTCGGGCACTGATGCCTTCTCTATGCTGGTATTGAAATCCTGCATCACATTGCCCACATCTGTCTCATCTAGCTCCCTGAAGTGGCAGTACTGTACTCCATCAGGGCCTGGTGCTGTATTCTTGCTGGAACGTAAAACATATTCTACCTCTGCCTTGTTTATTAGGTCTATATAAATCACCTCCTTGGTTGCAGCCTCCAGAACGTATTGCCGAATCTCCCGCCGAGTATCTCTGTCCCCTTCGTCTGTTTGAGCTACATATCGGTTAAGGAATGCCGTACCTTTTTCTGCCTCTGTCCTCATTGGATTTCCTGTGGAATCGTGCACCGTGGGAATTAGCTGGCTTGTATTCTTTCAAATCATCTGTCGATGGATGTGCCAGAACTTCTGTAGGGTGTTATCCTTCCCTACTCCTGTTATGAATTCCTCCCATCTCTCACTTTTGGATTCCCTTGCCACGGTCTTTAAACAATTAATGGCAGTATATTTTTTGTAGCTCAAGTTCGCAACCTCACCATCACCCATCGGCTTTCTCTTTCTGGCTTTCTGCCACGCTTTTTTTGCCATCTCCTTATTTATCCACGCTATTTCCACAATTGGATTCCACCATGGTGGCTGATCGAAAGCCGTTTTGGTTGGCATGCGCATGACGGACTGGCGGAGTTTGTTTAATGCGTTATTTTGTTCATCCTCCATGTAGCTGAGCGCATATCTGGGTTTTCTGGGTCTGGTGGCTTTGCCTTTTGCAATTAAGACAACACGTCCCAGATGATCACTGTCCTGTGCCCGAACACGTCCCAGATGTTCACTGTCCTGGACAAAGAAGGGAACAAGCTATGGAAGCTAGTCAGAGCCATGAATGACGAAACCCCGTCAAATAAACAAATTACTATCAAGCAAGGCGAGAACTTGATCACAGGTAAGAAAGCCGCAAACGCCTTTGTCGATCACTATGCCAGAGCAAACCACATCGAGGTCCCTGCAGATAAGCATACAGACATTAGCGAAGAGCTAAAGGGACACGAAAACATAAATACGGCTCCTGAAGAGCACATGATGGCCAAACTAACAATGCGCGAAATGGAAGAGGCTATGAGAACACTAAAGAAAAGGAAATCTCCCGGAAAAGACGGGATAACAAACGAAATGCTGATGGGGCTGGGCCAAACAGCGAAGAAGAAACTGCTATCGGTCCTAAACCAAAGCTGGAAAAGGGGAATTGTACCACAGGCATGGAAAGATGCAATACTGGTACCAGTACCAAAAACAGGAAAGGACAATACAGATCCAAATGGATACAGGCCCATAAGCCTACTGAGCTGTGTCGGCAAGCTGATGGAACGGATGATAAACACCAGACTGATGTGGCATCTGGAAGAAAAACGAATACTAATTCCACAGCAAGCACTGAGGACCAGGTCATCCTCATAGCCCAGGAGATAGAAGATGCCTACCAGGCACTGAAACACACAGTAGCTGTTTGGGTGGATCTGGAAAAGGCATTTGACAAAGTCTGGAAGGATGGACTTAGAGTCAAGCTAAGAAGAAGTGATGTCTGTGGGAAGATGTACAAGTGGATCAACCACTACCTCAAACAAAGAACGGCCAGAGTCCAAGTACAAGGGCAGATGAGCAAAAAGGTGACACTCGAGCAGGGAGTACCCCAAGGGGGAGTATTGTCACCCACACTCTTCCTGGTATATATAAACGATATTACAGAGAATATACCAAGAAGAGTCCATAGCTCAATGTTTGCAGACGATCTGGCTATGTGGACCTCTGAAAAGAATCTCACCATAGCAAGAAATCGGATGCAGACGGCCCTAACATCGCTGGAAGAGTGGGCGAACTCATGGCTGGTCAAAATAAACGAGGAGAAAACCACGTGCACAATATTCTCGCTCTCATTAAAACCCCAAAGTACCAAATTAAGTCTAAATGGCAAAATCCTGCAGCAAAACGACAACCCAACCTATCTGGGAGTCACATTTGATCGGCGCATGACATGGAAAAGTCAGATTGAGAGAAACCGAATGAAAGCCAGAGAAAGAATGGCGATCATGAGGAAACTTGCTGGCACAAGCTGGGGAGCAGACGAAGGCATACTAAAGAAACTGTACACTGGAAGAGTGAGACCAGTTCTCGAGTATGGCATTGCGGCATGGACAACAGCAGCGAAGGCGAACTTCGATAAAGTTAACAAACTTCAAAACCAAGCCATGAGAATTATAACAGGTGGCATGAAGTCAACGCCAATTGTAGAACTTGAAAAGATTACAAAACTGCAATCCATGACCGATAGAAGAGACTGCAGAGCCCAGCTGCAGTCAGAGAAACTCCGAAGACTGACGGACCATCCAATGTACCAGAGACTAAACAATCTGGGAAATGGGAAACTAAAGCGGAGAAACTTTGCAGAAATAGCCAAAGCAAAGATGCACGAAGATCCCATAAACGCACTAACAACACCAAAACCCATCACTACTGTACGAAAACCTACTTGGAGGCAGGATATATTTCCAGAGGTGGTAGAAAATATACCAGGTATTGCAAACAAAAACTGCCAGACTGAAAAAGAAAGGAGAGACACTACCCTAAGCTTCATAACGAAAAGCTACCCAAGCATGGACTGGACCCATGCATACACCGACGGTTCTGTAACAAACACTACACAGAACGGAGGGGCAGGAGCATTCCTGAACCTACCAAATGGCAGAAAAATAACACTGTCATTCGCTACTGGTAAGTACACAAGCAATTTCAGAGCGGAGACAGAGGCACTGAGGGCGGCAGTGGAAGAAATGGTAACACACAGTGAAAATGAGAGCCATATAGTCCTGCTGACAGATGCTCTCGCCGTAGTCACAGCGCTAAAAAGCCAGAAAAACACTGAGCTTAATGACTTAAGAGCAGCACTCTGCAAACTGTGCCAGCAGTCCGCACCAAAAAGGGTAGTGGTACAGTGGGTTCCGTCACACTGCAACATCCAAGGCAACGAGGAGGCAGACAGACTGGCAAAAGAAGGTGCAAGGCTACCACAAACAGATACCAGTATGACGTACGAAGAGTCAAAACGGCTTATCAAAGCCAGATACATGACCAAATGGGAAACCGAACATACTGGTTACACCAAAAACGATGCCTATTACCAGTTGAACAGAAGAGAGCAGGTCGTTGTCTTCAGACTTCGCACTGGCCACAACAGACTGAGGTACCACCTATTCAACAAATTGAAGATAGGGTGTACCGACGAATGCCCGTGCGGTACTGGTAAAATGACCACTGAACATCTGCTGCAGAACTGCCCGACATACGAGGATCAGAGAGAGCAGATGTGGCCATTACCAGTGGAACTGCAAGACAAGCTCTATGGTAGTGGCGAGAGTCTCAGGATGACCACCGTATTTTTCGAAAAAATAATGGTTACTGTCTGACTGTGTACGCAGAAGAAGAAGAAGAAGAAGATCACTGTTCTGTACCCCCAACACGTCCCAGTTGATCACTGTCATGTGCCCTCAACACGTCCCAGATGATCACTGTCATGTGCCCCCAACACGTCCCAGGGTGTAGAGAGAGAGGCTTCACTGGATACCAGAGCCAGGTCCATGACCCCGTTTGTGTCACCAGGCCGAGTTGCCAGCCTTGTTGGACGCCCATTATTCTTGTTTGTGAGGTTTGTGTTGAGAAGTGCCTGGCTCAACGCAATCGCCTGCCTATTTTCAGTAGGATTTCCCCACTCCTTGGATCTATCGTTGAAGTCGCCAGCGATGAGGCACTTCTTGGTTGGCACTTCTGATAACGCACTAAAAAAATCTCATTTTATTTCCTCCACCAGGAGGTCGACGTGAGCATTTAGATTATACATTCTCCAATCCTGGCTTTTGATTGTCGTTTCAATCCCTTGTAGTTCGACGCCTTCGGTTGTGCTGGCACTCATATCTATCAATGTGTGTGGTAGTTCATGCTTGACATACATTGCCAGCCCCCGCCTACCAGTCCCACATGGGTTGATGTAGCACTTATATCCTGGGAGCTTAATAGTTATATTCTCCTTCAAGTTGGTCTCCTGGATCGTCAGAATATCGAAATAGTTTACCAGTTTTGAAGGATAGCTTCCCTTTGGTGGTGCTGCGACAGTTCTAGTAGCCAACTCGTACATTTTTCAGACCGAGTCTGTCTGCCTTTCTCCGCCCTCTTCTCTTTCCAGCCCTCTTCTTTCTCTCTCTCCTCTTATCACCCTTTCCTCTCCTTCTGCGTCTACTTATCTTTATGCCATTCGCTGTTGCAACTAATTATGGGAAATATTCGATCAATTAAACAGACTTGCAATATTTGTTACTACTAATGATGTTAAATATCTTATCAATTAAACAGTCTTACAATATTTGTTACTATTGATGGTGTGAAATATTTGATCAATTAAACAGTCTTGCATAAATCATAAAGCATAAACGAAAAGGAAAATTAATTAATAGAGGAGAGGAAGAAAGCAAAATTGACAGGCCTGGCGCTTACAGAAGCAAAGGAAAATGGAGAGGCCTTCTGGACCATCATAGCAACATGCTACTCTACAGCGGAGTTTCCATGGCTGAAAGAGCCAGGACAGGGTTGGGCTGTATAGTGGATAGTAATAAAAAAGCTAACATTAAAGATGAAAATGCATTACAGAAAAAAGAATGCCCCTTGACATTTGTTAAGGAAAAACACGATGCGTTGCTGATCGTCTCAGAAGAGGTATTGAACAGATGGAAAGAATATTTCTCAGATCTCCGTGAAGGAAAATCAAGTTCTGGAAGTGACAGTGACACTCTCAGAGGACGGAGCCATGGAGGGGAACGATAATATAAAAATGGAAGAACTAAAGGTAGCATTCTAGAAAATAAAGGTCGGTAAAGCAGCAGGACAGATAGTATAACACCAGAGATTGTTAAACATATGGGAACGACAGGAGAGATACTGTTCATGAAGATTCTTAGTTAGCTTGATATTACAAGAAGATACCAAGAGATTGAGGGGTGACTATAACAATACCAATATTTAGAAAAGGCGACAATCGGCAATGTGAAAATCACAGAGGTATTTCCCTTCTCATTGTCCCCGGGAAAGTTTATTCCAGGATTCTAGAGAGGCGATTAAGAGATCTAAAAGAGTCAAGTATGAACGAGACCCAATGTGAGTTTCGGAAATACAGAAGTACTCAAAACCGTATCTTTACACTCAAACAGCTGAGCGAAAAGGCTCTTGAATATGATAAAAAATGCATCTGCTTTTTATATCTGGATAAGGCATTTGATAACGTCTTTTGGTACAAACTCTGAGAGAGCTTGACAAGGAAGAATATCACAGAGAAGGGATATTCAGATCTCTGTGATTCTATAAAACATTCAAAAATGATGTGCGGACATCAAATCAAAAGTCAGGAGAGTTCAGGGCCACTAGTGGAATAAGACAGGGGGACATTCTATCACCGTACCTTTTCATACTCCTCGTGGATGAGGTCATCAAAGCCTGCAAGGAACGGACAAAAAAAGTATGATGTAGGGTAGTGGAAGATGAGACCAACCTATATATCATGACTAGCATTTGCACAAGGCGTGGACCTGATCACGAAATCCAAGACACATCTCCAGATCAACTTGCAGGTCTGGGAAGAAGAGCTGAAAAAGAGAGGAATGCACATCGGCAACTAGAAGAAAAAAATCATGGTGTTCGCAATAGATCAAAAGAGACACCAGATAACACTGGGAACACAGCCACTGGAGCAGGTCAACCATTTCAAATATCTAGGAGTAGTAATAGATAACAGGGGAGGAATCAAAGAAGAGTTAATTTCGTGAAGCACAACAGCTGCTAAACCTCGATGCACTAAACAGAGGATTCCTCAGAAAAAGAGAAATAGGCAAGAAAACAAAGATGGATGTATACTGTTCCACCAATGTGCATGTCTTGACATACGGATGTGAGTATATACCGTTCCACCAATGTGCCTGTATTGACATACGGATGTGAGTATATACAGTTCCACCAATGTGCCTGTCTTGACATACGGATGTGAGTATATACCGTTTCACCAATGTGCATGTCTTGACATACGGATATGAGTAACAGCCCAAGAAAGGCAAGTACAAACTTCAGAAATGAGGTACCTGAGAAAGGTGGTCCAAGTGACGCGAATGGAGCAGTCCCAACTATAGTGGTTTGGCCATGGCTGTAGAATGGAAGAAGATCGGATACTAAGGCTCTCATGGGAGGCGTCCAAAAGTACGTTAGGAAGACAACATACAACAATCCCTAAATGACCCAGGGCTGGATTGAAAAGAAGCCAGGAGAAAGAGGGCGGATAGAACAGTGTGGCGTTCTCATTGGCAAACCTCTACACCTCACGGTAGAAGAGGAGCAGCTAATTAAGTCAGTAAGAATCTCCAAAGAATACATCACAAAAGCATGCGTTCGGGTACAGCATATTATAGCATCATTGGAGAAGTGCACCAGAGCATTTTCTTTCAAGATAAATAAGAAATAAGCCACATCTGCAATCGTTTCCTTTATAAACAAAAAGCAAAGCTCTAAATTAAGACTGATTCAAAACAAATATGAAACTGGATGAAAACTCAAACTATTTACAAATATCAACTTGTATCTGGGTCTCACGTGAAAATCACGAAGAAAAACTGAATAGCAATCGTAAAACAAAAAGCTTGTTGTCACAAATTTGGGTGCAGATAAAAGCCCTAGAATAGGGCAAATATCCAATATTGGCAACTGCAGCCAAATCAAATTTTGACCAAATATTTAGTGTCAGGCATTGAGAATCATAATAGGATATGGTGAGGGCTATACCCATTGGTTACAAATTAAGTTAATGCACCAAACACAGAACCAAATTTTTTTATTTTTTTTGCGTTCGCCTTATTTCTCTAATCCCCTAGGCGGTGTGCGTTGCACTGTCGTTTTTATTTTGCGCCTGTCGGCCCAGTGCATCCGACTTCGGCGTTAATTTTATGTAAGGGTCTGCTGCCTCCTGCATTTTCTAAGGGTTTGCTTTCCAGGAGTAACGGTCGGTGATGTGATGGGAATCGAACACAGCACCTGCGGATTGTGAGCCGTGTCACTCAACCCCTAGCCCACACCGTCCCACAGAACCAACCAGGCTGAAAGAAGCGCGTGGAAGAGGTAGAATGTATTTACATACCTAGGAAGTATTATCAACAAGAAAGGAGGGACAGACGAGGATATAAAAAAAAGGATACAAAAGCAGGAGTTGTATTCGGTATGTTGAAACCCATATGGAATAAGGAAATTAGAAGAAAGACAAAAATAAAGATTTCCAATTCAAATGTGAAGTCAGTCCTGCTTTATGGATCGGAAACCTAGATAATGATCAAAAATAATGACAAACGATTTCAGGGTTTTGTCAACAGATGCCTGAGAAAGATTCTTGGTATAAAATGGTTGGACAAAGTTACAAACGACAGACTGTGGGAGAGAGCGGGACAAGGTAAATTCGAACAGGAAATCTTAGGAAGAAAGTGGAGATGGATGGGTCATACATTAAGAAAACCCCAGGCCAGTGCCACCAGGCAATCCCTGTCATGGAGCCCCAGGGAAGGAGAGGAATAGGCAGACCAAGGAATAAATAGAGACGAGATCTGGGGGCGGAAATAAAGAAAACAGGAACACTTTTGAAGGAAGGGGAAGAAATTTAACAGGACAGAGCTGCTTGGCGAGGCTTGGTTGTTTGACTATGCACCCCTGGATGATAGAAGGCGAAAGAAATACCCATTGGAAGATTAGAAAAGAAAGTTACAAACTTTCAACCAATGTACAGCATGACTCAATAACAAGGAAGAAAAGCAAATGTTCAAAAGACTGAATCGGAAGACTCATGGGGCGACTCTGTAGCATCAAAGAATTGGAGAATATATTCTATAAATAGCACATAACAAATACTTATAATAAAAACCTAGCTATACAACGCGCCTGGAGAAAACAGACCATTTCAGAGCTGATAGTAAAACATTTCCGACATTGTGAAGAAAAAAAACAACCAGAAGAAACAAAAAGACGAGCTATAAATGTAGAATACATGTAGAATGGCTACCCATGCAACGGCTTGACCCATATAAATGCGGATGTATCAGCAACAAATGCAACAGGAAAAAGGTGGATGAACCTTTCTAAGCCTAAAAAATCGTATGTGGGTTCCCAGGTATTGAAATGTGTGTAATTGTTTAGTTCCATTTCGTTCACTTTTATACAGCAAATATGAGATAAATGTTTCTTAATTACTACCATTACTTATGATTTCCTTTGAATTTAATCTGATTTAATCTGAGGCCTTTATTTTCGCTTTCAACAACTACTATGTTGATGATTTATACAGATACATTCTTGAAAAATCCGACTTTCGCTTACATAATAAACACATAACACAGCTTTCTTTTATACAAAATACCTTCGCGAAAACATGGGTATTGAAATACACAATGAAAACACTTTTTTTTTTACAAGGCTCCGCCCTTGAAAATACTAGGAATTGACATACACAATAAACACCATGTCATAATTTTATGCTATGCAGATCATTTCTTGAAGACATCGGACTGACAATACATACATAATGAACACAGAAAGCAACTTACTTGTAAACAGATTCATTAAAGTGAACGTCGAGAATTGGCATGCATAATACACATAGAAAATAATATCCCTGTATAAAGATCTATCCTGTACAACATCAGGCTATGACATACACAATTCATATAGAAAAGAACGTCCTTGGATATAGACCTCTACTTGAAAATGGCGTTGACATTACATACAAAATGCAACTTTTTGTTTATACCGATCCATCAAAGGAAACATCCGAATGCAACTTCCTATTTTAAACAAAATATATAGAAATATAGAATTGGAATCAGTATATTAAGCTTTGCAAGTCGTAAATGATAACTAAAGAAGAATGTTAATTGTGTTGCAATCAGATCATTTCAGTTGATATTCGATCGATGAATTCAATGAACAAAAGTGGTTGAAATACATAGTCCTGTCTTACCCATGTCTTAACTGCAAACCACTTAGTGAGTCCGCTCGGTGTTCTCTCAGTACTTTGGCTGTTTTTATACATTGATATTATATTTCTCAAGAGTTGCCCTTGTACTACATCGTTTTCTAGAATCTCCTATAGGTTGCTTCTATCCAATAGGTCAAATGTTGCCTCTTCTTCCATATGAGTATAACTATTAATTGTTGTCAGTCATCCAGATCTTCCATTGTTGTCCCTGCCTCATTCCTTATTCTTATAAATTATTTGACTCCCGTGTCTTTACAGGATTGTACGGTCTCTAGTAATAGTCTATTCTTGGTGCCTTGTTTCGTTGACTCTTGGTAGCTTGTTCGACTTCTGCTGATATGATTGTTAGTTCTTTTCCGTCGTTGTGTCTTGGTATGAATATTTCAGTATCACCTCTTTCTCCTGGATTGGGAAGTTCCTTGAAATATTCTTTCCATCCCAACTTTTTCCTTTTCCGTTGATTTATTGAGAAATGATTTATTGAACTTCCCTGGCAAATATAATACTGAAAGATATCAACGTATTCACCATCAAGAATATAACATAAATCAACATTTATATCCTATAAGCTGAAATACGAGCTTAGCTTCGTGTGCTAATCATCATCATTTATCTATCTGATTTGCCTTGTAACATAGCGTCGCAACAGATGCTCTCAATATGTTCCTATTCTGTGACATCTTCTTGAGTTCAGCACACGAGACCACGATTGAACTGACTTCCTCTTCGACCGTTCGCCACAAGGCGTTCCTTGACATCCCCACTCGCCTCTTTCCCTGTGGGTTTCAATCCAGCGCATGTCTGGTTATACTGTCTGACTTCTTTATGAGAGAATGTTTTATTCATTCCCATTTTCTCTCCCCAATTTTGTACTGCATTGGTTGTTGCCATTTCTTTCCAACAGATCCGTATTGTCCCTTACTTATGGTCATCTAACATGAAGTTTGTGGTCTAATAGAGGATCTCAGTTCACGAAAACTTTACTCCCAAATAGTGTTTCTTTTTTAGGCGCATTAACAACTGAGCTAAACTATTTAAATACAGATTACGCTGCAAAAGGGGACATATATTTTTAAAAAGTATTATCTACTGATAACCATGCTAATACAGATACAGTCAATTCGTCACAATCTTTATCTTAAGTAAGTCATGAAAGACAAGTCAGCACGTTGAAATACAAGGGCACATATATACAAGGGCACATAAATACAAGGGCACATATAATACAAGGGCACATATATACAAGGGCACATATATACAAGAGCACATATATACAAGGGCACATATATACAAGAGCACATATATACAAGGGCACAAATATACAAGGGCACATATATACAAGGGTACATATATACAAGGGTACATATATACAAGGGCACATATATAACATCAGATGAAAGATTCATTACGAAATAAAATGCTGAATAGCCTCAAGCAGAATCGGTCTTCCAAACCATGAGAGGAATATTGTGCAACAAAACCTGGTCGCTGGAACTGAGATAGAGAGTCCTTGGATGCTACGTGGAACCAGTACTAATATAAGGCACTGAATCATGGACAATTAGCAAGCAAGCGCTTAGATCTTTGGAAGCAACGGAGATGTGGTTTTACATAAGAATGCTGCGGTTCCCATGGACTGCGAAGAAGACTAATGATACAGTACTCGAGGTCATCCTTTTTTGAACATGTTATGAGGAGATACGGCTTAGAACGCCTAGCTACAACGGGAAATATAACAGGAAAGAGAGACAGAGGAATGCCGAGAGAGAAGATGCTGGACAGCCTGAGAGAATGGAATGGACGACAATCAACAACAGAGTTGGTAAACGACACACGTGATAGAAATGGGTGAAGGTCCATGATCGCCAACGCCAACAGACAGGGCACCTGATGATGATAAAGTCATGAAATAGTCAGAGTAGCTTTTTTTAAAACTATTATCACCCAGGGCATATCATCGTTTACCATATTCTCTAAACCACCCCACTCCCCCCAACCCCCCCCCCCCCCCCCCCAACCCCAAATCACCTTCCCTCAATTTTGGCATAAATAACGTAAAAAAAAACACAAATACAAATTGAAGGTCGTAGGACAAAAATACCTTTGGTAATCGGTCCCAGTGGCACCCTATAAGAACCGTCACATAGATGAAGTAATTAGCACTAGTCTAGCCTCCTTTTCTTTCCGCGTGATGCATGTAATGACCATTCCATAAGCTTGCTTGCAGGACGGTTGTATCAAATCCCTTACAATGCTCTTACAGCTGTTGTTTCTGCACCAATTTATTTTAAATAAGGTTTCTAGAGCACTCCTAATTACGACATCCTTGAAAGGTTATATGGTGCTCGGGTGCATCGTGTGCTCACTGACGAGTTTATATTTATTAAAACCTCTTATTGATCGTTCAACTTCATGGATTAGAGAATGAGATGTTGCAATTATATGTTTTGAAATTGCATTGCTAAGTAACATCGGTGTAATTAACAGAGGAACTATTTCTTATTTTTGGAGCAAAATTTTGCCCCCCTCCCCTAAATGTACACGCCACTGCATGATGAAATTATTGATTTTTGATTGCTCAAGTTAATATAGCAGTCAACATCACAGGCACAGCTACCAGTTTGGACAGCAAGAGTCATATCGACTTCAGAATCTTGGCAACGTCGCGATAATTCCACTGACAGCAATACATAAGTTATGAATAGAGCCTACCAAGTAACGAGTCTTCGTCTTAAAATAAAAGATACATTTTTATCACATAAAACTTGAGGCCAAATATAATATTCATTTATATATTTTTATGAAATATTGGCATGGCTCGGCTTGGCATTTCAGGCAGAATTGACGCGAAGAGTCCCTATTATAATGACAGCACGGCCTCCTATGTTAATGAGTCAGTGTCAAGTGGAAATATTGTTGATGTTAATGTAGCTGTCCGGCAGGTAAATTATAAGGTTCTATTGTTCATTTAAAACGCGATAAACAGCTGAGACAATATTATTACCGCACAGGAAACTACTTACGTTGCTGACCCTGGACACTAACTTATGTTACGTCACTCACTTTTGACACTAACATGTCATGTGTTGTTAATCTGGACACTAACTTATGTGACATTATATTCACTCTGGACACTACTTGTCGTCTTGTGTTAAATTACTCACTCTGAACACTACTTGTGTTACATTACTCACTCTGGTCACTACTTGTGTACCACTGTACCATTACTCGCTATGAAAACTACTACTTTGTGTTACATTACTCACTCTGAACACTACTACTTTGTGTTACATTACTCAGGTCACTTGTGTTACATTACTCACTCTGAACACTACTTGTGTTACATTACTCTGGTCACTTGTGTTAAATTACTCTGGTCACTTATGTTCAATTACTCACTCTGAACCCTACTTGTGTTACATTACTCACTCTGGACACGACTTGTTACATTACTCTGGCCACTTATGTTAAATTACTCACTCTGAACACTACTTGTGTTACATTACTCACTCTGGATACTACTTGTGTTACATTACTCACTCTGGACACTACTTATGTTAAATTACTCACTCTGGACACTACTTATGTTAAATTACTCTCTCCGGACACTACTTATGTTAAATTACTCACTCCGGACACTACTTATGTTAAATTACTCACTCTGGACACTACTTATGTTAAATTACTCACTCTGGACACTACTTATGTTAAATTACTCACTCTGGACACTACTTATGTTAAATTACTCACTCTGGACACTACTTATGTTAAATTACTCACTCCGGACACTACTTATGTTAAATTACTCACTCTGGACACTACTTATGTTAAATTACTCACTCTGGACACTACTTATGTTAAATTACTCACTCCGGACACTACTTATGTTAAATTACTCACTCCGGACACTACTTATGTTAAATTACTCACTACGGACACTACTTATGTTAAATTACTCACTCTGGACACTACTTATGTTAAATTACTCACTCCGGACACTACTTATGTTAAATTACTCACACCGGACACTACTTATGTTAAATTACTCACTCCGGACACTACTTATGTTAAATTACTCACACCGGACACTACTTATGTTAAATTACTCACTCCGGACACTACTTATGTTAAATTACTCACTCCGGACACTACTTATGTTAAATTACTCACTCTGGACACTACGTATGTTAAATTACTCACTCCCGACACTACTTATGTTAAATTACTCACTCCGGACACTACTTATGTTAAATTACTCACTCCGGACACTACTTATGTTAAATTACTCACTCCAGACACAACTTATGTTAAATTACTCACTCTGGACACTACTTTCGCCACACTGGACTATACTACTGAAACCGGACTACTGTTGTGTGAGAACAACGTTATCCCCATCTACATTCTTTCAGCGCCAAACACTGCTCTACAGGAAGATCATTCTGATGTCACTCATTGTAGTTCTTGTCTGTTGAGTCTGATCGTGGTGGCCTCTAGTTACTGCCCTGTGTAGTGACATCTAAACAGATAAATAATAAATTGAAAATGAGAGTTGTTAGATGTAATGTATACTCGTCACAACTTTAAGACACAGAAACATGGACACTGGGTAATAAGTTGGAAAATAGTATTGGTCTTCAAAATTTGGATATAAAGAAGTTTCTTTTTTGGAAGTAGAAGACCACAAATGTGGAGATATTGAAAATGTTGGTGGTGAAAAGAGAATTAATGACAGAAATTAAGGTTGTTATTGTTTCCAATGCCTCCAATGAGTAGGTTTTCTCTTTTGTGCGTCCCGAAAAGGACGTTAAGTGGCGAGTTGCAGTAGCTTTCCTCACATGCTGAGTGAGCTGATGAAGGTGGACCAGGGTCCTCCAGGCGGTTGTACTATCCTTGGCTTCATCTGCATGTTCCTCACTACTACAGGGATCACGTCGATCCCTCACCCTGTTAGTTAGACTGCCATGAAAGCAAACCGTTTCCGGGGAGGGCTACATGGAAGCCAAGATGAGGGTAAACTGGTGCCATAAAGCATTACATTTTCTGAACTACTTACTGCTACTTGCAAAGCTATGTTATAGGCTTAGTTGCAGGAGATTGAGAACGAACGAAGAAGAAGAAGGAAGTATGTTGTGCCTGACCAGACAATAGTCTTCCTCACAGAAATCAAGATAAGACAGTTAAGATATTTTGACCATATAACAAGACATATCTCATTGTTGTAGACCCTACTAGAGGGTAGGGTGGAAGGCAGTGGATCAAGATTCAGACAACTTTATAAGCCGGCAGATCACATCAGAAGATGGACTAGAAAAAGTTTTTTCAGATTGCACCATTACAACAAGAGATAGAAGTACACTGGATATCCATTGGTTTCGACCTTCAATGCGAAGATAGCACTTGAACTGAACTGAACTTCTCTCTCGGCCTGCTCCTCTTTCTCGTACCTCTTGGTGTCTCCACATGATTGCTTGAAATGGAACTTTGTTGCTGTTTATTCTAATTACTTGTCTGATGTACGCCAAACTTTTTTTCTGTATGATAGTAGAAACATAGTGCTGTTGGTCTATATTTTTTATTTATTTTTTTGGTCTTAAATTTTTTCCAGAAAATCTTCAAAATTGTTCTAAAACATTTATTTTCAAATGCATTCAGTTTTGATCATTTTCCAGTTTTTGCATCCATATGTTAATTTGGGTAACTGCATTGGAGTTGATCATGCTTAGTTTGCAGTATTTTATATTTATAATTACTTGTTAATGGGTTAAATGCAAATGAGGCCAAGGTGATTTGAGAGATTTCAGTTGTTGTGTCTCTATCCTGTTTCATTTTGCTTCCTAAGTAGGTCAAATATTCTAACTTCTATAATATATTTCAACTCAGACTGTAATCTGTGACATTGTAAGATTCATGATTTTTGTTTTTGAGGCATTTATCTGCTGGCTTATCTGCTCAGATCGTTGCAGAGTCTAAGCCAGTGTTCTTCAACCTTTTTATACGTCCCGCCCACTTTTATAATTTTTGTGAGGGTACATTTTCCTTACCACCCACTAAAATCTAAATTGAAGAAAATTCCACGACCGTCCACTGAGTCTATGTATTTTGGATGTTTTTAATCATCATGTAACATGTCCTTTGCCTTTGCAGAAAGTCGCTCCCATCACAGCCTGTCTGAAAGAAACTCGCTCTTGCATAATATCCAATCTGCTCCAGAGTCATGCCCAGGCATGCCTTGAAATCATGATGACATCACCTTCTTGGTCTACCTCTGCATCTCTTGCCCTGCACCATACCTTCCATTATCGTTCTCTCAAGACCGTTGTGTCTTTTGATGTGGCCAAAGTATTTCAATTTTCTGTTCATTATGAAATTTATGAACTGGTTCTCCTCTATGCCCCACTCTTGTCAAATTTCTTCTTTTTTTTTCCATCCACTGTGTTCTGAAGATTTTTCTATAACACTTCGACTCGAATGACTTGAGATTTGGGTCACTGTACCTGTTTCACGGCCGTATGAAAACACAGGTTATCAAAATTTCCACTTTTGTTGGTTTGCTGGTATTCAGCGATAGTTTCCTCAAGTTGTGTTTTTAATACAGCATTTAATTTTTCTGCTACCGCCTACCTGAAAGCTAACATCGTCCACTAGTGAACGGTAGCGCCCAGGTTAAAGAGCACTGGTCTGTCATCTGCGACGGTAATATCTTCCAAGGTCTTAGCATCCATCCATTTTATGCCTTAATGTATGTTACACATTATCCAGTCTATTGGGATACTAAATAAAAGTGCTGATATAATGTAGCCTTGTTGTACACCTTTTCAATATAAAACATACAGAATAATCAGCAGATAATAATTACCATCGTTTTATATATTTCCTATTTGTTAGTAATGATGACAATAAAGAGGTTGCAGACAAGCTGAAGAGAGTTAAAATGTAAGTAGTGACAGAACTAAACATAATAGTTGTACACCTCACCTCGTACAAGTTGTTGCTTAGTATACTGAAGTCTCTAACACCGTATTCCCAACCGTTTCACCTGGCGCGTCAGCATCACTAAAAGCGTTCAGATCGCGGAGCGAAACTCCATCGGGAATGCTCAGAGTAGGTGTGCCGCCTGAAAGCGCAGAATGCACAATGACTCTGCAGCCGACTCCTCACATCAGTGCCTCAGGTGCAGGCAAATGTGCCGTGCCAGGATTGGTCTCTATAGCCATATGAGAACACATCTCGCAGCACAAGTCTCATGTGCCAAGGGGGCAGTTTTGTGCAAGGAACTCCCGGGAAGTGACATAAATGTTGAAGCTTTTCAGAGACACTTGCAAGGAGTCTCTGTGGCATTTCTTTTGTTCTCCTAATGAGTGTGTGTTTGTTCTGAGCACCCCATATAACAGCTGCTTGAGATACACTCATCAGACATGCGAATAACATGTTCCGTCCAACATGCTTATTTGCCAGTGCATTCCTTGTCCTAATTGCTGTCTCATTGCAGGCATCTTGTTATGGTTTGCCCCATATATGTAAACTTGTTTGATACCATTGTCTTTGTCTTCACTGTGTTTATTTTCGTGCCAGATTCTTTGGCTGTACTGTTCATTTTTTCAAGGAGCCTTTGCATCATTGATACTGATCATCTCACTGTGGATTGAGGATCAACAAATATAATGGCATTAAAACTTTCATACCATTGTCAGGGGGACGGTGTTAGCTTGCGGTTATGTGACTCTGCTCACAACCCCAAGGTGCTGGGTTCGACCCCCAATCACAGCACCGGCAGTTACCCCAGGGAAAACCCTTAAAAATACAGGAAGAAGCAGACCCTTACATAAAATGCATGCCGAAGTCAGATGCACTGGGCTGACAGGCGCAAACTAAAAACATAGTGCAACGCGCACTGCCTTGAGGAATAGAGAAATAAGACGAACACCCAAAAAAAAAAAATACCATTGTCAAAATATGCATTATAGAAACTTCATGAAAGCAAACAACCTTGTCGTTACCGTCTTATGAAAACTGGATCCTGTTAGTCCTTCTTTGATTGAAATAATTGCCTCGATTTTTATAAAGGCTCTGGACTAACCAAATAATTGGTCTGTCTATACCTATTTGTTGCAACATCTGAAAAAGTTTGTTCCATGGGATTCGATCAAAGGCTTTCTTGCAGCCAATAAATGTAGCATAGTGGTAGAGCACTCACTTCTCACAGCAAAGGTACAGGATTTAACTCTTGCAATTGGTACGCTCCAATCAACCTATATATAACTGTACACTTGGCATTCAGTTAGGGATGGAAAGGTGACAAGGAATAGTATACTGAAATCTCTAAGACTTCTTTCATGATGATCGGTTAAGTCTACTGTGAGACTTCCTTTACCTTTCCATGTATATATGTAGCAGTGTGTGTGTATATATATATATATATATATATATATATATAGGTATGTACATATGCCCTCCTGCAGGAGAGCTTCACCATTAGCCCAAAGAAAACTGAGGTCATGTACCAACCAGCACAAGGCACATTGTATAAACAGTCGGTAGTTATGGTGAGGGGACAGAAATTACAAGCGATTGAAAAATGCGTCTACCTAGGAAGTACGCTGTTGAGGTCAGTTTGGTTGAATGTGCTCAACAGGTTTGGGAACATCGAATAATCAGCATAATAACTAAGCTGAAGGTCTACCATGCCACCATTGTCCCCACCCTGCTCTACACATGTGAGAGCTGGACTGTCTATGCTTGGGGCGTCAGAAGGCTAAATCACTTCCTCATGATCTATCTGAGACGCATACTGCACATTCGCTGACAGGAACATATCACAGATAATAAGTGCTGTCTATAGCCAGCAATCCATATATTCATGTTTTTTTGCGAAAAAAAACTGAGATGAGATATTTGCCTTCAATTCATAGAACTTTCCACACTCACATTGGCTTGATCAGTCACGAGTGCATCCTCATTCACAAAGATTTAGTATGACGGAATGATTTTGGTGGTCTTCATCGACAACGATGGATGAATTATTTTATTTACATATTTATATATACGTGCATGCATACATACATACATACATACATACATACATACATACATACATACATACATACATACGTACGTACGTACGTGCGTGCGTGCGTGCGTGCGTACATTTTGAGGTCAGATTATTATTGCTGAAACCTCCAGCCTCCAGGCAGTAGTTCAGCCACAGCTATAAAAACTGAAATGCCTTTCTTATTTTTTTCAGTAACTGACTGACACAGGTAACTAGCGTAGAAGAAATATGTCTCAGTCTCCGATAGGAGATGAATTAATCGGAGCTCATCCTAATGCAATTAATCCTGAGGATGGTGAGGCCTTGTTCAGTGGCGTTGTTTTTGTGTCTGAGAAAGAGAGGCATCTCCTTCTTACATCAAATGGAGTCTGCCTTGGTTCTTCATCAAAGAATAAAATTAAAGGCAAAGAAGAAGGTAGGCTTTCTTTTGTAATGTGTTCTCTTTGATATGATTAAAAACTGTTGAGTGTAATGGTTCTCAAATTTGTCACTAGAAAGAAATGATGTATTAAAACATGCTGTCACTGAAAAAATCTTTATCTTCTTCATTCGTTCTCAATCTCCCACTACCAAACCCTGAAAGGGCTTAAGTAGCAGAATGTAGTCCAGAGAACGGAATGCGTTGTGTCGTAGTTTACAGCTTGGCTGCGATATTTTCACCATTTGGTCCAACACATCTGACTTCAGCAAGCATGTTTTGAGTACCGGGTTAGCATTCCTTCTTCGATCCCTTTTCCTTTGCCAGTCTGCCCTGCTGCAGCCTGTTATCCAGGATAACTGCGTGAAGGTGTAGAAGGGTCTTGGCAGCTATGGTTCGTTGGCCCTGATGCTAGAAGTCAGCTATGGGTCGCTAATCACTGCAGCTCATGTGCATGCAACTTAACTTAACTTAATGTCTTTACACTGGTTTAGAAGACTCTGCAGAGTCTGAATACAACCAGTTTATTTTACATTTCCTTGATCTAAAAACTATGCACATCCAATCTATTCCATCCAAACCTCATCAAAGATTATTTCGAAAAGTTAAAAACACATGGAATATGTGGGGAAGTTGCCAAATGGATTGAAAATTGGTTAACGGGAAGAAGCCAGAGGGTGGGCATAAATAAGGAGTACTCTGAGTGGTGTGAAGGGAAAAGTGGAGTGCAACAAGGCTCGGTTTTGGGACTAATTTTGTTCTTGATATATATAAATGATTTGGACATTGATATGGGATCCATGATTGCAAAATTTGCTGATGACACAAAACTATGCAGTAGTGTCTCATCTAAAGCAGAAGTGGATATATTGAGGTCGGATTTAGATAAAATTTGAGAATGGTCTGTAAGCTGGCAATTGGAGTTTAATGTAGATATATGTACAGTCATCCACATGGGTAGATCCAATATGGAACATGATTACAGAATAGGAGAGAACAATATTAAAAAGATAGATAGCTACAAGTTGACTAAAGAGAGGTCCAGATTAGATATTAGAAAAACTTTTTTTAGTCAGAGAGTGGTGACTGCTTGAAATGCACTGCCAGGGGAGGTAGTGGAGGCAGGGACAGTTAATGCATTTAAGAATAAATTGGATGCTCATGGCTTTTAGAGCAAAGTGATGTAAATGAAACTGGTTGTATACGGACTCTGTAGTGTCTTCTAAACCAGTATAAAGACGTTAAGTTATTCTTGAATGCATTAATTGACCCTGTCACTATTTTCTATGGCAATGCATTCCAAGCACTCACCACTCTCTGATTAAAAACATATTTCTAATCTGGACCGTTCTTTAGTTAATTTGTAGCTGTGCCCTCTTGTTCTTGTAGGCGATTTTATTTTGAAAAAACTTGTTATAGTCTAATTTATCCTTTCCGTTGATTAACTTATAAACCTGTCACCAGTTTTTCTGAGTTTTTCCTCGTAACTATAATTCTGGAATCCCACTGTCAGTTTTGTTCCTCTTCCTTAAATCATTTCCAGCATGCTAGATAAGGACTCCACACCTGAACACATTACTTCAATCAAGGCCTAACTAATGCTTTATATAGTTTGACTATCACTTCTATGCTCCTATGTTTTATATTTTTTCTATCATACCTAACATTGCATTTACCTTTATTACTGCTACATGGACTTGACTTGCTCACTTACCTTACCTGTATGATTTATTATAACCCCTAGGTCCCTTTCCTTTTCTATCTTGCTAATGTTGTTCTCTCCAATTCTATAATTATGTTCCATATTGGATCATCATCTTCTTCTTCTTCACTCGCTCTAAAATAATCGTATCTATCTCCCTCATAAACCTGGCGGTCCTTCTCAGACTTGTCTCATTGCCATACAGTTTATCTCGCAATTCGGTTAGGGAGGCCCATGTAGTCACTCTGCTCTTCTCGGGTACCTGGTAGACCTGCAGAACATATTCCACTGTTTGTTTGTTCTCCCCACATAGACACATGTCTGTGTGTCCAATTTTTTATTTATTGAAGAGATGCTTCTTTAGTCTGCAGTGACTTGTTCGCAGTCTGAATATTGTCACTTGATCTCTTCTTTGAAAACAGTAGTATGCTATTGGATCTAAAGGTTGAAGGTTGAGGGCACGACTTCATCACCACGGGTTTCCCCATATGGCTTGGTCTCTCTCTCCGCTGAACGCTATGCTGCCTGCTGAGAGCATCGCACAAAGCACATACTCCACAGCTGCGGCAATGAACCCAGGGTTCTCCGGAACAAATTGCCATCATTAACCGACCTTTGCAGTTCGAATTTGAGCCTCCGCCGTCTGAACACGAGGCAAACGGCTTGACCACTTCACCACAGAGACCCTCTATATATTGGATCTAGCATGCTGATGACTGTACATTTTTATACATTAAATTCCATTTTCCAGCTCCCAGACCATTCCCAAATTTTATCTAAATACACTTGACAATGATGTGTACTTTCAAGAGGTGCACAGAATTATAGAGTAATATTATTTGAAAAGAGATGAATGTGTAAGGTTGAACAAATTTTATATAATAATACTAGTGCTTCTTAAACTTTTGTAGCATCTGGACCTCTCTCTGTACTCAGGTCAGGTCATCGCGTCACCAGTGAGGTTGTTGGGGCACACATGAAGACATCCTCACAAATCCATGCCATCCTTCTCTGTCAGCGGCCGCTGCCAGTGCCTCTTCTGGTCGAAGATTGGTCCATTCTTTTATGTTGTCCTCCCATCTATTTTTTGGTCTGCCTCTTCATCGTCTGCCTTGCTACTTTCCGTGCAGGATCGAATTTGCAAGACAACTTGATCTCGATATGTGACCGTACCAAGCAAGTTTCCTTCTTTTGACAGTTGCCAAGAGATCTTCAAAAGGCCCTATTGCTGTTGTAATTCTATCTCGTATTTCCTCATTTGTAACTCGATCTTTGTATGTCATTTAGAAGTCTTCTGAAACATCTCATCTCCAAGGCCTGCATCTTTCGCTGAAGGTCAGCTGTAATTGTCCATGTCTCACAAGCATAGAAGAATATTGACATGACCACTATGCGCATTAATTTGATTTTTCTACAAACTGCTAACCGTTTATCTTGCTTTATCTCTGTTCTACAATTCTATGTATATTAATTATTACATTCTCTGCAACATCTTTGCTTACCTCAGTATGTTATTCTCTGCAACATCTTTGCTTACCTCGGTATGTTATTCTCTGCAACATCTTTGCTTACCTCAGTATGTTTTTCTCTGCAACATCTTTGCTTACCTCAGTATGTTATTCTCTGCAACATCTTTGCTTACCTCAGTATGTTATTCTCTGCAACATCTTTGCTTACCTCAGTATGTTATTCTCTGCAACATCTTTGCTTACCTCAGTATGTTATTCTCTGCAACATCTTTGCTTACCTCAGTATGTTATTCTCTGCAACATCTTTGCTTACCTCAGTATGTTATTCTCTGCAACATCTTTGCTTACCTCAGTATGTTATTCTCTGCAACATCTTTGCTTACCTCAGTATGTTATTCTCTGCAACATCTTTGCTTACCTCAGTATGTTATTCTCTGCAACATCTTTGCTTACCTCAGTATGTTATTCTCTGCAACATCTTTGCTTACCTCAGTATGTTATTCTCTGCAACATCTTTGCTTACTTCAGTATGTTATTCTCTGCAACATCTTTGCTTACCTCAGTATGTTATTCTCAGCAACATCTTTGCTTACCTCAGTATGGTACTGTTGTTGAATGCCCACAATGAGTAAGATAGCTCTTTTGTGCGTCCTGAAAAAGGCTTTAAGTGGCAGAATGTTTTAGCTTTTCTCACATCCAGGTGCTGATGAAGTGGACAGGGGTTCTTCAGGTGATTGCGCCATGCTTGGTTTCCTCAGCATAATTTTCACTACTACAGGGATTACGTCATTCCCGATCTCGTTAGCCAGGCTGCCATAAAAACAGCCCGTTTCCAGGAAGACCTGTGTGGAAGTGAGGAGGAGATCTTGACCAATATATTTTACCTGGGCCTAGCTAGCATGTCTGATCAATGTGTTTTGTCTGACCAGACATTAGTCTCCTCTCCCTTACCTCAATATAAGAACAACCTTGTTCAGATATTTTTTTTAAAGGGCACAAAATAAATATTTGAAAGTAGGTATCTGGATGAAGAAAGCCAATAATGGTGAGGTGTATTCAATAAGTGAAACATAAACCAGTCACAAGCTACTATGTGTGTGTGTATGTATATCTATGTGTTTATATATAAATCATTTTATAATTCTGAATTGAGATAGACAGTAGGCTTGGTAAGGTGAGTATCATCATGGCTCCCCTGATAAGGAGAGTCTGGGAGAACACTGTACTGTCTCACAACACCAAGGTCCGGGTCTCACAGACCTGCGTTCTTGGCACTTTCATGTATGGAAGCGAGACTTGAAGCACTTACACTAAGCAGGAACGGCTGCTCAACATTTTTCACATGAGGTGCCTTCGGCGTATGTTGGGGGTTGGGTGGCAAGGGAGATTACCACATAATGTGGTTTTACTGTTAGCAAACACTCTCAGCATGTACTAGCTGTTGCTCCCTTTTTATAAGCTTTTGTTTAACTTGATATGACCATCGCTCGTTTTTGTGGACTTCTATTTCTCCTATTTTAACCAACTTCCCCATGACCTAGAGAACTGAAATTGTGTACACAGCCTCTGCTAGTTTTAGTCTCAATCAACCTGTACTTCTACAGGGGCAGATGCCCCTGTGCAGGTCTCAGGTCACGCGTGAGCAAAATGTAGCCAGCAGTGGATTTCCTGCTTAACGGGCTAGGCTCGAGTAGCTTATTACTCCGCTCCAGAGGGTTGTTAACCAATGTGCGAGTCCATCTTAATAGACTCAAATCAGCCAAAGACAGATGTGTTGGACCGAAAGATGCAAATATCGCAGTCAAGCTGTAAACTAGTGATACAACACATTCCATTCAGTAGACTACATCCTACTACTTACAAAGCCATGTTCATGACTTGGTAGCGGAAGATTGAGAACGAACACAGAAGAAGAAGAATAGACTCAAACACTAGTTAGTTTTCTTTCCACTTTTGTCGTTTAGCGTCGTGGGGAGCTTGAGTCGTCTATCCTGCGCCAAGTGCGTTGCGTTGGTCAATGTTAGCCCTTGTCGTTGCACAATCACTCTAATGTCATCTATCCACCTACCTCGCGGCCGTTCCCTTGCCCTGTAGCCAGATCTACCAGCATTGTAAGCCATCAGTTGAAGATGATGAGGGTGCATTCTCCTGAGATGACCAAACCAACTTATTTTCTGCCTGGAAATGTATTCGCCACAAGATGTAGTGCCGCCCATACTTCGAATGTCGTCATTCCGCATTCTGTCTCTTCTGACTTTCCTCAGACACTTCATTTCAGAAATCGAACTTCGCCTCTCACGCGCCTTTGACAGAGGCCATGTTTGGCACTGGTAGCACAAAATCGGCATAAATATACTGTTTATTAGCTGTTGGTTTGTTGCCAAACTAATGCTCGGGTGTCTAAGCAATGGGGACAGCTGATAAGTCACCGCAGATGCTTTCTGACACCTTGTCTCGATTTCCCTGTCGATCCTACTGTCTGCTGAAAAAATATTGCCCAAATACATGAACTCATGAACTTGTGGAAGAGCAATATCATTTAGACTTATCTTGAGTGCCCCAGGAGTTCTACTGATCATATATTATATATCATAGTTTCTGTTTTGTTCTCGCTAATTCGCACATTGTATTTAGCACAGGTAGTCGCAAGCGCATTCATGTGGTTTTGCAGTTTGTTTTCATCGTCGTACAGCAAGCACTGATCATCTGCAAAGAGTAATTCGTGTATCGAGTTATGTTCTGCTTCAGATGTCTCAATTTGACCAGTCTCTGATGCGATTTTGTCCATATAAATGTTAAACAACAGAGGAGAAAGCACACACCCTTGTCTCAAGCCGGCAGTGATTTCAAAAGCATCTGTGACACCATCAGTCGTTCTGACGACGTTTGTACTCTAACGATACAATGCTTTGACATTATCAAACACTAGAGCAAAGTATACCTGCATCATGTTAGGTGCGCTCTATGTTGCTCTTAACAAACCACTTAACGATGGCCAGTGTTTTGCTATGTCACACAGTTAGTCGCCTCTTACGACATACTCTCTGTGTGGCAGTGGTGCTATTCTTATCCTTGTCATACACTAAGACCTAGGCGGACCACTCGGGATGCCTCTGCTAGTGCGATCTGTTAATCTATCAAATTATGAGGAACATTTTCTTCTTCTGTGTTTGTTCTCAATCTCCCACTACTAAGGGCTTTGCAATTAGCAGGATGTAGCCTGGAGAACAGAATGTGTTATGGGGCTAGTTTACAGCTTGACTGCGATATTTGCACCTTTCGGTCCAACACATTCATCTTTGGCAGCATGAGCATCCTCAAATAACCTACCAAAAATAAAATGTCAATTCACCAAAGAAACACCAACATTTTTAAAATCACACTCCTGTAGTCCCAAAAACAAAAAAGAAGGCAGTGTAAATAAAATCTTGTGCTGTGATACATACTTTTTATATTTGCTTGTTTTGTTTATATATATATCTGATCTGTCAATCACAAAATTTGTAGATCTCTTGTTGCCCTGGAGTGATGTGATATGGGCTGACATGGAGCTGTCGGAATCGGAGGAGTCAGAACAGCCAGAGTCAACATTCAGTTTACATTATATCCATCGTCAGTCGGACAAACGTTTGCGCAAGAAATGTCTGACTATTGTAGTTCAAGATGGAGATGTTGGGAGATGGGTTAGCATATTTCAGGAAGAGTGCTTGAAAGGTATACAGAACCGAGCATTAATAACCAAACAAAATAAAAATGTCTCACTTGTGAACTTGCATAGGTTATCTGTAATTTGTAGTGTGTTTCATTTCCTTCCACATTAGCTATAGTCTTTAGTTAGTTGCCTATCGTAAGCAATGATTGCAACACGTGACCTGCCCATCTATGTTTTGCCTTGTCTGCAAGATCTTTCTTGATATGAAAGGTTAAATTTCTCGACCATCCAAAAAACACAATAAATTTAGGAAAACCCTTATTGGAAAAGAAGGCACATTTTTATACATAGTCACCTGGGAGGAAGACTACCATCTGTTCAAGCTAAAAATACTGATCAGACATGTTAGTCGGGGTCAGGCAAAACATATTGTCCAAGTCCCTCACCTCGGTTTCCTAGTAGCCCTCCCTGGAAACGGGCTGTTTTCATGGCAGCCTGGCTAATGTGGTGAGGGACCGATGTGATCCCTATAGTAGTGAGCAACACGCAGATGAGGCCAAGCATAGCACTACCACCTGGAGGAACCCTTTCCAGCTTGATCAGCACGCTTGGGATGTGAGGAAAGCTACGCAACCCGCCACATAACGTCCTTTTCAGGGTGCACAAAAGAGTAAACCTACTCATTGTGGACATACATAGTCACAAACCCAATGTGTCAGCTGGCAAATTTTGTGAAAAATTGCTAGAGCTCCATCTAGTGAACCAGTCAAGATAGAAATCAAGACAAGGTGTGTCAGGGCCAGCGAACCATAGCTGCCAAGATACTTCTACACCTCCATGCGGTGATCCCGGATAACAGGCTGCAGTAGGGCAGACTGGCTAAGGAGAAGCGAATGAACAGGGAATGCTAACCCGGTGCTCAAAAAATGCTTGCTGAAGTCGGATGTGTTGGACCGAAAGGTCAAGCTGTAAATTATGGCACAACGCATTCCGTTCTCTGGACTACATTCTGCTACTTAAGCCCTTTCAGGGTTTGGTAGCTGGAGATTGAGAACGAACGAAGCCAAGCCAAGATTAAGGTGAAGTCCAAGCCCCCAAAGGAGGGGAGCACAATTTACCATAGTCAGTGGTACCAGGTCATCAGTAGGTGCTCAAGTAACAATGGTACCTTAAAGAAAAAAGAAGACCTTTATGTGTCTTTGAAATCAAAAAGAAAAAGGTAAGTAGAAAATATATAATACTTTGTTAAACCTACTGAATGAGGAAATATATAAAACTTTGTTAAACCTACTGAATGAGGAAATATATAATTCGTTGTTAAACCTACTGAATGAGAAAATATACAATTCTTTGTTAAACCTACTGAATGAGGAAATATATAAAACTTTGTTAAACCTAATGAATGAGGAAATATATAAAACTTTCTTGAACCTACTGAATGAGGAAAAATATAATTCTTTGTTAAACCTACAGAATGAGAAAATATATAATACTTTGTTAAACCCAATGAATGAGGAAATATACAATACTTAGTTAAACCTAGTGAATGAGGGAGGAAATATATAATACTTTGTTTAACCTAGTGAATGAAGGAGGAAATATATAATACTTAGTTAAACCTAGTGAATGAGGGAGGAAATATATAATACTTTGTTAAACCTAATGAATGAGGAAATATATAATTCTTTGTTAAACCTAGTGAATGAAGGAGGAAATATATAATACCTTTTTTAAACCTAATGAATGAGGAAATATATAATTCTTTGTTAAACCTAGTTAATGAGATAGGAAATATATAAAGCTTTGTTAAACCTAGTGAATGAGGAAATATATAATACTTTGTTAAACCTAATGAATGAGGACATATATAATACTTTGTTAAACCTAATGAATGAGGAAATATACAATACTTTGTTAAACCTAGTGAATGAGGAAATATATAAAACTTTGTTAAACCTAATGAATGAGGAAATATATAATTCTTTGTTAAACCTAGTGAATGAAGGAGGAAATATATAATACCTTTGTTAAACCTAATGAATGAGGAAATATATAATTCTTTGTTAAACCTAGTTAATGAGATAGGAAATATATAAAGCTTTGTTAAACCTAGTGAATGAGGAAATATATAATACTTTGTTAAACCTAATGAATGAGGAAATATATAATACTTTGTTAAACCTAATGAATGAGGAAATATACAATACTTTGTTAAACCTAGTGAATGAGGAAATATATAAAACTTTGTTAAACCTAATGAATGAGGAAATATATAATACTTTGTTAAACCTAATGAATGAGGAAATATATAATTCTTTGTTAAACCTAGTGAATGAGGGAGGAAATATATAATTCTTAGTTAAACCTAGTGAATGAGGGAGGAAATATATAATACCTTTGTTAAACCTAGTGAATGAGGGAGGAAATAAATAATACCTTTGTTAAACCTAATGAATGAGGAAATATATAATACTTTGTTAAACCTAATGAATGAGGAAATATACAATACTTTGTTAAACCTAGTGAATGAGGAAATATATAAAACTTTGTTAAACCTAATGAATGAGGAAATATATAATACTTTGTTAAACCTAATGAATGAGGAAATATATAATTCTTTGTTAAACCTAATGAATGAGGAAATATATAATTCTTTGTTAAATCTAATGAATTGGGAAATATATATGCATTATTTAATAGTACATTGGTGATGTGCAAACTGTAACCTTTCTCATGATATGGCATCACAGTTGTGAGTCGACCAAAGAAGCTGTACATCGTTATCAACCCAGTCAGTGGAGGAGGTAGAGCCAGACAGATCCATGACAGATTCCTGGAGCCATTGTTTCAGATGTCTCAAATTGAAACAACAGTAATTGGTGAGGAAGGATTTGTCATTCAGTAAGATTTGTGTCTCATCAGTCAGTAAGATTTGTGTCTCATCAGTCAGTAAGATTTGTGTCTCATCAGTCAGTAAGATTGTGTCTCATCAGTCAGAAAGATTTGTGTCTCATCAGTCAGTAAGATTGTGTTTCATCAGTCAGTAAGATTTGTGTTTCATCAGTCAGTAAGATTTGTGTCTCATCAGTCAGTAAGATTGTGTTTCATCAGTCAGTAAGATTTGTGTTTCATCAGTCAGTAAGATTTGTGTCTCATCAGTCAGTAAGATTTGTGTTTCATCAGTCAGTAAGATTGTGTCTCATCAGTCAGTAAGATTGTGTCTCATCAGTCAGTAAGAGTGTGTCTCATCAGTCAGTAAGATTGTGTCTCATCAGTCAGTAAGAGTGTGTCTCATCAGTCAGTAAGATTGTGTCTCATCAGTCAGTAAGATTGTGTTTCATCAGTCAGTAAGATTTGTGTTTCATCAGTCAGTAAGATTTGTGTTTCATCAGTCAGTAAGAGTGTGTCTCCTCAGTCAGTAAGACTGTGTCTCATCTTAAAAATTAAAGTAGCCCAAAAAGTCACACATAGTTCAGTTAGGAATGTCACTAGCCAACAGATCCCAGAAGTAGCCAATCTGGCAACCCTGTGCCAAGCCTGTCAACTATATCTATGCATCCACCACAACTTATTGTTCTATATGTGCTGTGTGCGTCTGCAGCAACGACTAGTTAACAGCTACAGTTAACATTACTTTTGACTTGATGAGATTTGATTTTACAGGGTAAAATGTTCAATGTAGCTAAATTTTAAAAGAAATAGAAATGGATTTTGGGAAGATTTAGCCCCCTTTACACACACACACACACACACACACACACACCCTACATTGCTGTATCCCTGATCTGAGGTGTAATGGTGTCATTTTGACTTTTTTGTCTTCACAGTCACTGAAAAGTCCAAACATGGTACAGAGATAGGAGAACAGAAGGACTTTGCAGGCTATGACGGGTAAAGATATCTCTTTGAGTGCATTTGGAGTATCAGAGTACTGGTTGATAGTGTCAGAAATGTCTTTATTTTATTTGCTTGAGTACTCAAGGATTTCGGAGCTTCTTACTTGGAAGGAGGGAACAGGATCAGTACACTTATATGCATGTCATAAAAGGCAACTAAAGAGAGCTGTGTATGTGGCTAGCGGACGCATCATGTAAAATAAACTGTTACAGAAACAACCGCTTCAAAAGCGTACAAAATGTTCTAGAGCAGGTTTCCAGAAGGAGGCCATATGCTTTGGCTGCAGTGACAGAGGCCATATGCTTTGGCTGCAGTGACAGAGGCCATATGCTTTGGCTGCAGTGACAGAGGCCATATGCTTTGGCTGCAGTGACAGAGGCCATATGCTTTGGCTGCAGTGACAGAGGCCATATGCTTTGGCTGCAGTGACAGAGGCCATATGCTTTGGCTGCAGTGACAGAGGCCATATGCTTTGGCTGCAGTGACAGAGGCCATATGCTTTGGCTGCAGTGACAGAGGCCATATGCTTTGGCTGCAGTGACAGAGGCCATATGCTTTGGCTGCAGTGACAGAGGCCATATGCTTTGGCTGCAGTGACAGAGGCCATATGCTTTGGCTGCAGTGACAGAGGCCATATGCTTTGGCTGCAGTGACAGAGGCCATATGCTTTGGCTGCAGTGACAGAGGCCATATGCTTTGGCTGCAGTGACAGAGGCCATATGCTTTGGCTGCAGTGACAGAGGCCATATGCTTTGGCTGCAGGGACAGAGGCCATATGCTTTGGCTGCAGTGACAGAGGCCATATGCTTTGGCTGCAGTGACAAAGAAACATGAAGAAGATTCATCGAAAGAATATTTTTTTTTGATTTTTTCTTTGCGTTCGCATTATTATTTCTCTAATCCCCAAGGTGGTGTGCGTTGCACTGTGGTTCTTATTTTGCGCCTGTAGGCCCTGTGCATCTGACTTCATCTTGCATTTTAAGTAAGGGTCTGCTTCCTCTTGCATTTTCTAAGGGTTTGCTTCCCCAGGGTAACGACCGGTGCTGTGATGGGGATTGAGCCCAGGACCTTCTGGTTGTGAGCAATATCACTTAACCACTAGCCCATGCCATCCCCGAAAGAATATAATTTGTCAAGCATGTCACAAAAGGGGAATGATGAGGGTTGTGCATAAGCTAGCAATCTTATGTAAAACTAATTGCCTCATAAAGCACTTCTGCAAGAGTGTATGTATACGTTTTGATAGAAGTTCTCCGGAAGTGGTTGTGCTATCACATTTCATGTGGACGGAAAAGGAGACAAACGTCCGAGCATGGAGGCGCTACTCAAGCAGACCATCTTGCAGGAAGCCTATGGTGTAGCCTGGACGTGCTTTTGCTATGATAGTTTCTATAGTACTTTGTTTTACAATATGGGGTTGCTAGCTCCCATTCACAGCCCCCCTCAGTTAACTATTTGTACATGCCTAGCATGGTGCAGTAGTACTATTTCTTCCTTCCCTAAACAGTCCCAGGTTATGTTGATATGGGAAGCAGGGATCCAGTCTGCGAGGTCAACTCAAGGTCTATTGATGTTACAACATGAGAAAGTCTCTGAGACACTGACGACTAGACTGGGACCAGGTCAACCCAAGGTCTGATGGTGTGATAACATGAGAAAGTCTCTGAGACACTGAGGACTAGAGTAAGGCCAGGTCAACCCATGGTCTGTTGGTGTATTAACATGAGAAAGTCTCTGAGACACTGAAGACTAGACCGGGACCAGGTCAACCCAAGGTCTGTTGGTATGACAACATGAGAAAGTCTTTGAGATACTGAGGACTAGACTGGGGCCAGGTCAACCCAAGGTCTGTTAGTATGACAACATGAGAAAGTCTCTGAGACACTGAAGACTAGACCGGGACCAGGTCAACCCGAAGTCTGCTATAGGTATGACAACATGAGAAAGTCTTTAAAACACTGAGGACTGGACTGGGACCAGGTCAACCAAAGATGTGTTGGTGTTACAACGAAAGAGTCCCTGAGATAGCAAGGACTGAACTGAAACTAGATCAACCCAAAGTCTTCTTGGGTGATAACAAGAGAGAGTCTGAAACATCTAGAACTAAGACTTGAACCAGGTCAAGACAAAGACAACAGATAGAAAAGTCTAACATTTTCTCTAGCAAACCTTTGCACCTCAGGGTAGAAGAGGATTGACTAAATAGGTCAATATTATAAACATTTATAGAATACAGATGGTCTTAAACTATCATTTATGTCGTACAGTTCTTTATTATAGCTGTTTGAATGAGGTGTGATGTGACAAACAGCATGCTGCATACCGATCGTCTTCTCGTACCGTTCAGAATCATCACTGTCGGAGGGGATGGCTTGTATCAGGAGATTCTTCAAGGGCTCATCCTAAAGCATCAGAAGGAAGCTGGAGTCAGCTACAATGACGCAGCTGCCAAGTTTGTTAAACCAGTCATTCCAATAGGAATCATTCCTGCTGGTGAGATTTCATTGATCAGTCAGTACATTACAGCCATTGATAGTTCTAGAACATTATGGGATTTCTACAATCAGTCAGTTACAGCCATAGAAAGTTCTAGAACATTATGAGATTTAATTAACTCTTTCACTCCGTAATTTGTTAGCATACTGCGCCTGAATTTATTTGTGTGCTAGTTTAAAAAAATGGAGTGGCTTTGTTTAACCCTAAATATTATTATCAGTATTTTTATAAACATGTACACATTATATATCAAAATGAAGGGCAGGGGACATGGAATAATAAAAAGAAATTATTCTGTTAGTAGTTAGTAGTGACAACTATTCCATTATTATAAATAAAACATTGTGCTTGCTTTCTTAAAATAACAATAAAATAACAGCAAATGTTGTACGTATCAAAGGTAATTTTTCTGTTGCAATCAATAAAACTTACCTTGTAAGGCTTGAATCACAAAGATAACCCATTTTTGAAATAACACATCACTGAATATTTTAAAACTTTGCAGATTTGATGAAGTTAGAATAATACTGAAAATACAAAATTACAATTACTTTAAAAAAGTAAAAAAATATTAGCACTATTTAATGATGATTATTTTGCAGTAACATTATAAAATAACTTCTTATGTTTTAAAAACAGTACATTTAAATGTTTATCTTATTATTTTAGCTGAGCTTCTGTGTGCCATGTCTTGAAACATTCAATATGTAGTTGAGGTTTGCCTTCACAACCATCACAAACATAGACAGTCTTCTTTATGATTTGTGGGGTATTACAGACCTTGCAGCGTCCATTCTACTTTGTTTTAACAATTACATGTTTGGAGCCCTGCATCCGTTCTATTGCATTTCTCTGAGGAGGTTCGCGAACCCTGGATCTCACCATACCATTTGAATCTGTCATAATTTTGGCTACTTCTTCTGAAAGCTTGTTAATTAATACCAGCTTGAATTTCTTTAAGGGCATTCTTGAGCTTGCTCCTTCTCCCTCTGGCCTTGATAAAAGATATAAAATATATGCATTGTTGAAGCAAATTTCCATAACCAATGGTAAATCTTCTTCCACCATTTATTACTTCTCCTTGTGTGAAGTCCATAGCATCTGAGAATCTGATTTGCTTTATCGCAGACGTTCATGCTCATATTATAGCAATGGTTGGTGGTTGGTTTCCTCTTTTGCATTTCCATTTGTAGTGACTATCACCACAGGCTTTCTTGTCCTTCCATGCAGTGCACGAAATGTGGTCATCTTTAGATTTCAGTGCTAGAGGAAAACCTTTTCAGATGGTAGGGAGTATCCCTGAATAATGATATTTCTGTTCAAGCAGAAATTCTAATAATTTGTTAATGGTATAACCATCATTGATTCTTTTGGTCTTGTCAGACGATAGTAATTGTGCTATTAGCACAAAGCCCGGGCAGAAATATAGAGACCATGTGTTGCCCATGCAGTATGGTCCCTCTCTCAATCTGCCTTGTTTACTCCAAGGGAAAGATTATGCCAATACATTTGGAACAAGGCAAGCTGCAGAATTTGCCGGATCAGCAAAGCAATGCTCTATCTGTTCGGCTGTAGGGTCTTCACTCCTAGACCAGCTGCCAACCAAGGCTAAGGGCCTAGTCTGCCCTTTCGCAACACTCAGCTGAGGTTTGCTAGAAAACAGGTTGCACAGCTATATCTGACAAAACCCGACTAGATATGCCAGTATCTTATCTGCAAAGCTTCAGATGGTTTGAAATCAGTTTTCTTTCTCCTAGATGAGCAGCCTTCCTAGGCTTTTGAGCCCCATCTACCCAAACTACTGGTTTTAAGGCGCCAGTGATTCGCCTTCCGTTCCTTCTCCATTTAGTCAAAACAGTTTTGAGTGGTATAATACCTATCAGCATATATGTGGTATCAACTTCTGAGACACCTGAGGAGGGTACTGAAAATGTTAGTAGCGATCACATTCAAGATTGAATGGTGTATCTGTTCCATAACAAGTGATAAACAGTATATTTATGCCAATTCTGTACTATCAGTGCCAAACATGACCTCTGTCAAGGGCGCATGAGAGCAGAATTTCGACTTGTGAAATGAAGTGTTTGAGGAAGGTCATCGGTGTTACCAGAAGAGACAGAATGTGGAACGATGACATTCGAAGTATGGTCGGCACTATGTCGTGGCGAATACATTTCCAGGAAGAAAATAAGTTGGTTTGGTCATCTCATGAGAATGCACCCTCATCATCTTCCACTGATGGCTTACAATGCTGGTAGATCTGGCTACATGGCAAGGGGAGGCCACGAGGTAGGTGGATAGATGACATTAGAGTGATTGTGCAACGACAAGGGCTCACATTGACCGACCAACACACTTGGCGTAGGATTGACGACTTAAACTCCCCACAACACTAAATGGCACAAGTGGAAAGAAAACTAACTAACTAACTAACAAGTGAGCAGATTCAGTTCCTATCCTGCTACACTATCTACTAATCATAAACATTTTATATGATAAAGATGGTAACAGATAAAGAGATGATGTTTATCTTGTCACTAACATGCTCCCTGCTATTCAGCTTGACACAAATTATGTTTACAGGCTCCAGTAACAGGATAAGTGGATGGCTCAATAGTGGTGTGGTTGACATTGAGACAGCAGCTCTGCGCATCATCAGAGGTATTAATCCATTTTTATTATAATTGTTTGCAGGTGCTGTTCTTACAGTTGTTGTTGTTGTTGTTCTTTAATGCCCACAATGAGTATGTTTACTCTTTTGTGTGCCCTGAAAAGGGCATTAAGTGGTTGGTTATAGTAGCTTTTGAAACAGGTTACTCTCTTATCTACTTCCTTATCTACTTCCTTTCTTCCAGCTATCACTCTTTAACTCACAACTTTAATTAGAAATCTCTTAACAATTATTGGAACTGCAGCAATAACGAATTGTTTTATAAACACCAAACCTATTATATACAATAATCTAAGCACATGAATTTTATTATAATGTCCATCAAGAGGTTCGTACAAGTAGCACATATCTTTCTCTTGTGCTAAATAACCCACAAGTTCAATCAGTTAGGTCAGCCTGATCTAATGTCCCTACTACTTTAACACAGTCCTATCTCACTAGAGTTGACACGAACTAACTAACTAGCTAGCTATCTGGTTCTTGTCCACTGCCAATCTTCTGGTCCTCGCTCATCTGGTGGCCATCTGTTCTACTCTTCTGCTCCTGTAGCATCTGGGTCTTCTGAATCTCCTCTCCTGTCTTCAATTCAGGAACTCAGCGACGAATGCAGCAGTTCTTGCACCGCGGTGGTTCTCCAATCAGGAATAACACTTTTGATATCAGGGGTTCTCAATGACAGTGGTTCTTATACTGTAGATGTCAGGCCAAGAGCAGTACCTATGTTATGTCAGGTTATTGGGATGACAGCTTTGTGTGTAAGGAAAACACGCTCACATTCATCATCATGTAGCATGTCCTTTGGAGAATGTTGCTCTTATCACAGCCCATCTGAAAGAAACTCAATTTCTTGCCAAATCTCCAGGCTGCTCAAGAACCATGTCCAATGCATTTCTTGACAACTTGGTGCCATCGCCTTCTTGGTCTGCCTGGCACCCTACCTTCCATTGCCGTTTCCTTAAGACGGTTGTGTCGTTTGATGTGTCCCAAGTATTTTAATTTTTTTTTCCACATGGAATTTATGAACCAGTTCTCCATGCCCAACTCTTGTCGTATGTCTGCATTCTTCTTTTATTTGCTCTGTAGTATTATGAGGACCGTTCTATACTATTTTAACTCGAAGAACTCGATTCTTTTCTTTGAGGTTTGAGTAACTGTCCATGTTTTGCGGCTGTATTTTGCTTCAGGGATAAACACAAGTTTTAAAAATTGTCACTTTTGTACATTAGAGATTCAATGGTCTAGGGATTGTAAGCTTTGTCTAGGTATTGTGAGCTTTGTCTCGGTATTGTGAGTTTTGTCTAGAGATTGTGAGTTTTTGTCTAGGGATTGGGAGTTTTGTCTAGCTTTGAATAGAAATTTCTCAGTTCATCGCATAACAGTTGATTAGAGATAAGCTCATAGTGCATGCGAACAACATGTCCCATCCATCTTAGCTGAGACAATCTCAGAAGTGTATGGATGCTCAACATGTTACGCTTGCTAAGAATGTCAGAGTTAGGGTCGATATTTGAGATCAGGCAATACACACGGATCAGGCAAAACACACGAATCAGGCAAAATACACTGATCAGACAAAACACACTGATCAGACAAAACACACGGATCAGGCAAAACACACGGATCAGACAAAACACACTGATCAGACAAAACACACTGATCAGACAAAACACACTGATCAGACAAAACACACTGATCAGACAAAACACACGGATCAGACAAAACACACGGATCAGACAAAACACACTGATCAGACAAAACACACTGATCAGACAAAACACACTGATCAGACAAAACACACTGATCAGACAAAACACACTGATCAGACACATTAGTCAGAGTCAGGTAAAATATACTGGTCATGACCCCCCACTTCACTTCCACACAGGTGTCCCTGGAAATAAACTGTTTTCATGGCATCCTGGCTAGCGAGGTGGGGGATCAACATGATCCCCATAGTAGTGAGCCACGTGTAGATAAAGTCAAGCATAGCATAACCGCCTGGAGGACCCCAGTCCACCTTCATCAGCATGCTCAGGGTATGAGGAATGCTACTGCAACCCGCCACTTAACAAAAGAGTAATCCTACTCTTTGTGGGCATTTAACATCATTATCATCAGTGGTAATTTAGTTCCCAAGACAAGGTTTGGAAATTTCATGTTCCCTATCATTATTCGTGTTCAATGTTTTAAACATTAGTGTTCATTGTTTGTTTCAGGAGAATGTCACTTTGGCCAAGCATTGATAGTTCACAGCGGAGGCAAGTTCCTGTGTGCTGGTGGACAGAACTGTGCGTACGGACTATTTGGTGATATGATCGTCAAGAGGGATGAGTTTTCTTGGATGGGCAAGGCTCGTTTAATGTGTGAGTCAATTTGCTGATACGTCCATGTTGTTGTTTTGATTTGATAGGGAATTATTATTAGTTGTCCATTGCAAGCAATGGTGGCGACATCATCAGATGGTTTTGTCTCAATGATGTAACTTGCGCTGTATGTGGTTCATAGCTAGGAAAAAGCTGCTGGTCGTCAACCTCACTCTCTGGTTTCGAGCTACATATTGGTCTCATCGTAGGACGTAAGTTTAGACGACTGTAGGTAACTCAGGATGCAGGCACTCTGGTTTCACCACCCCTGACACTAGGGGTCACTTGAGAAAAAACTTGCAGGATTCGATGATGGTGAATATCACCTGAGCGACACTTGAGAAAGAAATATTAGGCTCACAAACATGAAGTAAAGGAGAACTAAAGAGGGCTGTGCAGAGACTAGCAACATTTTGATTTTGATACAATCTTCCTACGTCATGCAGGCTGCAAGGGTGATCCTATGCTCTGGACAATGAAACAAGAAAAGCATTGTATATTAGCCTCTATTTAGACACAATAAGGACATTGTGTGTTAGTCCCTCTATGGAGATAAGAAATATGTATATTAGCCTCTCTATGGAGACAAGAAATACGAATATTAGCCTCTCTATGGAGACAGGAAATAGGTATGTTAGCCTCTCTATGGAGACAAGAAATACGTATATTAGCCTCTCTATGGAGACAAGAAATACGTATATTAGCCTCTCTATGGAGACAGGAAATATATACATATATATATATACGAGGCATGTTCAAATGAAATCGGACCAAGTAGCTTTATTTCAAACACATGAAAATTACATCATCTGGTGTGACAGAATTAAATATAGCAATTGTTATGAAGCAAACATACAACAGAGTTAGTTAGAAAAATTCGCCATAGTCATTCAGACACGCATCTCATTGCTTGGGTAAACGGCGGATGCCGTCCGAAAAAAATTACTTTGGTTGTTCTTTGAATCACTTGGTCACCGAGGCCATGGCATCTGCATCGGAGTCTAATCTTTTCCTTTCAGAAATGTTTTTAAGGGTCCAAAAAAATGGAAGTCATGAGGGGACATGTTTTGGCTATAGGAGGTGGGGCAGTACTTCCCACCTGTTTTGTGCTAAAGCTTTCTGAACAATGATTGTCACATGTGGACGTACATTGTCGTGCAGCAGAATCACACAAAGAGAAAGCTTGCCGGGTCATTTATTCTTGATTGCTGCATGCAGCTTGTCTAGTGGGTCATTGTAGCGGATGGCATTGATGTTCACTCCAGGCTCTTTAAAGTCTACCAACAAAAGTCCCTCATAGTAAAAAAACACTGTCAGCATAACTTTACCAGCGGAAATGTGGGACTTCTTCTTCGTACGCTGTCAAACGTCAACCTGTATTTTTTCGAAATAGCAGCGGTCATCCTGATGCTGTCGGCACTGCCATAGAGCTTGTCTAGTGTTGCCACTGGTGATGGCCACATATGCTTTCTCTGGTCCTCGTATATCGGGCAGTTTTGCAGCAGATGTTCAGCGGTCATTTTCCCAGTGCCACAAGTGCATTCGTCAGTGCCACCTATCTTCAGTTTATTGAATAGATGGTACCTCAGTCTGTTGTGGCCTGTGCGGAGTCTGAAGACCACGACCTGCTCTCTTCTGTTCAACTGGTAATAGGCATCATTTTTTTGTGTAGCCAGTATGTTCTGACTCCCATTTGGCCATGTATCTGGCCCTAATAAGCCTTTTGGACTCTTCGTAGGTCACACTAGAATCTGGAGGTGGTAGTCGTGCACCTTCTTTTGCCAGTCTGTCTGCCCCCTCGTTGCCTTGGATGTTACAGTGGGATGGAACCCACTGTACCACTACTCTTTTTGGTGTGGACTACTGGCATAGTTGACAGAGTACTGCTCTTAAATCATTAATTTCAGTATTTTTCTTTTTAGTGCTGTGACTACGGCCAGGGCATCTGTAAACAGGACTATCTGGCTTTCATTGCTTTCACCTGTCAGCATTGCTTCTACTGCAGCCCTCAGTGCCTCTGCCTCCGCTCTGAAATTGCTTGAGTATTTTCCAGTTGCCACTGATAGTGTTATTTTTCTACCATTTGGTAGGCTCTGGAATACCCCTGCCCCTCCGTTCTGTGTTGTGTTTGTTACAGAACCGTCGGTGTATGCATGAGTCCAGTCCATGCTTGGGTACTTTTTCATTATGTACCTCAGGGTTATGTCTCTTTTTTCTTGATAACTCTGGCTGTTCTTGTTTCCAATACCTGGTATATTTTCTACCACCTCCGGAATGATTTGCTGCTTCCAGGTAGGTTTTCGTACAGTAGGCATGGGCTTTGGTGTTGTTAATGTGTTCATAGGGTCTTCACTCATCTTTGCTTTGGCTATTTCTGCAAAGTTTTTCCGCTTTAGTTTCCCATTTCCAAATCTATTTAGTCTCTGATGCATTGGATGGTCTGTCAGTCTTCTGAGTTTCTCTGCTTGCTGCTGGGCTCTGCAGTCTCTTCTGTTGGTCATGGATTGCAGATTTGTAATTTTTTCAAGTTCTACAATTTGCGTTGACTTCATGCCTCCTGTTATAACTCTCATGGCTTGGTTTTGAAGTTTGCTAATTTTATCAAAGTTCGCCTTTGCTGCTGTTGTCCATGCCGCAATGCCATACTCGAGAACTGGTCTCACTCTTCCAGTGTACAGTTTCTTTAGTATACTTTCGTCTGCTCCCCAGCTTGTGCCAGCAAGTTTCCTCGTGATTGCCATTCTTTGTCTGGCTCTCATTCGGTTTCTCTCAATCTGACTTTTCCATGTCATGCGCCGATCAAATGTGACTCCCAGGTAGTTTCGGTTGTTGTTTGGCTGCAGATATTTGCCATTAAGACTTATTTTGGTGTTCTGGGATTTATTTGAAAGCGAGAATATCGTACATGTTGTTTTTTCCTCATTTATTTTGACCAGCCATGATTTCGCCCACTCCTCCAACGATGTTAGGGCCTGCTGCATCTGATTGCTTACTATGGTGAGATTTATTTCAGAGGTCCACATAGCCAGATCGTCTGCAAACATGGAGATGTGGACTCTTCTTGGTATATTCTCTATGATGTTGTTTATATACACCAGAAAAAGTGTGGGGGACAGTACTCCCTCTTGGGGTACTCCCTGCTCAAGTGTCACCTTTTTGCTCATCTGCCCTTGTACTTGAACTCTGGCTGTTCTGTTTTTGAGGTAGTGGCTGATCCATCTGTACATTTTCCCACAAATTTCACTTCTTCGTAGCTTGACTTTAAGTCCCTCTTTCCACACCTTGTCAAATGCCTTCTCTAAATCCACCCAAACCGCTACTGTGTGTTTTATTTCCTGGGCTATGAGAGTGATCTGGTCCTCAGTGGATCTGTGCTGTCTAAAACCTGCTTGCTGTGGAATTAGTCTGTGTTTTCCTTCCAGATGCCACATCAGTCTGGTGTTTATCATATGCTCCATCAGTTTTCCTACACAGCTCAGTAGACTAATGTGGGACTTGAATTTGTTTTGGTTACGGTGATGTGGGATGATTCCATTGCATGCTAGCAGTTCTGCTGCTTAGTTCAAAGTGGTGGCACCTCGATTCATCACCTGCCCCTATGCGCAAAAGAAACAAATCAGTCTCCTCTTCGTATCGTAGTAAGTAGTTCAAACTCTATCCAATGCGTTTTTCCTTCAGGAACCGAAGTACCCATTGTGAACACACCTTCTGATAATTCAGTTTCTTGCTAACCACCATTTGAACTGTCCCTAGCGACACTAGCGAATTCCTCTGCTAGTGAACATAAGCTCCGGTGACAGTCTACCCGAATTGCTGCATTAATTTTGCTGATGGCATCTTCTGACGCAACAATATGCGCCGGTTTCATTTGAACACGCCTTGTATATTTGTTAAAAGAAGTCTCAAGTCGCCTCTGTCACATATTCGTTGTTTTTGCAGCAACATCACAGCAACCTTTAATGACATAGTACATGCTAACTGAGCATCTGATTAGTGTAATAGAAAAGCACTTGCTTTTCATAGTAAAGGTGTTAGCGATCTCACATTTCAAAGGGTCGGCTATATGAGGGCAGTAACCATCTCCTCCCCCTCAACTCCCACAATCGTCACGCTCTAGTCAACCTAGCTGTAAAGTGATACCTGACTTATGGTTAAGGAAGGAAAAGGCAGCGAGGAAGGCAACTGGTCACCACACCACTCACAAGATATGGCTTAGTATGCTGAAGTCTCTAACATTTCATTCCCAACCAGTGGTTAAGTCTCTATACCTTTTTTTTACATGTTAATAATAGCTACAGAACATAGCTACTTCAGTTTATAATACTGAGGGAAGTTTTTCCCATTGAGGTCTATATGCTAGAGAGATGAGCCTTTTCTATGTATTTGTTCAAGTAGGGTGACATTATGTAGGTCTTGTGGTGCAGTAGGTCTTGTAGCACAGCCAAATGGCTTGTAATATCTCTGTATACCGTTGACCATGTCATGATATTTGTTCCAGTTCTGTACTTAAGGATGTTATCTACGAACGTTAATATTTAAGTGGACCAAAAAATGGGTAGTAGAGGATAATAATGTTGCATCTCAGCAACAAGAATCCTGAAAATATGGAGAACGATTTGCGTAGTTACACTACTTAAACCAGGGAAAGACCCCACCATCCCCAAGAGTTACAGACCCATCTCACTACTGCCACCGATACAAGGTCCTGGAAAGAGTGATCTTGAACTGTATCGGCCCGACAAAGGATAGAAAAATAATCCAAGAGCAAACTGGGTTCAGCCCTAGAAAATCATGGTGGGGTCAAATACTGAAACTGACCCAACTAACTGACGATGGATATGAGCGAAAACAAATCTATGGAGTTGCATTTGTTGACCTAAATGCTGCATACGCCACAGTTAACCACAGAAAGATTACAAACAAGATATACCAATTTACAATAGACTGGTTTTTTACCACACTAGTTAAATGCTGGCTACAAAACAGGTGCTTCTATGTCAGTGTAGGAAATAAAAAATGGTCTTGCCATGTCAGCAAATATGATGGGACAGCTTACACAAAGTTATGGGATACAGGTTTATATTGGTAGTGAATAGGTTCATTGTTCAAGTCTGATGCCAGTGGACGGTTTTGGCACCCACCACTGTTCCAAGCAAAGTCTTCTACCTATCCCCTCGTTTCCTTGTCAACCTAGTGTCCAAACGGTGATTGACCCTGGTGTGACCTGCGTTCATCCAATGCATTCATACAACCTTTGTTTCTTAGAGTCGCCAGCCCAATCTCTTCCTACCCTAAACGCCCATGCTCCAACTAAAGTTAAAGAAAAAAGAATTAACAACATACATACAGTCACAAATAAAGAAAACACTCAAGGCAACAAAGCTAACGAGCTAAACACAATTTGCAAAATCGTTTTTTTTTTTTAAACCACACTATTATTATAGCATCTATTCCACATGCATGCAACAAAGCTAAGGAATAAAGCCTGCTTGTCCATGCAGTTTGCAGGATATTTTTTTTATATGTGACTATGATTCAAATCAAGGGACACTCACAGTAAAAGTAAAGTAACCTATAGCATTACTGCCGAAGCAGTGCAAGGTGTTAGCGATCTCACATTTCAAAGGGTCGGCTATATGAGGGCAGTAACCATCTCCTCTCCCTCACCGCTTGTACTTCCCAGTCTGAACCGGTACCCATTTAAGGCTGGGTCGACCCAGGAGCCATTGCGGTCTGAAAAAACATAACCGCCTCAACTGGGGAATGAATCCAGGACCACTTAGATGCGAAGCCAGCGCGCTAACCACTGCTAACTCACAGTACACAATTCAATAATTAAGGAGGACTCAGTGGTCTCGAGGTAAGGTGTCCGCCTCAGGTCCCGGAGATCGTGTGTTTGAATCACGGTGGAGACCAGGATTTTTTTCACGTGGACCTTCTGGAAAAATTTCCCTGATCTCTGGATATTGAGATTGGACTCCCATGTCGAGCATGCTAAGAATAACTGGCAGTTAGAAATTGTAAAGAGTAGGCTTAACGACCTCTGCCGGGACAAATTTAAAATCTACCCAAGTTATTTGTACCTTTCCCCAGGGGGTTTGTTAAGAGCAGTTGTAGATGGCGCCTAACTGTCTGTGGGTCTACTTAGCTCTAGTGTTTGAGTCTATTAAGATGGACTCGCACATTGGTAAAAACCACCTTCCAAGAAACTGGTTGAATACAGACTCTATAGAGTCTTCTAAACCAGTATAAAGACGTTAAGTCAAGATAAGTTTCTATAATCATTACTTATTCTTTACATGGCTGACAATTTATTGAATTTTTCCTTTTTTATTTCTTTTACCACAGTACAATCATTTCTTTTTCTCCAGTTGCCACATTGTCTGTTCTCCTGAAGAAGCGGAGGATGTTTAAAGTGGAAATAGAATATCACAAAACTCAGATTAATAATAAGTAAGACAAGTAGACTATACTAAGTTCTTTTATTCCTGCGATACTAACTGTATGATCTCAGAATCTTTTTCTTTTGCTCTGTTCGCTGAAATGGGGGACTTGCTGTGATTTGGATTAAAGTGAAGAAGGTATGTGAAATTTGCCCTCACTCTCTCGTCTTGAGCTACCTTTGGTCAGTGGCAAGACATTATCGAGATGACTGGAGATAGCACAGAGTGCAAATCTTTTCTCAGGGTTTACTCCCGAAGCCTTTCCTGTAAACAGGTATCCCACAAGGCAGCAGGCGTGTGGCATCAAATGGGTTGGAAATGTAGGATGACCAGGACTAAATTTGTATGTCATAACAAACGGCACAGGAAACTGTGAGTACCAAGTATTGTTCCAGATATTCACAAAGTTGTTGTAACATAACGAAAGTCAAAGCCACCCATACAGTGACATGAGCACTATGATTTATCCGGCTTTCCTGAAACCCACTTGAGGCAGCAGAGGTAATCCAGCCAAATTATCACAAAAATCACAAAATATATGTCTTACAAATTTCATCACTGGCAATAACAACTGAATAACTAGTCAATCGTTGCTGGTAATCCATTTGCGCCATCTTGACTATGAAATGTCACACAATATAAGGATGACATATAATGTCATCAGCTTTACAGTAGACAGCCATCAAATTTGCACAATCGCCATGTAATATCAAATATCGCCTGAAAATAATGACAAACGCATAAATCCGGCTTACGTCTAGATGACAAAATACACAGTAACTGATAATAACATGCTTCCAGCCATCCTATACACCAGTAGCATGTGTCAAGAATCTATATTTAGAGATTGAATCATATCCAGGTTATAACTCAAGAAAAACCAAAAAGTTGATTTTCAATCATTTTTGTGGAGTACACAAAAAGGCACTGCCATCTTGGTCGCTATGTGACATCTCCAAAAGAAAAGACCAATGGACGAACTGCTGTGTGGGAACAAGTAACCTTTGACTGCCCACTGCGTTCTTCAGATACATTCAAGGTGATGTCTAAAAGTGTACGAAGAGGAAGTATTCCATTTGTAAATGGGCGCTGACGACACAGCAGGAGCTGACAGCAACCAGCTGACTGGTTGTGCCAGGATCAGTAAACAATAACTGACCAAGACCCTATTCAACCTCCAAGTGGCGGCCCTGGAAACAGGGTACAACCATGTAGCCCGGCTGAGAGAATAGGGATTGAAAGAGGAATACAAACCTGGTCCCAAAACTACTTACTTGAAACCGGATAGGCCGGCTGACAGATGCAGATATCTTTGCCTCCCTGTAAACTACAACACAACGTCAGAATATCCTTTTCAGGCCGAGCACCGAAGTAGAAGATTTGTAACTTTCTGAAATAAAGACATACTTGTGTACTTGTGGCAAACAACACAACAATAAACAATCGGCAAGGCACATGATAATGATGACCAAGTCACAGCCAATATGATGTGGGGTGGCCAATTCCCTTCCTTGATGTTTTTACCTTCTCCAATTCATTTATCAGGCACCAATTTACAGCTGGTTCAACTGGAGTAGCGGTCATACTAGGCAGGAACCATGGCCCAGATTTTTTTTTCTGTGTCCATCTGTGAATTAGAACCCTAGCATGCTGTTATTCCAGTCTAGAAAACCAGCTCACTGTTAACTAGGCTAAAACGCTCCGCCACAATATAACCACAGGTGGACTGGAATGGTACCTACTGGTCACAAGAAAAGTAGGAAATCCAAAGTAAAACTTGGCAAAGAACATTTAAGGATGAAATCAAGTCAACTGGAGTCTAATGGATGGGGCTCAAGAAGACACCCCAGAATAGGTATGGGGGAAGATTAACTATTACAATGCGCTTTCCTCTGGAATGGTGAGAGCTGTTATTGTTTATGGATCCAGCAGCATCAAAGCTCTTTCTCTTCAGCCCAATGTCATGTAATGGTATTTTACACGTGTTTGTTAGCTGTTGTTTAGTGCCAGGCAAAGTGTTTCATTTATCTGGTCTTGGAGGAAGAAGTATTTTCCCAACAATGTTGAGCGCTGAGTGCTCAAAAAGATTATGATCAACGGTTTCATATGGGTGTGTACACATCTGGCACCTTGGAGTGTGCCATGGCTGGACTCTGTTCAGGTGCCTGTCAAGTGGGATACGCTGGGTTCCCAGTCAGACAACTGTGCTCCGATACCTCTTGGTGAGTTGGCCGACACTGTCACTCAGATCGGGGCACGGCATATGTCTGGAGAAGGAAATGTAAGTGTAGTAATAGATTCATACATTTATTAACAATAGCAATCTTGTATGCCCATGGCACATGGTTCTGCAAGGGTTTGTTAATGATTTGTGACAGTTGCTGTGTGTTCATTGTTTCCCATGACGGACATAACTTGTTAACTTTGGTTTTGCCTTGTTTTTTTTGCCATTTCACCTCATCATCCAGTCCTCATGTTCACCTTATCATCCAATCCTCATGTTCACTTCATCATCCAATCCTCGTGTTCACCTCATTATCCAATCCTCATGTTCACCTCATTATCCAATCCTCATGTTCACCTTATCATCCAATCCTCATGTTCACCTCATCATCCAATCCTCATGTTCACCTCATCATCCAATCCTCATGTTCACCTCTTTATCCAGTCATGTTCACCTCATCATCCAGTCCTCATGTTCAACTCTTCATCCAGTCCTCATGTTCAACTCTTTATCCAGTCATCATGTTCACCTCATCATCCAGTACTCATGTTCACCTCTTTATCCAGTCCTCATGTTCACTTCATCATCCAGTACTCATGTTCACCTCTTTATCCAGTCATCATGTTCACCTCATCATCCAGTACTCATGTTCACCTCATCATCCAGTACTTATGTTCACCTCTTTATCCAGTCCTCATGTTCACCTTATCATCCAGTACTCATGTTCACCTCTTTATCCAGTCATCATGTTCACCTCTTTATCCAGTCATCGTGTTCACCTCATCATCCTTCTTCTTCTTCTTCATCGTACGCAGTCAGACAGTAACCATTATTTTTTCGAAAAAAGCGGCGGTCATCCTGAGGCTGTCGACACTGCCATAGAGCTTGTCTTGTGGTTCTACTGGTAATGGCCACATCTGCTCTCTCTGATCCTCGTATGTCGGGCAGTTCTGCAGCAGATGCTCAGCGGTCATTTTCTCGGTACCACACGGGCATTCGTCGGTACCACCTATCTTCAATTTGTTGAATAGGTGGTATCTCAGTCTATTGTCGCCAGTGCGAAGTCTGAAGACAACGACCTGCTCTCTTCTGTACAACTGGTAATAGGCATCGTTTTTGGTGTAACCAGTATGTTCGGTTTCCCATTTGGTCATGTATCTGGCTTTGATAAGCCGTTTTGACTCTTCGTACATCATACTAGTATCTGTTTGTGGTAGTCTTGCACCTTCTTTTGCCAGTCTGTCTGCCTCCTCGTTGCCTTGGATGTTGCAGTGTGATGGGACCCACTGTACCACTACCCTTTTTGGTGCGGACTGCTGGCATAGTTGACAGAGTGCTGCTCTTAAGTCATTAAGCGCAGTATTTTTCTGGCTTTTTAGCGCTGTGACTACGGCCAGAGCATCTGTTAGCAGGACTATATGGCTTTCATTTTCTTTATGTGTCACCATTTCTTCCACTTCTGCCCTCAGTGCCTCTGCCTCCGCTCTGAAATTGCTTGTGTACTTACCAGTAGCGAATGACAGTGTTATTTTTCTGCCATTTGGTAGGTTCAGGAATGCTCCTGCCCCTCCGTTCTGTGTAGTGTTTGTTAGAGAACCGTCGGTGTATGCATGGGTCCAGTCCATGCTTGGGTAGTTTTTCGATATAAAGCTTAGCCTCATCATCCAATCCTCATGTTCACCTTTTCATCCAGTCCTCATGTTCACCTTACCATCCAGTCCTCATGTTTACCTCTTTATCCAGTCACGTTTGCCTCATCATCCAGTCCTCATATTCACCTCATCATCCAGTCCTCATGTTCACCTCATCATCCAGTCTTCATGTTCACCTCATCATCCAGTTATCATTTTCACCTCATCATCCAGTCCTCATGTTCACCTAATCATCCAAGTCTTCATGTTCACCCAGCCTACTTGTGTTGATCTTCATGTTATAGACATTGCATGAGGTCACAGCTATTGAGAAGTAGAATGACCAACACCTTTCCTTACTGCCTTGCCTTCTAAGCGTCAAGTACCCATTTACAGCTAGGTGCACTTGAATGTATTTTTAAAACTACATTGTAATATGATTTCTAGAACAAAAATATATAATACCTTATAAATTCTATGTTAAATTTTGTTGTACAATTTTTTCAGGAAACAGGGAGATAATTGTGTTCCAGATGGGACAAATGCAGGTAAGGAAAAGACTCGCTTTCTCGTATTTTAATTCAGGACCTGGGTATCATCATTGTTCATTTTTCACCCTATTGGAGCATTGGGCCACAGCTGTAACTGAGTGAGTTCCCTGTAGAAAGCCTGCACAAAACAATAATTAATGTCTCTTTGCAAAGTTAATTTCTAGGACTGTTTGACACAATGAGTTTTCCTGCTGCATGTTCAACTTTCATGCCCCCCATAGTGTTAGAGTAAGTGGTTCTATTCTTTCTTGCCCAATAAGGGTCTTATTGAGGGCTAGAACATGGAGAATTTGTTTTTAATTTCAAACTGTTTGATTTATGATGTGGTCAAAATGTAAAGCAGCAGTGATTGAGGTTTGACCCAAAGTTGGTGATAAATTTATTTTTATTGCAAAATGGTTCCTGGGATCGACACAGTCTAAAAACTTTTTGGTACCAGAATAATCTGAGAAAAAGTAGCCGACGTGATGCTGACCTCATGACCGCTAGCGTGCCACTGGTTAAGAAAAATACATGTGCCACACAGATGTGTTAACGGAATCTTTACTTACATAATTATAAATTAAATGCAGAGGATTTCCATTCCTACGGCTTAGTTGATTAGTTCCAGAACAACAGCAATAACTTAACTTAACGTCTATCCTGGTTTAGAAGACTCTGCAGAGTCTGTTTACAACCAGTTTCATTTACATTTCCTTGATCTTCTTCTTCTTCTTCTTCGTACGCTGTCAGACGTCAACTTGAATTTGTTCGAAGAAAGCAGCTGTCATCCAGAGGCTGTTGACACTGCCATAGAGCTTGTCTAGTGTTGCCACTGGTGATGGCCACATGTGCTTTCTCTGGACCTCAAATGTCGGGCAATTTTGCAGCAGATGTTCAGCGGTCATTTTCCCTGTACCACAGGTGCATTCGTCACCTATCTTCAGTTTATTGAATAGATGGTACCACAGTCTGTTGTGGCCTGTGTGGATTCTGAAGACCACGACCTGCTCTCTTCTGTTCAGCTGGTAGTAGGCATCATTTTTTGTGTAGCCAGTATGTTCTGTTTCCCATTTGGCCATGTATATGGCCTAGAATCTGGTTGTGGTAGTCTTGCACCTTCTTTTGCCAGTCCGTCTGCCTCCTCGTTGCTTTGGATGTTACAGTGGGATGGAACCCACTGTACCACTACTCTTTTTGGTGTGGACTACTGGCATAGTTGACAGAGTACTGCTCTTAAATCATTAAGTTCAGTATTTTTCTAGCTTTTTAGTGCTGTAACCACGGCCAGGGCATCTGTAAACAGGACTATCTGGCTTTCATTGCTTTCACCTGTCAGCATTGCTTCTACTGCAGCATTCAGTGCGTCTGCCTCCGCTCTGAAATTGCTTGAGAATTTTTCAGTTGCCACTGACAGTGTTATTTTTCTACAATTTGGTAGGCTCAAGAATACCCCTCCTTTCTGTGTTGTGTTTGTTACAGAACCGTCGGTGTATGCATGGGTCCAGTCCATGCTTGGGTACTTTTCCCGCTATGTACCTCAGGGTTATGTCTCTTCTTTCTTGATAACTCTGGCTGTTCTTGTTTCCAATACCTGGTATATTTTCTACCACCTCCGGAATGATATGCTGCTTCCATGTGGATTTGCGTACAGTAGGGATGGGCTTTGGTGTTGTTATGGTGTTCATAGGGTCTTTGCTCAATTTTGCTTTGGCTATTTCTGCAAAGTTTCTCCGATTTCGTTTCCCTTTTCCAAATCTATTTAGTCTCTGTTGCATTGGATGGTCTGTCAGTCTTCTTAGTTTCTCTGCTTGCTGTTGGGCTCTGCAGTCTCTTCTATCGGTCATGGATTGCAGATTTGTAATCTTTTAAAGTTCTACAATTGGCGTTGACTTCATGCCTCCTGTTATAACTCTCATGGCTTGGTTTTGAAGTTTGCTAATTTTATCAAAGTTCGCCTTTGATGCTGTTGCCTATGCCGCAATGCCATACTCGAGAACTGGTCTCACTCTTCCAGTGTACAGTTTCTTTAGTATTCTTTCGTCTGCTCCCCAGCTTGTGCCAGCAAGTTTCCTCATAATTGCCATTTTGTCTGGCTCTCATTCGGTTTCTCTCGATCTGACTTTTCCATGTCATGGGCCGATCAAATGTGACGCCCAGATAGTTTGGGTTGTCGTTTGGCCGCAGATATTTGCCGTTAAGACTTATTTTGGTGTTCTGTGGTTAATTTGAAAGCGAGAATATCGTACATGTTGTTTTATCTTCATATATTTTGAGCAGCCATGATTTCGCCCACTCCACCAACAATGTTAGGGCCTGCTGCATCCGATTGTTTGCTACGGTGAGATTTGTTTCAGAGGTCCATATAACCAGATCATCTGCAAACATGAAGCTGTGGACTCTTCTTAGTATATTCTCTATGATGTTGTTTATATACACTAGAAAAAGTGTGGGTGACAGTACTCCCCCTTGGGGTACTCCTTGCTCCAGTGCCACCTTTTTGCTCATCTGCCCTTGTACTTGAACTCTGGCTGTTCTGTTTTCGAGGTAGTGGCTGATCTATCTGTACATTTTCCCACATACTTCACTTCTTCGTAGCTTGACTAAGTCCCTCTTTCCACACCTTGTCAAATGCCTTCTCTAAATCCACCCAAACCGCTACTGTATGCTTTTTCTCTTGGTAAGCATCCTCTATTTCCTGGGCTATGAGAGTGATCTGGTCCTCAGTAGATCTGTGCTGTCTAAAACCTGCTTGCTGTGGAATTATTATGTTTTTTGCTTCCAGGTGCCACATCAGTCTGGTGTTTATCATGCGCTCTATCAGTTTTCCTACACAGCTCAGTAGACTGATAGGCCTGTATCCATTTGGATCTGTTCTATCTTTTTCTTTCTTTGATACTTAAATAAGTACAGCATCTTTCCATACCTGCGGTACAATTCCCCTTTTCCAGCTTTGGATCAGGACTGATAGTAACTTTCTGTTTGCTGTTTGGCCCAACCCCATCAGCATTTTGTTTGTTATCCCATCTTTTCCGGGCGATTTGTTTTTCTTTAAAGTTCTCATGGCCTCATCCATTTCGTTCATTGTTAGTTTTGCCATAAAGTGCTCCTCTGGTGCCATCTTGATGTTGTCATGGCTCTTTTGTTCTTCACTTATGTCTGTATGCCTGTCTGTAGGGACATCAATGTGGTTTGCTCTGGCATAATGTTCTATAAAGGCGTTTGCTTTCTTTTTTCCCGGTAAGCATGTTGTCGCCCTTTTTGATGGTAATTTGTTTATTTGATGGTGTTTCGTCGTTCATGGCTCTAACTAAACTCCATAGTTTGTTCCCTTCTTTATCTAGATATTTCCTTTATCTAAAAACTATGCATATCTAATCTATTCTTGAATTCATTTGTTAACCCTGCCTCCACTATTTCCCATGGCAATGCATTGCAAGCATTCACCACTTTCTTACTAAAAAATTATTTCCTAATATTTAATCTGAATCTTTCTTTAATTAATTTGTAGCTCTTGATCTGGTAGGCGGCTGAACTTTGAAAAACTTCTTGTAGTCGAATTTATTTTTTCCGTTGATTATCTTATAAACCTGTATTAAGTCACCTCGAATTGTCTTAATTTGCGACAGTGTTAGCCAAACTCATATTTTCCCCAAGTCGCAATGATATAAAATGTAATCTTAACTTAACTTAAAGTCTTTATACTGGTTTAGAAGACTCTACAGAGTCTGTATACAACTAGTTTCTTGGGGAGTGGTTTAACCGATGTGCGAGTCCATCTTAATAGACTTAAACACTAGAGCTAAGTAGACCCACTGACAGTAAGGCGCCATCTATAGCTGCTCTTAACAAACCACCTAGGGAAAGGTACAAATAACTTGGGTAGATTTTTAACTTGAATTTTGTCCGGGCAGCGGCTGTTAAGCTTACTCTTTCTGATTTACAACTACCAAGGAATTTGTAACGGGCTCGACACTGAACACAAAGTCCGATATCACTACTCAAAGAATAGAGAATTTTTACCAGAAGATCCATGTGAAAAAATCTTGGTCTCCACCATGATTCGATCCTGTGACCTCCGGCACCCGAGACAGATAACTTACCTCGAGACCACTGAGTCCCCCTTGTTTCTGAAATACATCACAAATACTGAAATTGATTCACAGTATAATTTTACAAATATTCGTATTTAATCAAAACATTAATATAATTGTAATCACTTAAACGTAATATAAATGATGAATTAATCTTGAGATGTGGTTGGAGAGAAACATATCACTGTAATTGTCAATCACCATCCGTTCCTCTTCTCGTGTGACTTCTTCAGCCCCACTCATTAAACTCCAGTTGACTTCCAGATTTATGGTCCTTGGTCAGGTTTTCCTTGGATTTCCCACTTTTCTTTTCACCAGTGGGTACTATTCCATACAATCTGTGGTTAAACTGCAAGACTTTTTTAGATGTTGTGGGCACTGGTTCACTCCCATCTTGAGATGTGGTGGGTACTGGTTCGCTCAAATCTTGAGATGTGGTGGGTACTGGTTCGCTCAAATATTGAGATGTGGCTAGTGGGTACTGATTCACCCAAATAATAAGATGTTGTGGGTAATGGCTCACTCAAATCTTGAGATGTGGTGGGTACTGGTTCACTCAAATCTTGACATGTGGTTGGTGGGCACTGGTTCACCAACATCTTAAGATGTAGGCACTGATTCACTCAAATCTTGAGATGTGGTGGGTACTGGTTCACTCAAATCTTGAGATGTGTTGGGTACTGGTTCACCGAAATCTTGAGATGTGGTGGGTACTGATTTACCCAAATCTTAAGATGTGGTGGGTACTGGTTCACTCAAATCTTGAGATGTGGTGGGTACTGGTTTACCCAAATCTTGAGATGTGGTGGGTACTTGTTCACTCAAATCTTGAGATGTGGTGGGTGGGCACTGGTTCACCCAAATCTTGAGATGTGGTGGGTGGGCACTGGTTCACCCAAATCTTGAGATGTGGTGGGCACTGGTTCACTCAAATCCTGAGATGTAGTGAGTGGGCACTGGTTCACTCAAATCTTGAGATGTGGTGGGTACTGATTCACTCAAATCTTGAGATGTGTTTGGTGGGCACTGGTTCACCCAAATCTTTAGATGTTATGGGCACTGATTCACCCAAATCTTGAGATGTGGTGGGTACTGGTTCACTCAAATCTTGAGATGTGGTGGGTGGGTACTGGTTCACCCAAATCTTGAGATGTGGTGGTTGGTACTGGTTCACTCAAATCCTGAGATGTAGTGAGTGGGCACTGGTTCACTCAAATCTTGAGATGTGGTGGGTACTGATTCACTCAAATCTTGAGATGTGGTTGGTGGGCACTGGTTCACCCAAATCTTGAGATGTTATGGGCACTGATTCACCCAAATCTTGAGATGTGGTGGGTACTGGTTCACCCAAATCTTGAGATGTGGTGGGTGGGTACTGGTTCACCCAAATCTTTAGATGTGGGTACTGGTTCATTCAAATCTTGAGATGTGGTGGGTGGGTACTGGTTCACCCAAATCTTGAGATGTGGTGGGTACTGGTTCACCGAAATGTTGAGATGTCTTGGGCACTGGTTCATTCAAATCTTGAGATGTGGCGGGTACTGCTTCACCCAAATCTTGAGATGCGGTGGGTGGGCACTGGTTTACCCAAATCTTGAGATGGGGTTGGAACTGGTTCACCCAAATCTAGATATGTGGTTGGTGGGCACTGGTTCACGCAAATCTTTACATCTATTGTAGCTGGTGTCCTGTGTGAACACTTTTAACTTAACTTAATGTCTTTAAACTGATTTGGAAAACTCTGCAGAGTCTGTATACAACCCGTTTACTTTACTTCACTTGATCTAAAAATAACTGTGCATCAAATGTATTCTCTAATAAATTAATTTACATTGCTTCCACTATTTCATGTGGCAATCCATTCCAAGGATTCATCACTCTTGTACAAGTTGAGTGATTTTATGTGACTACATATTATATAATACAATGAGGTGGTCAAAGGACATTGTGAGACCTCTCACTTATTTAAGAGATTTTTTCATGCTTTTTTTTCACACCTTTTATGAAAATAGTCTAACTCAATTAATACACATTTGATTCACCACTACATTACAAGGGTAAGCCGGTAAGTAGGTTATAAACTGATACGGGATATCTTATAAATATAGCTTGTGCTATGTGGTGGGTTCTGATTATGTTATAAAGATGTTATGAGGTGGCAGCAACATCCGGTTTTGAGATTGCTGCAGGTAACAGACGCTAGCTGTCGCATGCATATGCGCAGTTAAGATAAAATTTGCGTTCATGCACACGAAGTGTACAATCAAAAACAACATGTACTGTTGTATATTTTGTTTTGAGTAAAAAGACTTTCTGCAAAGAACATTCATAAGTAAATGCTTTTTGTTATGCGATGAGAAGTGTTTGTTGCCTAAAGTGGTGCAAAACTGGATTGACAAATTTCTCAAGGACGCAAAAAAATTCCTGATGAAGCCCGACCTGGTCATCCTTTAGATACGGACCACAACTCAGGAAAAAAATTGTCCAACTAGGGTGATAACTTCTCGAACATCTACCTTACATTCCAACTTAGTCCCGAGGGATTTCCACCTGTTTTGTGCACTATAAAATCCTCCTTGGCGGGAGATGTTTCTTTAATGACGAAGCGATTGAACGTGAAATGCAAATGTGGCTGAGACAGCAACCGTAGACTCATGTGCTGTAGGTTTAGGTGCACTGATACAGCGATGGGTACAGAATATCAATGATGGTGGAAATTATGTTGGGAGATAAGAGACAATGCAAGTGCATTCATTAATAGTTTTAAGTTCATATCTCACTTGTGACCTTTTTATTGACTTGTCGCCTTAATATCATGACATCTGATACATAGTAGTAAATGGCTCGTGTTCTGTGTGAGACTACATTAGGAAATCTATCGCAACAAATCTAGGACACAGTACTATGGAACGTCTGCTTGCATGTTCTAGTTTATTATGTTAGTTTGCCTTTATGTACATGAGATCAAAGATGGCGCCCTACCACCTGCGGGTCTACATTGCTCTGGTGTTTTAGCTCATGCAGCCACGCCACAGATTTGCCTAGAATTCACACTAGTCAACGACTTACGCTTGTGTTCACGGAAATGGTTCATTGTTTTTCATTTTGACTGGCTAATTCGTTCGTTTTTTGTGTTTTTTTTCCCTCGGATTATTCTGGTCTGGACATCGACTATATGAATTTGCACTACGCTTAAACCTGTGTTTTCATGGTCTAGTTCATACGGCTGAACTTCACAAGATTGTCCCTTTGTCCTAGCTGCAGAAAGCATCAGTTTTGGTGTGACTGAAATTTAGACACGACTATTATGGACTAGAACATGGCCCAGAAGAGATGCCCCATGACCTCTTATGGTTATGGAAAAGGCAAGACACACAACGATAGATGTCATCCCACTCTGCTGCCTTGCAGGATACCTGTTTATGGGAAAGGCTTTAGGAGTAAACCTTGAGGACAAAAATGCATCCTGTGATATCTCCAGTCGTCTCGATAAAATCTTGCCACTGACCAAAGGTGGCTCATCACCAGAGAGTGAGGTTGACAAAAGGCGCAGTTTCTTTCTCACTTTAATCCAAATCACAGAGCAAGTCACCCATTTCAGCAGACACAGCAGGAGCTGCCAGTACTGCTGAACAAAGAGAGTGGCGTTCATCACGTGATGGACAGACATGATATGAGTTTGGACGTATGAAGGTCTTGGTTACTTAAAGAGAGGACGTGTAAGCATAGGGTCCTAAGTTTAGCATCAAATGTCATGATCCCATGTATGCATATTACCAACAAGCTTTATTACTAAAAAAACAAATTTTCACCATTTTCAATTAAATCCTACTGACCTGAGATAAATACAACAATTTTATGTTGTATCTTATAAACAAAAAATTTATTTGCATTTCATTTATTATTGCATAGAGTTGACTATGACTTTGTATGTTCTTCATTTATTATTGCATAGAGTTGACTTTGACTTTGTATGTTCTTCATTTTTTATTGTCATCTGCAAAGAGGTGACCGTCTATGATAGCAAAGACAACGAATATTGTGGAATCGATGCATTTGCTGTAGAAATGGATGAGGTATGCGACCACTATGTTCTAAACCCATTTGGAAAGAGTTTCAACCTGTTTCTGGACCGAGGCTGCAGCACCATGGGGTTTTTCAAACTAGTTATGATGATCACCAATGGGAAAAAGCCATCTGTAAGTATCTGTGTTTTGTTGCTTGTCTCAATTAGTGTGTAATGTTTGTTCTGTCAAGTCCATCTGGGGCATTTTGTATGGGCTCATGTTGATCTTCTTCTTCGTACGCTGTCAGACGTCAACTTGAATTTGTTCGAAGAAAGCAGCTGTCATCCTGAGGCTGTCGACACTGCCATTGAGCTTGTCTAATGTTGCCACTGGTGATGGCCACATATGCTTTCTCTGGTCCTCATATGTCGGGCAATTTTGCAGCAGATGTTCAGCGGTCATTTTCCCTGTTCCACAGGTGCATTCGTCAGTAGCACCTATCTTCAGTTTATTGAATAGATGGTACACAAACAGATACTAGTATGACGTACGAAGAGTCAAAACGGCTTATCAAAGCCAAATACATGACCAAATGGGAAACCGAACATACTGGTTACGCTTATTACCAGTTGAACCGAAGAGAGCAGGTCGTTGTCTTCAGACTTCGCACTGGCCACAATAGACTGAGGTACCACCTATTCAACAAATTGAAGATAGGTGGTACCGACGAATGCCCGTGCGGTACTGGTAAAATGACCGCTGAACATCTGCTGCAGAACTGCCCGACATACGAGGATCAGAGAGAGCAGATGTGGCCATCACCAGTGGAACTGCAAGACAAGCTCTATGGCAGTGGCGACAGCCTCAGGATGACCGCCACTTTTTAAAAAAAAATAATGGTTACTGTCTGGCTGCGTACGAAGAAGAAGAAGAAGAATAGATGGTACCTCAGTCTGTTGTGGCCTGTGCAGAGTCAGAAGACCACGACCTGCTCTCTTCTGTTCAACTGGTAGTAGGCATCATTTTTTGTGTAGCCAGTATGCTCTGTTTCCCATTTGTCCATGTACCTGCCCCTAATAAATCTTTTGGACTGTTTGTAGGTCACACTAGAATATGATTGTGGTAACCTTCCACCATCTTTTGTCAGTCTGTCTCCTTGTTGACTTGAATGTTGCAGTGGGATGAAACCCACTATACCACTACTCTTTTGGGTGTGGACTGCTGGCATAGTTGACAGAGTACTGCTCTTAAGTCATTAAGTTCTGAATTTTTCTGCTGTAACCACGGACAGGGCATCTGTAAACAGGACTATCTGGCTTTCATTGCTTTTGCATGTCATCATTGCTTCTACTGCAACCTTCAATGCCTCTGCCTCCGCTTTGAAATTGCTATGTTGATCCAGGGACCCCTTCATATGGAGACCAGGAGGAATAAATTAGTCTTAGTCTTAGTCGACCTGTACTTCTACAGGGGCAGATGCCCCTGCGCAGGTCCCAGCTCTGGTATGAGCTGGATGTAGCTGGGAGAAGGGTATCCTGCTTAGCGGGTTAGGCTTGAGCATCTTTATACTCTGCTGCATTGGGACAAGCACTTACAGAGGGTGGTTAACCGTTGTGCAAGTCCATCTTAATAAACTCAAACACTAGAGCAAAGTAGACCTGCAGTCTATTAGGCGCCATCTATGCTGCTCTAAACAAACCACCTAACCATTGTGTTATGCCATGTCACACAGTTAGTCGCCTCTTACGACATGCTCTCTGTGAGGCAGTGGTGCTATTCTTGTCTTTATTGTCCACAAATACCTAGGCAGACCACTCAGGAGTAATGAATAGAGCCACTTCATTCTACTATTACCTACTTGGCTTTCTTAGCCCTTTCTGACTCCCTTTGTAGCATAAGACTCCATCAGATGTTCACCCTGGATCAAGATGCTGAGCAGTGTATGAACTCAGTGGGCAGTGACCCATAGCTGACTGCTAGCATCAGATCTAGCGAGCCAGAGCTGCCAAGACCCTTCTACACCTCCACTCGGTGATCCTAGATAACAGGCTGCATCAGGGCAGACTAAGGAGAATAGATCAAAGAGGGAAGGCTAAACCGGTACTCAAAAATGCCTGCTGAAGCCGGATGTGTCAGATCGAAAGATGAAAATATCACAGTCAAGCTGTAAACTACAACACAACACATTCCGTTCTCCGGACAACATCTGGCTACTTGCGAAGAGTTTTTCAAGCTTGGTAGCAGGAGATTGAGAACGAACAAAGAAGAAGAAGATATTCACCCATTACTGTTATGGATGGACGTCTTTATCTCCTTATCATCTCTTCCATAGTCTTGTCATTAAGTTTCCTTTTGTCTTCACGCCCATCTTTCTACCTGTGGGCTCTAATCCAGTACACATCTAGTTTTGTTTGTTATGTTTCATACTGAGGACGTTTAATCCATCTTCGTCACGTTTTCTCCATGATTATAGGCTGTATTGGTTGTTATCAGGCTGGTTCGGCTTCAACCACATTAAACCGATATACCAGCAGCTATCTGATGTCAAGGCCAGGGTTTACACCTTCAATAGCATGGTTATCCCAGCTGTGATACATGAGTGTGAGGTTTGGAGTCTATGCAAATTAGACACAGAGAAATTTCATGCTGCCAAAAGAGCAATTGAGCAAAGACTTCTAAATATCTCTGTAAGACAGCACATCAGAAATTCCGACATCTGCGACCGAACAGAGTTCCTAGATATCGCCGACTCTGTGTCAATGCAAAAGTACAGACTAGCCAGCAATGTGGTTGCATGACTGATGATAGATGGACGAGGAGGTGTCTCTCTGGTGGCCATACATCTACAACTGACCACACAGCTACTCTCCAACAAAATGGAGAGATGATCTGCACCACACACTTGGACCATCTTGGTACAATGGATGGTCTCGCATCCAAGCAACTTTTGGCTTCCTGACATCAGACAACCTTGCCTGATTGAATAACAGGATACAAGTATTCAAGTAAATATTTCAGCCCATTGTTTCAACTTTTCATACACAGGCAAATTTACAGCCCTACACTTTTTCATCTTGTTTTTGTTTTCCTCAAATCTAGCTTGTTATATTGGCCTGATGTACAGTTTTATATCTGGTACCAGTTGACATGTGGGTAAAAGTATGAAGGAAGCTACAAATTCATGTGGTGTGTGTGCATGCATACAAAGTAACTATTGTTTATCCTCTCTTAGTCTCCTGTAGCTAACCTGGACATGATAGAAAACATAACTGGGTTTCACATGAAGGTTCTCAGGGATGACAGCGAGACAGATGACAATGTCTCTGGTGGGAGAGCCAAAGCAAGACATCTAGAGCACATTGTGAACATCGATGGGGAGGCTTTTCATCTGGACACCCCGCAGATGGAAGTCAGGTGAGTCACATCAGCAGTAATATCAGGTGAGTCACATCAGCAGTAATATCAGTTGTAGTCATATCAGCAGTAATATCAGTTATAGTCACATCAACAGTAATATCAGTTGTAGTCACATCAGCAGTTATATCAGTTGTAGTCATATCAGCAGTAATATCAGGGGAGTAATATCAGCAGTAATATCAGTTATAGTCACATCAACAGTAATATCAGTTGTATTCATATCAGCAGTAATATCAGGGGAGTCACATCAGCAGTAATATCAGTTGTAGTCACATCAGCAGTAATATCAGTTGTAGTCACATCAGCAGTAATATCAGTTGTAGTCACATCAGCAGTAATAGCAGGGGAGTCACATCAGCAGTAATAGCAGTTGTAGTCACATCAGCAGTAATATCAGTTGTAGTCACATCAGCAGTAATATCAGTTGTAGTCACATCAGCAGTAATAGCAGGGGAGTCACATCAGCAGTAATATCAGTTGTAGTCACATCAGCAGTAATATCAGTTGTAGTCACATCAGCAGTAATATCAGTTGTAGTCACATCAGCAGTAATATCAGTTGTAGTCACATCAGCAGTAATAGCAGTTGTAGTCACATCAGCAGTAATATCAGTTGTAGTCATATCAGCAGTAATATCAGTTATTGTCACATCAACAGTAATATCAGTTGTAGTCACATCAGCAGTAATATCCCCGTGGGCCAGTCACATGACAGATAAATAAAAATGGTGGACAACATTGTTAGTGCTTGCATGTTGTAATGAAGTATCTTGTTAAAGAAGGCATGAAACCTGCGAAAATTTACAGGTGACTGCAATCACAATACCGTGATGAGACAATCAGGGGCAGTAAGCCATTTGGATGGTGTCAATGTTTTAGAGAAGGACGTACATCCGTGAGTGATGATCCCATCATGGTGGCTCTCAACACACCAAAGAGATTCCTATGAATATCCAGATTGTGGAATGCCTTATCCTGGAAAATCATTGCACAAGAGGCCATTCTTTCTCTAGGTTTGGTGAACACTGTTATTCCTGAACATTGGCATTTTCTGAAGATTAGTGCACGTTAGGGGCGAAAACTGTTTTCTGCTTTTGACCGACAGAGAACAGTTGAAGCCTGAACTGAATTGAAGGAAAGTTTTGACATGAAAGGGCATGACTTTTTGGATCTCTTTATTACGTGTGATGAAACCTGGGCACATCCTGAATCGTTACCTGGGATACCCATATAAACATTACATATATTGAAAATTGTTTTAATGGCATTGTGACTACTTGAAAAAAATAATGTGTTTTTTTTCTGTTAAAAAAAAGTCCTGCTTTGACTTGAACGCCCCTTGTATATCTGTGCCAGATCTGATATATAAGATCATCAAACAAACATGCAGAAGGAATAGGGGGGTTAAACCAAGAATATTCAGGACAAAAATGGGAGGGCTTTCTGATAGACAAAACAAAGATAGTGGAGAGAATATATAACAGACTTTTTAGGTGGTGAAAACTACACCACCCAAGTTAATAACATTTTCAAGGAGATCGATCTGGAAGAGCAGAATCTGCTAATGACTAGAGAAGAATTTGACACAGCTCTTCACTCCACCCCGCATAACAAAGCGTCAGGGATAGATGATACATACATTGAACTCATCAAAGCTGCAGATAAAATCCTACAAGATTTACTTTTCCAACATGTGAACAATATTTACCAAGATGGAATATGGCCTACAGATCATGCAACATTAGTAATCATCCCAATACCCAAAAAGTCAAACCCTGCAGCCAATTCTGTATAATCAGCATAATGTCCCATGCTTCGAAAATTCTACTGAAGATTCCTAAGAGAGGAATAGATGTGAAGATAAAATCTGTGCTAAATGATAACTAGTTTCTGTTACGCAAGAATAAAGACATTAAATATTAAGTGGAAACACTGAGGTTTCTTGTAGAGAGATTGCAAGTACCAGTCTTTAACTGCTTTATTGATTATAAAAAGACCTTTGACAGGGTGCCATGGAACAAACTTTTCCCTCTTTTAGAACAGCTTAGAGTGGATAGAGCTATTATTAAACTAATACTGGCGACGGCGTGGGATAGTGGTTAAGTGACACGGCTCACAACCGAAGGTGCTGGGTTCGATCCCCATCACAGCACCAGCTGTTACCGCGGGGAAGAAAACCCTTAGAAAATGCAGGAGGAAGCAGACCATTACATAACATGCATGCTGAAGTCAGATGCACTGGGCTGACAGGTGCAAAATAAAAACTGCAATGCAACGCACACCGCCTTGGGGAATAGATAAATAAGGCGAACACAAAAACAAACAAAAAATAATACTGATCTTGTATAAAAACTAAACAGCAAATTTAGCACTCAGAGAGGGAATACCAAGCCCAGTCTAAATCAAGAAAAGTGGGGAGACAAGAATCTCTTTTATCTTAAATTTATTCTGTATTAAAAGGTGATGATGGCAGACCAAATCATCATATGTATTTTCTATACTATAAGATGAGAGGAGATTATCAACTGGTCAAGCAAAATATACTGATTGGACAATGCTAGTGTAGGTTCAGGCAAAATATACTGATTGGACAATGCTAGTGTAGGTTCAGGCAAAATATACTGATTGGACAATGCTAGTGTAGGTTCAGGCAAAATATACTGATTGGACAATGCTAGTCAGGTTCAGGCAAAATATACTGATTGGACAATGCTAGTCAGGTTCAGGCAAAATATACTGACAAGGAGCCTCCCCTCCCAAACTTAAATTGAATTAACTTAACTTATTTATACTAGTTCAGAACTCTCTGCAGAGTCTATATACAACCAGTCTCTTCTACTCCACTTTATCTAAAAATAGCTATGTGCATCCAATCTATTCTTAAATGCATTAACTGGGCCAATTCCATTTCCCGTGGCAATGCATTCCATGCATTCATCATTATCTGACTAAAAAATATTTCTGAACATCTAATCTGGACCTTTCTTTAATTAATTTGTAGCTGTGCCCTCTTGTCCTTGCAGCTGGTTGTACTTTGAAAATCATATTATAGTCTAATTTATCCTTTCTGTTGATTATCTTATAAACTTGTATTAAATGACCTTGAATTTTTCACTTTTCTAAACACTATAGTCTGGTTTTTCTGAGTATTCCATCGAGTTCTCTCAGGCTGTTTCATGGCAGTCTAGCTGACGAGGTGGGGCGAGCAATGTGATCCTCGTAGTAGTGCACATCATACAGATGAAGCCAAGCACAGTACAACAGCCTGAAGAACCCTTGTCTACCTTCATCAGTATGGGAGGAAAACTATTGCAACCCGCAACTTAACGCCCTTTTGAGGGCGTACAAAAGAATAAACATACTTATTGTGGGCATTAACCAACAGTAAGATACTATAAGACAGAAAATACATATGTTTGTTTGTCCATCTTGCTAAATACTCTGGAACCGTGAGCACAATCACATGAAATTTTCACAGGTTATTCTGTCTGGAGTTCGTAGGTCAAATCAACTATTTTCAGCTATCTGCATCTTTCCCTTCCCCAGTTATTTAAGATGTAACCCCTGCAATGGTGAGCAAAAGCGATTTGAAGATTTGCTCATTTTATTCTGACATTGTCCTGTTTGGCAGAGACAAATCTGCGCTGCAGCGCTCTCTGGAAATGTTAGACAGTGAAACGCCCTCCCTAGTCTTGTCTATATGCTGGGCCAAGACCAAAGTTCAGAACCTCATTTCCGACACAGTACCCCATAGTATTAAAACCTAAGGTCACATTGCGGAGGGCACCAACGAATTCATCTATCTCGATAGTACAAGGCCTTCCACATGCGCAACCAGCGACGTATCTTGGGCATCCGATGGCACGACCACATCCGCAACATGGAGGTCTATGCTAAAACAGGTCACCACCCAATCTTAAAAACACTTGACCGACGCCGAGTTTCTATATTCGGTCATGTTGTACAACTAATACCGGCCCACAAGATACTATACAAGTCGTTCCTCTGCACCAAAAGTCTCTCCTTACCGGCTGGAGCCCAGAAGAGACAGTCCCCGCACAGTATGACTCCAGAAGATATCAACCTCCTCCTCCGCCCTGAACGAGACCTGGAACCACGCCACAAGAGTGGGTCATGGATGTGACCGTCCGACGCAACGGACCTCAGGCCCCTAAGGGAACATTATTATTATTATTCTGTCTGGAATTTCCAGGTGCTGGCACTATTTTCTACTTGCATCGTTGTTCCCTTCTGAGTCTGCAACATCAGAATAGGCAAGGCATGACGATAATGCCATCTCAAGAAAAAAACTGGAGTAAAAGTGCTCTAACATTGTGCCTCCTCATTGTGCATTCTGGGGTGTTCTCTTTTGTACTGAATGTCTCAGTTATTGTTCACGCGGAGGGAGCGCATCTTCTGTGTTCGTTCTCATTCTCCCGCTACTAAGCCCTGAACAGGGCTTTGCAAGATGCAGGATGTAGTTCTGAGAATGATATGCGCTGTCACTAGTTTACAGCATGACTGCAATATTTGCACCTTTCGGTCCAACACATCCATCTTCGACAGGGGAGAGCATCTAAATCCTGTGTAAAGTCAATAAGTAAAGCTAGTACTTGTATATTTTAATGTTTTTTTTATTTTTGTGTTTTTTAGGTTGTTGACATCTTTTGTACCCTTGTACGGGTGTTTGCCAACATAAAGGAAGATGGCCCACAACAGCATCACAGACGACATGTTTTACAATCATTAAGTGTCAGGTAGATTGGATAGATTGAATATAAGCGTGTGTAGTGAACATGGAAACCAATAGCAACTGAAAAAAAATAAAAGTTTACATGCAGTTTTTACATAAGACATGTTTCAACCTATAAAGATCTTTATAGACTTAACAACTAAAGACAGTATGAAAGAAAGGAACACTAAGCTAAACGAATGTTGGATAATACAAATCGTAAGATCTGATATTTAAAATGTAAAAGTCAAATAATAAATGCAGGTATATGTTCTTCGGCTTTCACAATAAATACCATCATTAACTCTTTGACTCTGGAACCATGCTCTGAGAGTTGATTTTAGAATACCACTGTGCCGGAACAAATCTGTGAACGTTGTTCTAGATTTGGTTGCCAATAATTAATTATAAATTAAATGCTACATTCTTAGAACGAGATTTAAACTCTTAACTCTCGAACTATGCTCTGAGAGTTGATTTGAGAATACCTCTCTGCTGGAACAACTCAAAATTTAATTGCCAATAATCAATTATAAATTAAATGCTACATTCTTAGAATGAGATGTAAGTAATGTTTGAACTGTTAGTCCTTGTTGGATTTTTCATTTAGTACTGCTGGAGTTTATCACGTTGTGGTGGCTTCCTTATTTGTATAATTTATCTTTGAAATCATAAATGTAATTTTAAATGCTACATAAAATGTTGAACATGAGAATAAGTACAATTCTTGACCTGCTTTGTTGGTTAATATTTATAGAGCAAAATTGTACTTATTTTTGTGATTTTATTTCATCTTTTCTGTAAACAGTTGATGCATTTGTTTATCATCTGAGTTAATGAACTGCTACTGTTATAGTTTCTATGTTATTTTTAATCTTTGTGACAGTTTGTGCCAAATGTTTTTCAAAGCTTGTGAATATCTTTGTTTTAATTAAGCATGTACCGTATTGATTACACTTGTGGAACACCTCCAGGTGTACTCGTTCTCCTGCCACTGCTCACTTTAAAAGACCAAGGTATAGTAGACATTTGGATTATCAATAACTCTGAGACAAGCAGACACAGTGTGGTTTTTTTTTTAAACTGTTCAAATTTCCTCATAGGGTGTCTCAAACCAGACAGCTTGAACACATTCCAAACCTTTTCCAAAGACTCCCTTGTTTTTTACTTTCCCTCTTTTCTTATTACCATTCTCAACTTTAATTCAAATCATTATATCTCTGAAATAAAAAATATATAAAATAAATATAAAAATTAATTTATATTATAACTTTCTTTTCCATATATCAATGCACTGCATTGGTTGTTGTGCATTTTGCCACAAATCTTTGCTTGTTATTGCATCTGAACACCTGATAGGAAGCAGGTACTTCAGTGGTTTTATCAGTGCCTGAGGGTGGGAGCCTGGTATGACTATGTTATCTGTGTAGATAGGGTCAGGGTGTCATCTGAAATTAAGACGAGGGGGTTCATATGAAAACCTTTAAAGTGAGATAGAAATTCTGAAAAAAAACCATGCCTTTGTATTGTAGCTTGTTAATATGGTTGCTAAGGATGTCAAGAATGCTCTGTGTGTGCCATTACGGTGCAGACGAATAACATGACGTGATAATTTCAGTTAAAAGATGGCCGCCCCACTATTGACAGGCACCAAAGAGGAGGAGCGTTCTGTATTCGTTTTTTGAGAAGCAAAGTGGAAAAATCTATAGAAATTCATTGGCGATTGAAGGTCCAGTATCGTGATGCATGCCTTTCACTCCAGCAGGTGTATGAGTGGAGTAGGAAGTATCAAAACGGCATGAGTTCTGTGACAGACTGTTCATAACCAGGATTGAAACATACCGAGTAGCCACCTTACTGTCGATTGCGGCCGTTGACCGCCTCGTAAAGGAAAATTGCAGATTTTTTGACTATGAGTGAAAGACGTGCATCACTACCTTCATTCATCGATAAATTTCACCCCTTAGCTGCTCAAAAAACGGATAACAGAACGCTGTTCCTCTTTAGTGTATGTCAATGGTAGGGTGGCCATCTTTTAATTGCAATTATAATGTCATGTTGTTTGTCTGCACCATAATGGCACATGTAGGACACACTTGAGATCCTTAGCAACCATATTAACAAGCTGCAATACAAAGACTTGGTTTGGTTTTTCTCACTTTTAAGGTTTTCATTTGAAGCCTCCTCGTAGTTAGTGACCACCCTGTACAGGGTCTTAGTTTTTGTTAGTTCGGGCTCTTTTCCTCACTGTCCTGTCTGTCTTCCTTAATTTAACATCAGGTACCAATTTACAGCTAGGTAGAATGAACCTGATGTGACTAGAATAAATACCCTATCAGTATTGCAGCAAAGGCATCTGTTGGTGTAGGTCTGTATGCTAAACTTGTTGGTTAATCTCTTGTTTATTGTGGCCTTGATAAAGTGATTTACAATCGATTAAGGTTTTACTTGAAACTCTGTTGTTTACTATAATGTTATAGCAATAACCTAAAAAGAGGAGCACGTGGTTGATCAGTGTCAACCATTTTCAGTCACAGCCCTGACTCATTTTTATTTAGATGTGTGTCTTACAGACCATGGCAAGTAGGCCACAGAAACTACGTATTTGTCAAATTTTTTTTTTTTTTTCAAAATAACATTCATTTAAAATGAATTAAACAGCTAAAATATTGATCTAAACATTTAATAGAATTATCTATGATATGATGTATTAATTAACAAAATTATGTGTTAGTATGCCACATTAATGTAGAGGCGGAAATACGATAGAAATAAAAAAATATTTCCTCATGCCATCTGGTATATTTCTGCATTAATCCCTCACTGGCATTACCACTGACCCTTTCTTCTATGTCCTAGTCAAAGTCTAAGTCAGACTTGTGTTGAATATCCATTTCTAATCCAGAAGCATGAACATTGTTATTATCAATAATAAATAATTTCTCAGATTTTACGTCAAAATTTCAAAACGTTATATTCACGATATTCGCAAATATAGACCTGATAGAAATAACTTTACATTAACTTTTTCCAGTCATTTCTGATTTTGTAAATATATGTCTTTCACCGGCCAATTGCCGGAATTCCTTACGTTAAAGTTTTATTCAAAATAAAATAAATTAATGTTGAACAAATTGAGCTAAATTTACGAAAAATAAACATTGTAAGACACATAATTAAACTATATGTGACATGAAGCATTCATAATAAACTATATGTGACATGAAGCATTCATAATATAGATTATATATTTATATGATGTGTTAAATGACAATAATGCAAATGTGGAAATTGAAGAGGCAAACATTTTTTGGTGCTCAACTTCTGATACATCTGACAATTTCTTTACACATAACTCTCATACCTTTCTTATAATGTGTCCTAGTCAAAATCTGAATCAGACGTATGTTAAATATCCATGAGTAATCCTGATGCTTGATTATTGGTCTGATTAAATAATAAATCATATCTCCTCAAATTTCTTCTTGACATGATTCAACTTTCAAAGATCGTAGCTTTCGTTAATATCTACTTATCGGTAAAAACTTTACTGTTAAACATAAATTGTGCGAGTACAGATGCCACCATCAAGTGGAGCCATAAAAAAAATGAAATTCAACAAACTAAATCATGAAATGCAAACACATGTTTCAAAGGTTGGTTTTGATCATAGTGGGCAGCATTTTAGGTTTTTGGTGGCCGATTTCAGCGCCTACAAGCTGGAAAGGGTTTAACAAAAGCTGTGCATGCGACAAATCGTTGGTCATGTTTTAGGTTATTTCAAAACTTGAAATGCTTGACTAAAGGACATAATGTAACGCATTTTCTAGAAGTCAATGTCGGTCGATTGGACGGATGGAAACTGATGGTTTGTGTACGGGTATGATGGGTCAATTGAAGCTGTAACGAGTTAAAATACAAGTTTCTCAGTCTTGCGACACAGGTTTGAACCTTTGTAAGGCCTAGGTTTTATTTTCTACCTGGGTCAAATAAAAACCTAACCTGCACACTGTGCCATGACTGATATGGAAACATCGTTTATTCTCAGTCCATGACAATGCCAGGAAGACTTTAGAATTGGAAAACATGGTATTGATAGATTTTATTTTGTTTAAATTATAGTACAATTACCTAACGACCAGATATAATATTTTGGTTCAGAGATTCTTATTTATATAATTTTATATATAAAATCTAATCAGGTCTTTAAACATCCAATCTATTTTTTATATTGTGCTATTCAGAGAATAGAGTGTTCCTCGACCACTACTGGTTTAAGGATAGATCATCAGTATTAAATTTGTTATTACTATTATTGTCTGATATGGCATAACACCTGCCATGGTTAGGTGGTTTGTTAAGAGCAGCATAGATGGCGCTTAACAGGCTGCAAGTCTACTTTGCTCAAGTGTTTGAGTCTATTATGATGGACTCGCACATTTGTTAACCAGCCTCCACAGCACTTGTTCCAATGCAGCAGAGTAATAAGCTGCTCGAGTCTAGCCCACCAAGCAGGAAATCCTCCTCCTTGCTACACCCAGCTCACGCCAGAGCTGGGACCTGCACAAGGGTATCTGCCTCCGTAGAAGTACAGGTCAACAAATACCAAGACTATTGTTTTGTTCTTAGGAAGCAAAGACTTGGACCACCGCAATGTAATTTGTATGCAGTGAAATGTAACTAATGAGTGTTGTCCATAGGGCTGGCAATCTCATCATGTAAAATAAACAACTACAAAAACCAGCGCTACAAGTGCACCAACTTGCTGTTTTATCCCAAGCTTCCTGCAAGCAGTCAACTTGAGTGTTGACACTATGGTTGTGTTTGCAGAAATAAAGAATGATGATGATTAAGATTTTTGTATCGGTGTTACCTCAGCATTATTGCTCAAGCTATTATTATTACAGCTTATTACTGTTGTGTTGTCAGCATAAAATGGCCATGTTTATTATTGCAGTGCTCGTGTCATTCTTTGGCACGCACATTTACTAAATTCTGTGTCTATAATATTATGTCTACAGATGCATGTATTATCATGTGCAATAATAGTTTATATTATTATTTAGTCTACTGCCAGATGATCATATTGTGTGTGTGTACATGCAGGTTAAAGTCTAACCACAGGGAGTAAGTCCAAATGTTGTGTACATGTATACCCTAAGTACCATTCCCTCTGTCGTATCGAAAATTTCAGCAGAAAATGAATCATTTACTTTTCTTTGTTTCGATGTCGTCAAACAGGTGTTGGGCTTTACCTGAATAATCACCTGACAGGATTATTTGTTGATCATTTATGTTTAGGTACTGTTTGTGGAAATTTATTTCTTCTGACCATAAGGGATTTTTCGGTGCGTTAAACGTAACAGTTTATGTACTGGATACACCAATGAAGCTAGATGTCCATATAATATTGCCGCCAAATGGATTATACATATTGTGACTCCTGCAAGTAAAAGCTATGCTCAAGCTGGCAGAACACTGACTTATGTTATCATAATCATCTGCCATACTGAAATGATGTCCATGCATGCGGCAAAAGCGTTTGAAATTACGTTTTATTCAGTCATGACCCTGAGTGACCTGTCTGTGGTCTTATCCCTTCTGTCATGTTGGACACCTATTTACAGAGAAGGCTTTAGGAGTAAACCCTGAGAAAAATCTGCATCTTGTTTTACCTGTAGTCATCGTGACTACGTCTTGTCACCAGAAGTGGGGCTGATGCAGCACAAATCGTTATCACTTATTACTCAAACGCAAGTTACAGCATCAGATACAATAGACAAACCACACAAAAATTCTGCAAGAAAATGTAGATATTTTGCAGCACAAGACTGGCGTTATTGCCATCTTCACTCGTGATGGGCAACTGTTGTTATTATTATTGTTAACCTGACATAGATACAAGCTGACTAGTTTCATCATTTGTCAACAACACTAATAGTTTCTCTCTTTCAACAATAAGATTATCACATTTCTGAATTGTAGTGTTTAGTGGAGTAGCATTAACAATTTCGGTATAACTTATCTCAATGTTTGGCTTGGCTTGGCTTCATTCATTCTCAATCTCCCGCTACCAAACCCTGAAAGGGCTTAAGTAGCAGAATGTAATCCAGAGAACGGAATGCGTTGTGTCATAGTTTACAGCTTGACTGCGATATTTGCACCTTTCGGTCCAACACATCCGACTTCAGCAAGCATTTTTTTAGTACCGGGTTAGCATTCCCTCTTTGATCCCTTCTCCTTTGCCAGTCTGCTCTGCTGCAGCCTGTTATCCAGGATCACCGTGTGGAGGTGTAGCTCTGGTTTGCTGGCCTGACGCTAGCAGTCTTGATCCCATCTCAATGTTTGATACACAAATATCACTCAATTTAATCATTTTCAATTTGGTATAATTGTCTAATAGACATATGTATTTGCCATAACACTGTGCAACACTAAATTATCTTTGAAATGAAAAACAAGTGAATCTTTACTATTCTTTACTAAATTGTTGGTCCTAAACACGAAATGAACAATAACATTTGCTATTTGGTTCTTTCTTTGCAGAAAAATAGATTTTCATGTATAAACGTGTTGAGCACAAAGGTAAACATTTTGCAATGCTGTATTTTTACCTCCATATTGTGTTGTATTGCATCAGACAACCATTCGCTCAAGGAAAATGCCTGAGTTACTTCATTTCGCAGTCATCTTGCATAATTTTCCTAATATCAGAAATGATGATGGCCATGATGATCATGGACTGGCAAATGCTCTAGGAATCAATCACGGCGCACAAGAATGGAAATTATTGAGATTCCTCTAAATTGAATCTTCTGCTTCTTCTTTGTTCAATCTTTATCTTCCCCCACCAAGTCCTGAAAAGGGCTTTACAAGTAGCAGGATGTTGTCCGGAGAACGGAATTCGTTGTTTCATAGTCTACAGCCTGACTGCGATATTTGCACCTTTCGGTCCAACACATCTGACTTCAGCAAGCATTTTTTTAGTGCAGGGCTAGCATTCCCTCTTTGATCCCTTCTCCTTAGCTAGTCTGCCCTGCTGCAGCCTGTTATCCAGGATCACCGCGTGGAGGTGTAGAAGGGTCTTGGCAGCTCTGGTTCGCTGGCCCTGGCGCAAGCAGTCATCTATGGGTCGCTGACCACTGCAGCTCATGCTCAGCATCTTGATTCCCGGAGACTATATTATATAAGGTTCTGGCTGGGAGAGGATGCCATCAGGTACCATCCTCAACTGTAACAGTCAGCTACATGTTAACAATTAGGTTCTGTTCTGTTAAAATTTGAAGTCATTGCACTGTGGGCAGACTCATGGGTGCTCAGCCACTCTCAGTATATGGTGAAGACTGTAGATACTGATGTAGCTCACTGATTGTACACACCCCTGCCTCATCCATGCAGGTGTCTCTTTCTGCTGGACTTATGTATGATTTTCAAACCTTGCAATCTGTGGGTAACTGGTTCATCGATTGCAGTGTCTTCATCCAAGAGTCAGTCGTTGATGAACTTTAAAGTTTCACCTTTATTCATTGCCAATCCAGTGGATGCTTCAGAGACCACATTGCCAGCTCTTTAATTTCTGTAAACTCCAATATGGGCAAAAGAGTGGATCCACACAAGAATCCAAAGATTCAAGGCCTCTAAGTCTGTTATTCACTTAAGCTATAGCCAACCAGGCAGTACCTCCCAAAACTAGGATTGATAGTCAGAGATGATTATTGTCCTCATTAAAGAGGTCCCAAATAGCAACCACAAACCTGAAATTAAAATGGCTTTATTAAGTCAAATAAGTCTCGGCTAAATTGCCCTGTTTAATTAAAGTCCACTGTCCTATAACAGCAGCAACTGCAAACCCACATCTTATGTTTGAATTGCTCAAATGTGTTTTTAAATTGACATTCAAAGTGGGACCTGAATTTTATCCCACAGCTAAAATCAAAATATTTATTTTATATTCCATAAGATGCTAACTTTTCATGTTTACAATTTCAGGTGATTTATTTATAAAATCATCCCAACAAAGCTGAATTATTTACAAATAATTTTTCTTCATCCCGCCCTTCCCATTTTTTTCTGAAAGAATTGATATTTGTTGTTGTACTCATAGTCAATTATATAAAATATGAAGACAGCTGGGTGTTCTGTTATCTTTGGTGTTTCTTTCGGTTTCAATTTACTTAACAAGAATGGATAGAACGAGAAGTGAAGTTATTAGGAGACAAGTAGGCACAACACCAGTGCTAGACTTCATCAAGAGACAAGTAGGCACAACACCAGTGCTAGACTTCATCAAGAGACAAGTAGGCACAACACCAGTGCTAGACTTCATCAAGAGACAAGTAGGCACAACACCAGTGCTAGACTTCATCAAGAGACAAGTAGGCACAACACCAGTGCTAGACTTCATCAAGAGACAAGTAGGCACAACACCAGTGCTAGACTTCATCAAGAGACAAGTAGGCACAACACCAGTGCTAGACTTCATCAAGAGACAAGTAGGCACAACACCAGTGCTAGACTTCATCAAGAGACAGCTAAAACCAAATGGTTCGACCACACATGACATGCATGACTAGCGCAGGTTAGAATCCCTCAGAAAGCAATCTTCTTTATCTTTTTGCTTATTCTTAACTTAACGTCTTCATAGTGGTTTAGAAAACTCTGCAGAGTCTGTATACAACCAGTTTCATTTACATCATCTTGCTCTAAAAGCTATGCGCATCCAATTTATTCTTAAATGCATTAACTGTCTCTGCCTCCACTACCTTCCATGGCAATGTATTCCAAGCATTCCCCACTCTTTAACTAAAAAAATATTTCCTAATATCTAATCTGGATTTCTCTTTAGTTAATTTGTAGGTATGTCCTCTTGTTCTTGTGGATGGCTGTATTTTAAAAAACTTGTTATAGTCTAATTTATCCATTCCTCTGATATCATTCATCTTATAAACCTGTATTAAGTCACCATGAATTCTTCTCTCTTCTAGACACTGTAGGTCAGTTTTTCAGAGTCTTTCCTCGTAACTGTAATTCTGGAATCCCACTATTAGCTTTGTCGCTCTTTTTTGTATTCTTTCCAGCATGTTTATATCCCCTCTATGATAAGAGTACACAGTACTCCAATCTAGCTCTAACTAATGCTTTATACAGTTTGACTATCACTTCCTTGCTCCTATGTTTAATATTTCTTTTTATCATAATTAACATTGAATTTGCCTTTTTCACTGCTACATGAACTTGCTCACTCACCTTACCTGTATGATCTATTATAACCCCTAGGTCCCTTTCCTTATCTATCTGTCTAATATTGTTCTCTCCCATTCTGTAATTATGTTCCATATTGGATCTACCCATGTGAATGACTGTACATTTATCTACATTAAACTCCATTTGCCAGCTTACAGACCACTATCGAATTTTATCTAAATCCGACCTCAATGTATCCACTTCTGCTTTAGATGAGACACTACTGCATAGTTTTGTGCCATCAGCAAATTTTGCAATCATGGATCCCATATCAATGTCCAAATCGTTTATATATATCAAGAACAAAACTGGTCCCAAAACCGAGCCCTGTGGCACTCTACACCACTCAAAGTACTCCTTATTTATGCCCACCCGCTGCCTTCTTCCCGTTAACCAATTTTCAATCCATTTGGCAACTTCCCCACCTATTCCATGTGATTTTAACTTTCGGTTTTGCCTTTCAGCTTCCGGTTATGAAAACATCTCTAGAACAAGCCGTACTGTGTGCCTTATGCACAGTGGCATTCACCGCCTTAGATATTTCTGTTAGCCACCTTTTTATATAGTCGGCCTTTGGCCTTGAATCTGTTGTATCTAAATAGTGAGAAAAAACAATGAAAATAAATGTTTAAAGTTGATTAAACACTTTTTTTTTTCCATTTATTTTTTCTCACTATATACATCCACAGTGCCGCCGCAGCCTCGCTTATTTTATTTTAATTGTATCTAACTGGCATTGCTTATTTGGGAGTGCTGTGTTATGTTAAAAGTTTACCCAATCTATTACGGGATCCTCGCCGTTGCTATGGAGTTCATGCATTGTGCTGAGATTCTCAAAAAATATGGAGAAAAACAGAGCACTTATGGGTTATACCGTGTGCAATAGCGTTGATTCTTCGACTAAAATAAACAAGGCTGTTTACTGGGAAGAAAATATTAATCCACCGCACTGTCAGGCATGTAAAAAAAAGGTGACTAAAGGGAGTTGTGAATGGGGCAAGCAAATTCATCACTTAAAACAAATTACTACAGAACCCACCACAACAAGGACACACAAAGGCAGCAGGTTTGGCAGACTTCCTTAAAGTCGTCAATTGTAATGGTAGCACTATGCCTCAGTTGGAGTGAAAAAAGTCATGTATAGTATTAATTTACCTGAGTGGCACTGAAACCTTCCAACCATGTCATAAAAGGTGATAAAAGAAAGTTATACATGGGACCAGCAACTTCATCATGTAAAACCAGTAATGCTGAAAGCACTGCAGATGCTCAGATACAGGCTTCCTGTAAAGGGGCCATCTGTAGTGGTGTTCCTATGCTTCACTGGGAGCAAAAATGTGAATCGTCATAGTATTAATCAAACATGATTAAAAACTAGGGGGACCAAGTGGTCTCGAGGTAAGGTGTTTACCTCAAGTTGCACAGAGACTAGCAACACGAAAGGCAAGAGATGAGTTGCCTGTCTGGTAGTGTTTCTCTGCCCTTCAGCGTGAGATGTTTTCGGACTTGGATTGGTTTATCCAGATACCTACGAACCTACTCCAGGATTGACCGATGACAATGTGGTCCTATTCGGAAATGATGGACAAACAACAGATCAAGTTTGACTCCAAGATATGTGGGATAGTCATCTCAAATTTGTATTTTGTTTTGCAACTTTGTGATTGTTTTGAAGATGGTATACACACATTTCACAAAAGATATACAGTTTTACATGTTTGTCCAGAAGTCATGTAGTCTCCATTTAGCTTGTGTGCCCCTCTGCCAATATGTTCAAAGTTCTGCTCTATTGCCTGGTTATCAGCATTCAGATTGTTCAGCTTTGATCTGGTCAGACAAGTCATTGATGTAGGTCAGCAATAGAGTGCATATGGTAATCCTTCCAAAATTCTTCAGAAAAGGTTGTGCCCCTCATCTTTATCTGGATCATTCACCAAGCCAGGAAGAACTTTATCGGACACCCAGTTCCCAGGACTACCTTGAGGATGCGGTTCTTCACAGCTCACAACAGTCTTTGAGTATGAGAGGTTATTTAGACCTAGACATTAACACCACAATTGGCTGCTGCTTTCATGAAGAAATAAAACACGGTCTAGGGTGCTACAAGGTTGTCACAACCAGCCCATCACTGTGGTCTAGGGTGCTACAAGGTTGCCACAACCAGCATATCACTGTGGTCTAGGGTGCTACAAGGTTGCCGCAACCAGCCCATCATTGTTGTCTAGGGTGCTACAAGGTTGCCGCAACCAGCCCATCACTGTGGTCTAGGGTGCTACAAGGTTGCCACAACCAGCCCATCACTGTGGTCTAGGGTGCTACAACCAGCCCATCACTGTGTCTAGGGTGCTACAACCAGCCCATCACTGTGGTCTAGGGTGCTACAAGGTTGCCACAACCAGCCCATCACTGTGGTCTAGGGTGCTACAACCAGCCCATCACTGTGGTCTAGGGTTCTACAAGGTTGCCACAACCAGCCCATCACTGTGGTCTAGGGTGCTACAACCAGCCCATCACTGTGGTCTAGGGTGCTACAAGGTTGCCACAACCAGCCCATAACTGTGGTCTAGGGTGCTACAAGGTTGTCACAACCAGCCCATCACTGTGGTCTAGGGTGCTACAAGGTTGCCGCAACCAGCCCATCACTGTGGTCTAGGGTGCTACAAGGTTGCCACAACCAGCCCATCACTGTGGTCTAGGGTGCTACAAGGTTGCCACAACCAACCCATAACTGTGGTCTAGGGTGCTACAAGGTTGTCACAACCAGCCCATCACTGTGGTCTAGGGTGCTACAAGGTTGCCGCAACCAGCCCATCACTGTGGTCTAGGGTGCCACAACCAGCCCATCACTGTGGTCTAGGATGCTTCAACCAGCCCATCACTGTGGTCTAGGGTGCTACAAGGTTGCCACAACCAGCCCATCACTGTGGTCTAGGGTGCTACAAGGTTGTCACAACCAGCCCATCACTGTGGTCTAGGGTGCTACAAGGTTGCCACAACCAGCCCATCACTGTGGTCTAGGGTGCTACAAGGTTGCCACAACCAACCCATCACTGTGGTCTAGGGTGCTACAAGGTTGCCGCAACCAGCCCATCACTGTAGTCTAGGGTGCTACAAGGTTGCCACAACCAGCCCATCACTGTGGTCTAGGGTGGTACAACCAGCCCATCACTGTGGTCTAGAGTGGTACAACCAGCTCATCACTGTGGTCTAGGGTGCTACAAGGTTGCCACAACCAGCCCATCACTGTGGTCTAGGGTGCTACAACCAGCCCATCACTGTGTCTAGGGTGCTACAACCAGCCCATCACTGTGGTCTAGGGTGCTACAAGGTTGCCACAACCAGCCCATCACTGTGGTCTAGGGTGCTACAACCAGCCCATCACTGTGGTCTAGGGTTCTACAAGGTTGCCACAACCAGCCCATCACTGTGGTCTAGGGTGCTACAACCAGCCCATCACTGTGGTCTAGGGTGCTACAAGGTTGCCACAACCAGCCCATAACTGTGGTCTAGGGTGCTACAAGGTTGTCACAACCAGCCCATCACTGTGGTCTAGGGTGCTACAAGGTTGCCGCAACCAGCCCATCACTGTGGTCTAGGGTGCTACAAGGTTGCCACAACCAGCCCATCACTGTGGTCTAGGGTGCTACAAGGTTGCCACAACCAACCCATAACTGTGGTCTAGGGTGCTACAAGGTTGTCACAACCAGCCCATCACTGTGGTCTAGGGTGCTACAAGGTTGCCGCAACCAGCCCATCACTGTGGTCTAGGGTGCCACAACCAGCCCATCACTGTGGTCTAGGATGCTTCAACCAGCCCATCACTGTGGTCTAGGGTGCTACAAGGTTGCCACAACCAGCCCATCACTGTGGTCTAGGGTGCTACAAGGTTGTCACAACCAGCCCATCACTGTGGTCTAGGGTGCTACAAGGTTGCCACAACCAGCCCATCACTGTGGTCTAGGGTGCTACAAGGTTGCCACAACCAACCCATCACTGTGGTCTAGGGTGCTACAAGGTTGCCGCAACCAGCCCATCACTGTAGTCTAGGGTGCTACAAGGTTGCCACAACCAGCCCATCACTGTGGTCTAGGGTGGTACAACCAGCCCATCACTGTGGTCTAGGGTGGTACAACCAGCCCATCACTGTGGTCTAGGGTGCTAAAAGGTTGCCACAACCAGCCCATCATTGTGGTCTAGAGTGCTACAAGGTTGTCGCCACAACCAGCCCATCACTGTGGTCTAGGGTGCTACAAGGTTGCCACAACCAGCCCATCACTGTGGTCTAGGGTGCTACAACCAGCCCATCAATGTGGTCTAGGATGCTACAAGGTTGCCACAACCAGCCCATCACTGTAGTCTAGGGTGCTACAAGGTTGCCACAACCAGACCATCACTGTGGTCTGGGGTGCTACAATCAGCCCATCACTGTGGTCTAGGGTGCTACAAGGTTGCCACAACCAGCCCATCACTGTGGTCTAGGGTGCTACAACCAGCCCATCACTGGTCTAGGGTGCTACAAGGTTGCCACAACCAGCCCATCACTGTGATCTAGGGTGCTACAAGGTTGCCACAACCAGCCCATCACTGTGGTCTAGGGTGCTACAAGGTTGCCACAACCAGCCCATCAATGTGGTCTAGGGTGCTACAAGTTTGCCACAACCAGCCCATCATTGTGGTCTAGGGTACTACAACGTTGCCACAACCAGCCCATCAATGTCTGTATTACCAACTTGGTCCCATTTTATGACAGTAGAGCATGAGGTGAATCAGTTCATAAAGGAGAACACGCAGCATAGTGATGTTGTCGTATATACCAACAGATCAGTGCTGCTCAACGGGACACCAGGCTGGGGCTTCTCGGCTAGAGTGAGAGGACAGGTCGTTGCCGACTGCAGTAGGGTATACATATCAACGACCTCTAGTTTGAGAATGGAGATGGAAGCACTGACCTCATCGCTGAGATGGATATCTGAGACTTCTTTAACAAGAGCAGTCATCGTGACAGATGCGCAAGCCGTACTTTAAAAGGTACAGAAGGGGTGACTTAGGGACGAGTGGATAGCAGCTGTAGAGGCCTCAAACCTCCAGGGGTTGACATGGATTTACTGTCCTGGTCATGCCGAGGTTCAGTACAACGAATGGGCTGACATCTTGGCTTCACAAGCTTCCATCATGGGCACATTAGTGATGGATAGAAGTGACATTTTGAAATCAATCAATGACCGCCTGCTGGATGAGGACATCACAATAGATGAAGCAGCAATCTACAGACTGCAAAGTTTCGACAATAAATGAGGTTCGTGCGGAGTGGGGCACATGAGAGGACGGCGCAGGAGTGTGTACAACCAGCAAGCTACAGAGACCATCAGCATCCATACATTACGCCATTTGATGAGAGAGAGACTGAGCACCTTTGGGTATGCCCAGAGTGCAATGACGTCAATTCTTAGAAACAGAACAGACAGTTAAAACAATTAATAAACTAGAGAATGGAAATGTTTCTTACAAGCTTGTTTATTGGTCGTTTTGTTCTAAACAAAGTAGGCCTTGATTAAAAAAATGTGTAACAGGATCTAACACTGTACAGGTTTTTTTATTTACAAACAGCAACAATAAAATTTAGAGCTCATTTCCCAATCACACATTTGTTGAGAGTGGACTATAGAACAAAGCAGTTATAATTCACATTCTAAAAAAAAATCAAACATACTGAGATAATAACAATGTTTATATGTGAAATGGTTTATATCAAAAGACACACATTTAGAATTGTATAAAATATATAAGAAAGAAATAGTAGGTGATGGTAGTGACTAAGAAACCAAAATGTTGCGTCAAAGAGAAGGGAACAGAATTGAAACAAGTTAACACGTTTAAATACTTGGGCACATACATAACATCAGATGGAAGATGCAATTACGAAATAAAATGCAGAAAAGCCCAAGCAAAATCGGTCTTCAAGACCATGAAAGAAATATTGTGCAATAAAACCCCTTGTCGCTGGAGCTGAGAAAGATAGTCCTTCGATGCTACGTGGAACCAGTACTGGCATATCATGGACAATCAGCAAGCAAGCGAATAGATCTTTGGAAGTAACGGAGATGTGGTTTTACAGAAGAATGCTGCGGATACCATGGACTGCAAGGAAGACTAATGAGACAGAACTCGAAGAGGCACAAAGAAAACTTATTGCAAGGATCAGAACAAGGCAGTCATCCTTTTTCGGACATGTTATAAGAAGAGGTGGCTTGGAGCACGTTGTGACAACTGGAAAGAGAGCAGGAAAGAGAAACAGGAAGGTCGAGAAAGAAGATGTTGGACAGCTGAGAGAACGGCATGGGCGACAACAACAGAGTTGGTAAAGAAGTGGATGGAGGTCCATGATTGCCAACACCAACCAGCAGAGCACCTGATGATGATAAAATATAAGCCCCAGGTGTAGGCTACAGGGGCCCCATATTTAGGAGCAGAGAGTAGAGTCACTGTACCATACTAAAGATGTAAAGAGAAATTCAGGAGGGCTGTGTATGGGACTGGCAACAACATCATATGAAACACAAAGTGCTATACAAGCAATCACTGGAAAAGTGTGTTCATGTTTTGTCACATGCTTCCTGAAAGGAGGCCAATTGCAGAGGTAGAGAAGGATGACTCATGCTGCTGTTGTTGAATGCCCATTTTTGTGCACCCTGAAAATGGGCGTTATGTTGCAGTAGCTTTCTTCACATCCTGGACATGCTGATGAAGGTAGATAGGGGGCATCCATGCTGTTGTGCTATGTTTGGCTTCATCTGCATGTCGATCCCCACCTCATTAGCCAGACTGCTATGGAACAGTCAGCTTCCATAGAGAATTGCATGGGGGGAGGGGAGGGGGTTGGCTAACATGACCAATGCGCGCTCCCTTTTCATTCATTGTGGCATGAAGGTATTTGTCCCTAAGACCATGTGACGTTCAGTCAATATCTGCTTATTTAGCGTTTGCCCTGAAACAGACATGACATATAGTTTACAGTGATATCTGAACCTTTCAGTCCGACGCATCCGTTTCCAGCTGACATTTTTGGGTATCAGATTTGCCTTGTGATACCTATCCTCTAAAAGACTACATTAGTATAGCCTGTTTCTATGGCCTCCACTTGGAGGTGGAATAGGGGCTTGGTAAACTCTGGTTCCTTGACCCTGATGCAAGCAGCCAGCACTAGTTCGCTGACCTTGATGCAAGCAACTAGCGCTAGTTCGCTGACCCCGGTGCAAGCAGCCAGCTATGGGTCGCTGACCCTGATGCAAGCAACCAGCTATGGGTCGCTGACCCTGATGCAAGCAACCAGCTATGGGTCGCTGACCCTGATGCAAGCAGCCAGCGCTAGTTCGCTGACCCTGATGCAAGCAGCCAGCTGTCATCTTATTCACTGTCAGTCAATATCTGAGGAACTGTTTTGATAACAAAATCAATGGTACTGCAATAAAACAAATGTAAATATGGACAAAAAATAAGTTTGTGCCAGTTTTTCATGGACGACACAATTACTAATAAAACAAGCTATCCTTCAACAAAAGTCTTCCCAACGGACAGCATAAATAGGAAAACACAACAAATATAATCAGCATGGTAACAAATATAGGAATGGCACTTATCTAAACACAGGCTAGTTCGTTACGTACCGGTGACCTGAGAGCATTACAGGATATCATATATAGGAAAGGAAGAGAATGGTTGTTGTTCTCGCTTGTATCTTGCTTGTGCCTGTCAGTGCCAGGTTATGAAGAGGTTTCTTGACCGGACCCTAGTATGTGCTTGTGCCTGTCAGTGCCAGGTTATGAAGAGGTTTCTTGACCGGACCCTAGTATGTGCTTGTGCCTGTCAGTGCCAGGTTATGAAGAGGTTTCTTGACCGGACCCTAGTATGTGCTTGTGCCTTTCAGTGCCAGGTTATGAAGAGGTTTCTTGACCGGACCCTAGTATGTGCTTGTGCCTTTCAGTGCCAGGTTATGAAGAGGTTTCTTGACCGGACCCTAGTATGTGCTTGTGCCTTTCAGTGCCAGGTTATGAAGAGGTTTCTTGACCGGACCCTAGAATGTGCTTCGTACACAAGGAGCTTTACTGTTTCTGTTATTTCTGCAATCCATCTTTTCCTTGTTCGGCCCTTGGCGTTGTATCCATTGTATGAGGGATACTATCTGGTGTTTGACATGTCCGAACCATGTAGTTTGCTGTCTCTTGATCAGGTCTAGCACTTGTACCTACTTGTTTCCTAATATCGTTTCTGCTTCTATCCATTATTGTTACTCCTAGCATTCTGCGTAGGCATTTCATCTCTGTTGTTAAAATGTTTATTTTATTTTTGCTTGTCAATGTCCAATTTTGGCACTGATAGCACAATGTGGGTAGAAATATTGTATTGTACAGTTATTTTTGTATCCAATTGTCCCGTGTTTACATTGTAATATCGGGGACATTTGCCCAATAATTTGACTTTCTTTATTACATTTGGTTCTAGAGAATAGTTCTAATGGAAAAAGTGCAGTGGACAATCTGGGTTTTTTTTAAGAAGAGGAGAGTTGAGAAAAGTAAACAGACCAAAATCAGGTTTTAAAGTTTGATACGAGGGCCAGTCATTAGGTAACATAAATTATATTATAAAGTGCATGGATGAGTATATGCAATGGAAAATTTTATTTTAGGACACAAAATGGCTCTTTAGAAGTCTCCATGTAGGGATTGTGCCGATCGAGCAATATGCGCATTCACAATCTAGCGTACAACATGGTCGCCTCACTGTCGACCTGCACCATGGAAGAATGAGGTGTTATTCATTTTTTTGGGATCAGAGGGTGTGAAATGTTCTGAAATCTACAGAAGAATGAAGGTTCAATATGGAGACAATTGTTTGAGTCAGAGGAAAGTATTTGAATGGGTGGACAAATTTCAAAACAAAACGTCGTTAATGAACCGCGGCATGTAAGACCAGCAAGCGTGACAACTGACACAGTGAAACAGCAGATCAAACAGCTAGTCCGTGGCAATAGGCGAGTTACTATTGATGAAATAGCCGTAGATTTCAATACAAGTCGTGACACTGTGCAACAAAATTGTCCAGGATGACCTCGGTAATGGGAAAGTGTGTAGTAGGCAGCTGACGAGGTAATGGAGAGCTTGCAAAATTGGTTAAAGGTCACACCAAGACTTTTTTCTAGAGGACATCCATGAGCTAGCGGACAGGTGGACAAAGTGTGTTGCCAGGCACAAGAACTATGTCGAAAAATAAAACACAAAAATTGTATGGTTTGCACTCTTGTCAAAATGTTCTTAATTAATAAAATTTATGTTACTTAACTCTTTAAGCTCCAGAGAGGTTATTTCTTTTTTTTTAATGGATCCCGCTGGAAGAACATTCACATTGGCTCTGAATATAAATGTATTTATTTCATGTCTGTTCAGGTATTAGTATTTTAACATTGCCATCACAGTGAACGACAACCCCGTTGCATCCACCGAGGACTTTGTATACCTCAGCAGCAGACAGTTCTCCGACGCACGTAGCAGTCACAACATCACCCGTAGGATGGGCTTAGCAGCTTCTTCCATGCACTCGCTCTGCAGAGTCTGGTATCAGGGAAGGCTCTCCCTGGAGACCAGGCTTCATATTTACACCTCCTGCATCGCCCTTATTCTCCTGTGCGGCTCCAAGTCCTAGACACTACTACAGCAGGACCGGCAGCGTCTTGAGGCCTTCCACCTGCACATCCTTGGGATTCGTCGTCTAGCATGACAAGATTTCCAACAGTGAAGTAGTTCAACGTACTCAACTTGCAGGCATTGTCTCATCGATTGATCGCGGTCGTCTCTCCCTCTTCGGTTACACTGCTCGCTTTGCCGGGAAGTCCCAGCCCACAAGATGCTCCAACAGGCTGTGGGTGGTGAGTTTCGGGAAGAAGCCATGCTCATCCTAGAGACGTCCTCAGGGCCACCCTCGCAACACCTGGCTAAAACAGATCGCCATCTCCCCAATAGAACTCCAGGCCGCCTGGGTCGCGACCATCAGACGTGGTCATTTGGACATGGTCATTCGACACGATGGCGCTGGTCGCCTAAGTGTACTATGGATTGATTGAAAAATCAACTAAAATTATTTCCCTTTAAATTATTTCTTACTATCGTACTAGATTTGTTTTAAGAGCTGTTCGCGAAAACAAAATCCAAAATGCTGACAAATGTTGTGAAATGTACTGCTTCTCTTGTTTATAATGGAAAGTAGGCGTGACCCATCTAGGGAAATGCCACTTAAAAGGTTGTTTACTGAGCAGCAAGTTCGAGAAATAGTTGATCCTGAAGAATCATTAGTGGCTTTAATTTGTCTGATTCTGATGAATCCTATGTGCCTAGCGAAGTAGTTATAGCTATGATGATTACAGATTAGTGACCAGTTAGAACAAGAGGTTAGTCAACATCATCTATCGTTAATCTCAGTTTGCGGTATGTGTGTGAACTTTGGGGTTTTCTATTATTAATTGATACAATCTGCATGGGAAACTCATCTACTAAAGGCATATAAATTGTAAAAATTCACATTTGGAATATTTCTAGCATCTGAATGCATATACCACTTAGCCTAGAATACAATTTTGGGGAGTCAAAATTTCATTTCTTGTTTTATTTACTCACTGTTTGCATCATAAATATATATATAATCCTACAATATTATGTCCAACTAAGAATTTGTTCTTGTTCTGCAATCGTTTCACTATAGTTTTGATATATCATGATAGGTTTTATTTTTTTAAATTACTAAAAGTTACAGTTGTTGACATCTAATGGTTTAAAATTCAAGGAAAGATAATTCCGTCCAGACGTGGAAAATAATTCAAGAGTTAAAGTGTTAATGACTGTCCCTTGTACATACAGACCATTAGTAAAAACAAAAAAACATGTTTAGTTCTAGTGTTTTGGCATGTTCACATTTCAATATCAGTTTGGACACACAAAAACAACCAAGTTACTCATACATGTTTATAAAATCACAAACTGGCCATTATTCTAAACATATTAAAATCAACTTCTTGTCTCATAACTCCAGTCAGAACAAACTCTGCATTGTAGACTGGCATTTTCTTATTACGAAGGTCCTGTGACAAATGTAGGTCGTTAAGGCATGTAATGACGATGATTTTAGAGTGTCCTTTTTCATCCATGGAAGAAGCAATCTGCTTAACTGATGGACGTTTCTGAACCACTGTACCTCCAGCATTCTGTATGATGCTAGTCAGCTCACACACTGGTGGCACTACACTGGGGGTTATGTAGAAAACAAGGTCTTGAAACAGATGGCGTATCTGAGCACGTCTCAAAGACTCCATTATGTTGCAACCTAAAGCAGTTTCTCCTTTTTCATCTTTAAGGCAATAAGGAGATTCTTCCAGAAACCTACCCTGTGCTGCACTGTCTTCAACCCATTTTTTAGTGAGGATGTTGCGACAACAGTTTATGGCCACAAAGAATTTTATGGTCCTGGCTAGACTCGGGCAGATCAAGTGTGTGCAATGGCAAGGGTTCGTTACTGTTACACCACCCAGTTTTTTTACAAGTCCTTCAAGCCTGGAAGTAAGGGACTTTGGATACAGAGTAAACATTATTCTTGGTACACCTGCTTCTCCTTCAGAGGCTAAAGTTGTTGTATCAACTTTCAATCTTTTAGGTCGCGCAGGTCCATTTGCGCATCGGTTTTCTTGCCCTAGTGTTGAAATACTTGGCCCAAATTTCTTCCAAGTCTCTTTGTTAATCTTGAGAGGAGATTTCCAGCCACCCATTAAGTGGGAGACACGGGTTAAATCCATGTGAAATTCTCTTCCCTGTCCAACCTGCAGATAGCGGACATGAACAGGAAGTCGCAAGGCATCCATATTGCCCAATACTAGATCAGACAGCCACTGGACATTGACAACTGCTATTCTCCACTCCTTGGCCTTCTCAAACTTCATTCCTCCGGGCTTTTTGCAGATGAGAGCAGAGTTATGGTGTGTCATGTAACCTGTATACTTTGCTCCTATGGCATTAATCATCTGCTTGAGCCGCACTCTTTCTTCACCATCAAAGTTAGTCACACTTATCATTTGGTTAAAGCCAGGCTTTTCAGAGTTAAAAGATAATGGCAGATGTAATGCCTGCCATGGCGGAACCATCTTCTTTTGCATGAGACAGTCATTTAACCAGAATGCAGACACTAAACGTTTTCCTTCTTTTTGAGCCACTTTGAACACATCCGATTTCTGATTTGCACAAAGAATATGTGTAACGCGATTACTGTAGGATGACTCTACCTGGCCACCATATTGTTCTATAACCTTTTGCCATGCAATGATTTCATCTATTCCAAGTATGCCTTGATAATCAACAATACAAAACACACATCCAAGGAGACAGAGATCTGGAAGTATGTTCTCCTTTGGGTCATGCCCATAGTAAATGGTGCCAGACTGTGACCTGGTAGGTGCTGTAACAGATGGTTGCTGAGGTGGAACTGCCGCAGATGACTGCTGGGAAGGTGGAGGTGCAACTGCTTTTGGAGGAAACGGGTAATCAGGTGGTGGTGGCTGAGCTGCCATGCTCACAGCAACATGGCTGATTTTTGGTGTACATGACATAGAGGGTCGCATAGGCATACTGACCGGAACAGCAGCTCTGTTTGTAATGTTGCGTAATGTATTTCGAATGTTTGTTGCCTCAAGCCTGGGTTGTAGTCCCACCCCTATTGAAGGTACAGGAGATGGTAACCTGACTACAGCTGCTGCACCTGGTGAACCAACGTTGTGAATAGGAGGCATTCCCATTTTGTCTGGCGTGGATGGTTCTGAAGAAGTCATGATGTGAACTCTGCTGCTAATTTTTCGTGCCAACGCTTCCTTTGCATTTGGTGTGTCTGGTCGTGGGGTTTCTACCCTGTCGTCTACAGAATAATGCCTCTGAACACCTACCCCTGAAGAATATAAGTGGACATTATGACCTGGGGAAATATCCATTGGCTCAAAAATTGAGGGTTGGGTGATAGTTCGTTCATTCGTCTGATCCGCTTCAAGTTCAGGTACCGGAGTATGTGGCTTTGGTTTGGGATGTTCCACCAGCAGTGGGTGATAAATATCTTCATCTTGTTGTTCATTTTTAGAAATCGTGTCTGCAACCCAATCTGGTGTAACAATTTTTACTGTACCACCTGAACGCTGGAAGGCACAATCATATTTCGGTCCATCTGTGCATGCTGTAATAAGATGAGTTACTGTTTCATCAAAATCTAACTGGCATCGACCACCATGGTAAACAAGCATCCCCCACAGTGGAATCGCATCTTCATCTTCAAGCTCTGATGGGCAAGCTACAACACCAGAAAACAGACGCCCTTCCAATGAAAACACATCCTTTGGCAGCTGTTTTCCACATTTCACAGATAGGACAACCCACTCACTAGTTACTATTGGCAGTTCAAACAATTCTTTAGCTTCTGAATAATCATCTGAGGTTGTACTGTCAGCAATAACATGACTAACCATTTCACTGAGATAAGAATCTCGTTTCGCGCCATGTTTCTCTAGCAAAGATGTCACCTTTTCAAGAATATTTCCAATCACGTAATATGTTACATCCTTAAAAATTTCGTCTGATTTCACGTCGCTATTTTCAGTTTCTGCAGTCATTCTTCTGGTGTTTTATCGCGTGTAAATAACAAGCCTGCCTAAAGTTTCAGTAACAGTAACACTGTGTAACACAGGCCGCCATTCGCGGAATATTTCTGCTACAAATAGGGCATGATTCAATTATGGCGACCAAGTTGAACCAGTTTTCAGATGTCGTAAAACGGATCCCTCGATAGATATACAATTAAAACTACTAAAGTAATAAGACAATAGACAAGTACACTGTCGAAGTCAAACATAAACATGAAAGCCGGCTGTCAGAAAGCATGAAACAATACACAAGAGAAAGCTTAGAAAAGAATGTAATCACTAAGTGGAATTGTCTAAATACAAGCAGCATAGAAAACTCTACCGATAAAAGTTTAAGAAATAAATACCAAGAGTAGACAGACATTTAAGTACAATTACAGAAACGGCAATAGCAAAAAGTACCCCAATATACAGTGGTGGGAAATTAGATACGTTATATGTGCCGACATGCACAAGAACAATGGATAGAATTAAAGTACAAAATAATAGAAATATGACGCATGGTGTGGGAAAAGCACAGACATGAGCTTTGCATACAGCAATCAAGAAGCTTTCCTAACATCCAGACCGTGCTGATGAAGGTAGACCGGATCCCTCTAAGCGGTTGTGTTATGTTTGACTTCATCTGTGTGTCACTCACTACTTCGGGGATCACATAGATTCCCCACCTCGTTAGCCAGACTGCCATGAAAAGAGAACCCTTTCACTACCGACTGCGAGGAAGTCGAGTTGGGGGTCTTTTGACCAGTATATTTTGCCTGACCATGACTAACATGTCCGATCCGTATGTTTTGCCTGACCCTGACTAACATGTCCGATCAGTATGTTTTGCCTGACCCTGACTAACATGTCCAATCAGTATGTTTTGCCTGACCATCCGTTAGTCTCTTCCCCCCTAGTAGACATATAAGTGCGCGATCTGTTTCGACAAATGGCAAAAGTTTCTGAGACCGGTAGATTATATAGTCTACCTTTTGCACATGCTCCTGCTCCGTCATATTTGACATCTACCCTTGGTCGATCTTCATTTGATTTCTCCTTCGTTCGTAATCAGACTTCGGCTTCAATTACTTTAACAAATGCAACAGTCAGCTCGAGACTGTACACTTTCGTTAATTTGAGACAATAAAGGCCCCTAATGCTTCATTATCACCTGGCACACAAGCATTCATACCCTCGTGGAGTTGTTTTGGCTTGGCTTGGCTTTGTTCATTCTCAATCTCCCGCTACCAAACCATAAAAGGGCAAAAGTAGCAGAACGTAGTCCAGAGAACGGAATGCGTTGTGACGTAGTTTACAGCTTGACTGCGATATTTGCACCTTTCAGTTTAACACATCCGACTTCAGCAATGTGGAGATGTTAGGACGATCGTTGTGAATCTGCTTGGACAGCCGAATTTTCCCATGAGCCTCTAGAAAGCTTTTGTCAGGTCTATGAAAGTCATGTTTAGATCTATGATTGCAAAGTTCGCGAATGACACAAAATTCTGCTTCAGTGTTTTTTTCCCGTCAGAGATGCATCTATTGAGATCGGATTTAGATTCGATTCAAAAATGGTCTGAGAGCTGGCAGATGGAGTTTAATGTAGAAAAATGTACAGTCACCCACATGGAAAGATTGAAGAAGGAATTTAATGATGCAGAAGAATAAATTGGGACAATAAAAAAAGGAAAGGGACCTATGAGTTATAATAGATCACACAGGTAAGGCAAGTCCAAGTGGCAGTGAAAATGGCTAATGCAATGCCGGGTATGATAAAAAGAAACATTCCACATAAGTGCAAGGAAGTAATAGTCAAACTATATAAATCATTGGTGAGATCTAAATCGGAGTAGTGTGTTCAGGTGTGGAGTCCAGCATCTTTAATAATATATTGGATAAAAAAATGCTAGAAAGGACACAAAGAATAGCTACAAAAATAATCGCGGAGTTTCAATTATGATCCTTGGGCTGTGTCCATGGCGCAGCAGAAAAGTGCATCTTTTCGGTTGATTTCCTTATAAACCTTTATTAAATCACCTCGAATTCTTCTCCTCTAGACACGGCAGGCCGGTTTTTTTTAGTCTTTCCTCATAACTGTAATTCTGAAATCCCACTTTCAGCTTTGTCGCTATTCTTTGTATCCTTTCCAGCATGTTTATATCTCCTCCACGATAAGGACTCCACACCTGTACACAACACAGTATTCCAATCTAGCTCCAACTAATGCTTTATACAGTTTGATAATCACTTCCTTGCTCCCATATTTAATATTATTTTTATCCTACCTAACATTGCATTTGCCCTTTTCACTGATACGCGGACTTGCTTACTCTCTTTACCTGTATGATCTATTATTACCCCTAGGTAAATTTCCTTTTCTATCATTCTAATATTGTTCTCACCCATTCTGTAATTATGTTCCATATTGGATTTACCAACGTGGAGACTGTCTATTTAGCTATATTAAACTTCATTTGACAGCTCGCAGATCGTTCTCGAATTTGATCTAAATCCGACCTCAATGTATCCACTTCTGCTTTAGATGTGACACTACTGGATAGTTTTGTGTCATCAGCGAATTTTGAAATCATGGATCCCATATCAATGTCCAAATCGTTTATATACATCAAGAACAAAATTTTGTCCCAAAACCGAACCGTGGGGCACTCCATTTTTTACTTTACACCACTCAAAGTACTCCTTATTTATGTCCACTCTCTGCCTTCTTCCCGTTAATAAATTTTCAATCCATTTGCCAACTTTGCCACCTATTCCATGTGATTTTAACTTTCGAAATAATCTTTGATGAGGTACTCTATAAAAGGCCTTTGCAAAATCTAGATAAATAACGTCTACTGGCTCCCTTACATTCTATTATTTTAGTAACCTCCTCCGTGAATTGTAATAGATTTGTTAAGCACGATCTCCCTCGAGTAAACACATGCTGGATATTTCTGATTAGATGAAACTTATCTAAATGCATTACGATGTTTTTTTTTCTGATTATGGACTCTAACAATTTAAACAAACTATGCTCATTAAACTCACAGGTCTATAATTTCCTGGATCTGATTATTTGTCCTTTTTGAATAAGGGAACCACTTCTGCATTTTTCCAATAATGTAGAACAGTCCATTTTGCAAGTGAATGAGAACATAATATAACCAATGGGTTTTCTAATTGGTCTCTAATTTAAAACACAAATCTTGGATAAATACAATCTTGACCGGGACATTTATCCACTTTCAATCCCTCCAATTTTTTTTAAACCTCAGGAATGGTAGGGGCGTCAGGGCTGGTGTCAACGTCAGGAGTTGCTGTGGGAGACGGATCAGATCCGTCGAGGGAGTTCAAGGTTGCGTTGTAATTTTGACACACATGGTAGCTATTTCCTCTTGAAATGGAGTGAATCCATCGGACATTCAGGCATTGTGGGGTAGTCGGAGCTGAAATCATTTATCACGCGGTATGTCGCTCTCGGTTGCCATTGAGCACTAGACCTTTCTCGACTGTGGCGTTGTAATGGTATTCAATATCCTTCTTGGCGACAGCCCGGATTTTGTTATAAAAAGGCAGCGAGGAAGGGACCACCACCTCCCACAAGCTGTGGATTAGTATACTGAAGTCTCTAACACGTTATTTCTGACCAGCGGTTTAGTCTGCTAAAGAACACCATCTACATGCTAAAGTAGAAGAGGAGCGACCAATTGAGCCAAGTTGGATTAGTGACAAAAATGAATAAAAAATTTAAAATTGTATTTAGAACTCTGTTTCGTTTGTCAGTTGTTCGGCTGTCTAGTTTTTAAATGGACTCCATGACGTAAAAATATAGCATGGAGTCCAACAACGAAAGAGAACCAAATCAACTAGAATTCTCAGATGGTAACAATATAGCAACTATCAAAACTGGCTTACCGAGACAAACGCTCAAACATCATACACCAGTTGTTATTTTAATCAATATTAGAAGTATAGATACTAAAAAAACATCGGCTCAGAACGATCACGATTACTTGAAACATTTTCGACAAATCTATGAGGAGAATGGGTTAGCATTTTTATTTTTTTATTTACTCAAATAATTTATTTAGTGATTTACTATAATTTATTTAACAGTTAGAGTACACCCTTCACGTATATAGTGTTTCATTAGTAGAAAACTGTTAACTGTTATTTTTAACACTCGTGTGTTAGAGTTTGGCATGAAAATAAACACATTGAAGACAAAGACTGCAGTAATTCTAATAGTCAAGCAACACACTGTGATGAGATATGAAAGTCTTCTACAGCAGATACTAGAGGGCGAGATTCATTGAAAAAGAGGAAGGGGGCGACCATGACTCACTTTTACATCGCAGGCATGCAGGAACGAACCTATGCTGAAATAACGATAGCTGCAGAGAATAGGATCAAATGGAGAGACATGATCAGACAACCTTACAACCAGTCTTAGGATTGACCAACCAGAGGACAAAGTCAAATGGAAAGACATACTGAGACAACCTTACAACCAGTCTTATGACTGACCAACCAGATAATAGGATCCAATGGAGAGACATGCTCAGACAACCTTACAACCAGTCTTAGGACTGATCAACAAGATGAAGATAATGTTAACGTACAAATATGATTATGCCATAGTAAGAAGGTAAACACACATACAAATTTCTGTTCTACTTCTTAGATTCGACCTCACTGCACTCCAGGCATACCCATAGGTGCTCAGTTTCTCTGAGTAAATGGCGAATGGTGTGGATACTAATAGTTCCTGTAGCTTGCTGGATGTACACATATCTTCTCCATCCTCTCTTGCACCATGGTCTGTTCAAACCTCTTTCATTTTCAAAGCTCTGCGGATAGATGATTCATCTATCGCAGTGTCATAAATCATAATCTAACAGGTGGTCATTGATAGACTTGAAAATGAAAACTCCTATTCATCTATCAAGTGTGCCCGTAGTTGGTGTTTGTGAAGCCAGGACATCAACTCTTTCATTGCTCTGAACCCCATAATGACCAGCGCAGTAGATCCACACCAGCCTCTCCAGGTTTGATGCTTCTACAGCTGCTATCCACTCATGCCTTAGCCAGCCTTTCTGTATCTTACAAAGTAAGGATTGTGTGTCTAAGGCGATGACTGCCCCTGTTAAATAGATCTCAGATGGCCATCCATGAGCTGTTCTCACTGCTTCCATCTTCATTCTTGCACAGGAGATTGATGGTCTGTTTGTCCCGATCTGTCAAGCAGAGAAGCCACAACCAGATATCTCACTGTGTAGCACTAATTCATCGGTATATATGATGGCATCATTACACTGAATGTTATCATTTATCAGCTGGCTAACCTCGAGCTCTGCCCTCGCGTTGCACCGCTTTCTGCATTTCCTTGTTATGATTCTGACGTAATCTGTCATTCTATCACCAGTGTGTATCCGTTCTTCTCCCTTGACTATCATCTAAACTGTGGCCACCTGTCCAATTGTTCTCTCTGCCTGTGCCACAAATGACACTTCTCTGTAAATGAAGATCTCTAGCTGCCACTAGCGTAGGATTTAAAGAATAATATTAAGACAACACAAAATAAAAGACTAATGCATGACAATGGGCTAAGGGCAGCCAGTTCACAAAGGCAACTTACTACAGTCATCAGAAATAAGCATTTATTTGTTCTTTTGTACATGTTATGAACATAGGAAGATTAGAGCGCATTGTTAGTGACAGCTGGCAATACTGTTGGAAAAAGAAGTGATAGGATAACAGGAAGAGGTACTGGACAATTTGTGAATATTGCATAGAAGAGAGTCAACAGAATTTATTAACGGGAAGGATCAGAAGATAGTTGAGATCAATAATCACCAGCTGCTGTTGGTATTGCACACAAAGAAAAAGATGATTTAATTAAAAACTTGCCTTTAAAAAATCCCTATATTAGATTATATAATTGAAGTATGTTTGTTAGAAAAATGCAGAAATCATACAACATGACATAGACAAAGATTCTGAGGACTTGCATCTTCCAGTGGCATCGTACTGATGTAACACATGATCAACCACAAAAACCCAAGGAGGAAGACCGAATCCTTTGAGCTAAAATGTTACAGGAGAGCGCTCAAAATATTATGGATAGCGAAAAAGAAAAATGCAGAAATCCTACAGGAGCTCGATATAGAACAAAACTGGCTAGTAAACAAGATTACGTCTAGGACATTGACATACTTCGGCCACAGGAACTACCACAATGAACTTGAAAGAATGATAGCTTAGGGTATGATACCTGGCAAAAGAGGGAGACCGGGCAGAAGATGGACAAGGGACATTACAGAAGCTCTGGGGTTGACAGTGGAAGAGGCGAGAGAGCTGGCCAGGGATCGAGTGTCTTACAGATCGGCTGACATGACAGTGACGTGACTCAAAACATGCTACATGATGATGATGTTGATGGTTGCTAGTGACGACAATTAAACAGACCAGCATTTTTTAACACTCTGAAAACATAAAACTAAAAGAGAGTGAAATAATAGGCAAGATGGATTTGAACTAGAGACCCACAAGTGGCACAAGCACCTTGCCACAAAAGAAAGGTGAGTTAGCCCTTTAGACTCTAAGCCTTGAAACAGAAAATAAATATTTATAGGAGCAAGGACCTTCTTATTTGACTGTCTCATAGACTATTTGCTTCCAAATGAGAGTGAAATGTTGTCCTGGAGTGTAGCCTAGTCGACAGTGAGCTGGCTTGCTAGACTGGGATAGTTTAGTTTAGTAGAAGAATCAAAGTCATTGCACATAGTTTAACCCATAAGTGCTATGTTTTTCTCATTAATTTTGGAGAATCTCAGAATAATGCACAAACTCTGTAGCACCGACGAGAATTCCGTAATAGAGTGGGTAGATTTTTAGCATAATTTCCCAAATTCAAAATAGACTGGGATTACAGTATGCCAGGGTTCAAATTCACGATCGAACAGAAAAAACATCCAGGAAGTGGTTTGTGCCTGGTACGACTGCTCCTCCAGTTGACCCAGCTGTAAATGGGTACCTGACAAAAGAGTTGGAGAAAGTAAAAACAGCAAGGAAGGGAACTGGACTAACCCAACCACACACATCATCTATCTATACATGTTCTTTGCTCGCCAAAAACGGCGCAAATGGCAGAAATAAATGATCTCCAGCTGGAATGGTGTAATGTCACTGTTTTTAGATCTTGTATGCTGCTGAGGCCCATAGTTGAGTTCTCTGGGATGATTGTTCTTCTGAGTGTTTCCTTGGGTCTCCCTCTTTTCTGAACACCCCTTGGTGTCCATTGGAGTGGTTGCAATGGAAGACAGTTGTTGTTCATTCTAAGGACATGTCCGATGTATGTCCATCATTATTTCCGGATGATGTATAGTTGGTTGTCTCAGTTCTTATCGAGTCATTGGTTATAAAATGATCCCAGTGTACATTCAATAATTTTCTTGGACATTTATTTTCAAAGATATTCAGTTTGTTTTCCAGCTCTATTGTTGTCTTCCTCACATACTCTACGGCTAAATGCACGAAGAGTTATCTTCATCCCCAAAGACAATTGCTGCCATGGGACTGACCTTTACCTAAAGTACACTTTTGAATTGAACAAAATAATATTTATGGTTTCCGAACAACATGTGGTGGGCATGTTAGAGTAAAATGGGTTAAAGTTGAAAGAACACTGCCTCGAAGTCTCCCAATGTCTTTACTTTGATTGTTATGTAATCTAGTGTTCCCTAATTTATATTTACTCGGTCAATATAACATCATCTAGTACCAATATAGAGGTAGGTGAGTAGGCTATATGAGATCTGTATGGGCCTAGTAATAAGTTACATACTAAAAATAAAGACATACAACTTATAAACATTTATAATTTAATAAACACATTGAACAGTTGATCAAGGCAATGTTAGGTTAGAAATTCAGAAATAATTATTCATGTGGATCAAATGAAAATATTTGTAAACTGACTCAAATTAAAAGAAAGATTACCTTAAAAAGGATGAGGGATGTGGTTTGTAGAGGATAAAGTATGGTGCATAAGAGAGAAGAGATATCTTTAGTGACACACATTACGACATTTGTTAATGTACTTCAAAAAGCAATGCAAGAAAAACAAAACAATCAAATGAAATAAGCAAGTCAGTCTATTTTACTTCCTTACACACTCACCTCAATCTCTTCAATTTAAAGCAAAACTCTAACAAATGGTATTCTCTCAAAACTCTAACAAATGGTATTCTCTAGATGAAAATGAAAAATGACAGGCTCACAAAATGATATGTATTATTATGTAAGTAGCATGTCCTTTCCAGAACACCACTTCTTACAACTGTCAACCTATTTGGCTGTTACAAGGTTCCTGCCATTACTTACCGAACACGGAGGAGCTATTGGATAAAGACAAAAAAGAACTTGTGTCTGCCAAACTAGATATGGCCGGGTTTCGAACCTGGTACATTGATATTGTGAAATGGATGTTTCACCCCTGGAACATGCTGCCCCCCCCATTACCATTAGCAATATATTTGTTAATTCTGAGCTTGTTCTTCAGTATCTGCACTCTTTACCATTTACTTGGAGGAATTGATCACCTTTGGGTCTGCCTGAAGTGCAGTGAGGTCGATTCTTAACAGAACAGAACAGAGCTTGATCTCCATCTTGTCCTTTTTATGCTTCTTAGCATGTAGTTGTCATACAGCTGGCTCCCTTGTACCAAATCACTTTGTGCGCTTGCATTCCACTCACTGTTGTAAGAACTTGCGTCCTGTAAGAACTTGTGTTCTGTTAGAATTTTCTCTCTGTAACAAATTGCACTCTGCAATAACTTGCGCTCTATAACAACTTGTGTTCTGTAACAACTAGCATTCTGTAACAACTTTGCGCTCTGTAACAACTTGCGTTCTGTAACAACTTGGTCATTTGATACTTGTTCTTGACTTGACTTTGTTCATTCTCAATCTCCCGCTACCAAACCCTGAAAAGGGCTCAAGTAGCAGAATGTAGTCCAGCCAACGGAATATGTTGTGTTGTAGTTTACAGCTTGACTGCGGTATTTGTACCTTTCGGTCTAACATATCCGACTTCAGCAAGCATTTTTTAGTACCTTGGTTAGCATTCCCTTTTTGATCCCTTCTCATAAGCCAGTCTGCTCTGTTACAGCCAGGATCACTGCGTGGAGGTGTAGAAGGGTCTTGGCAGCTCTGGCTCCCTGGCCCTGATGCTAGCAGTCAGCTATGGGTCGCTGACCTCTTCAGCTCATGCAGTGCTCGAATCCTATGTTCCAATGAGTAGGGTTTTTATATATTTTGTTTTATTAGGGGTGAAATGAACGAACCTAAGCAGCACATGATGTGGTGACATCATTGACGAAGCAGCCTATAATTCGCGGCCTTTAAAACCTCTCAGCTACCCCTGGCAATGGGAATGAAGTCATACAAATGTTTGTTTTTTCAGTACATATGGAAGAAAGGATGGGTAACTTAGAAGGGGGAAGAGATAAGAAAGTGGGGGAAAGAATGAGACAGGGTGATGGTCTAATTGAAGGGTGAGGGGGCAGGGGGTGTTGGCAGGTGTGAGATGGACGGATGGAAGAGTGGGGACAGAATGCTATAGGAATGTTGTGTGGCAGGGAATAGGGTTTTTTAACTTAATGAATATCATAATTATCCTGAGCAGCGCCAGGTTAAAGGCTAACAGTTAACTATGCCTTGATAGGGCAGAACCACTAACGTCTGGTCAGGCAAAACATACTGATCAAACATGTCAGTCAGGATCAGGCAAAATATACTGAGCAAGACCCTCACCTCCACTTTCCCACAGTCCTTCCTGGAAATGGGCTGTTTTCATGGCAGCCTGGCTAACGATGGGAGCAATCAATGAGGTCGCTGATTGCCACACAGATGAAGCCAAGCATAGAAAAACCGCCTGAAAGGCCATTGTCACTTTCATCAGCATGCTCGGGATGTGAGGAAAGCTACTACAATCCACCACTTAATGTTCTTTTCAGGGCTCACAAAAGAGTAAACTTACTCATTGTGGTCATTAAGCAACAACAATATCTGTCCTTGTGATTGTCATATTGTGAATATTAATTGTGTTCCCTCTGTCCTTGTGATTATCATATTGTGAATATTAATTGTTCCCTCTGTCCTTGTGATTGTCATATTGTGAATATTAATTGTGTTCCCTCTATCCTTGTGATTGTCATATTGTGTTCCCTTTGTCCTTGTGATTGTCATATTGTGAATGCTAATTGTGTTCCCTCTGTCCTTGTGATGATTATATCCAGTAAATGGTTGCATACACTTTCTCTGACAGGTGGATCACAGTGCAGTGCACCCCTACAGAAGATAGACTCGACAGCGGAGAAGCAGAACAGATTGTCAGCACCTTGTTTGCATGCCTACAAAATAGGGCCATGCACATGAACCCCATCATAATGCATGTGCTGGGACATCAGGGCCTTCCTACCCACAATGCAATCTGCCAGTTTGTGAAAGATGAGCAAGACCTGGACAACTCCATTTATGTATGTTTACTGCGACCATTTGAGCTGATCTCCAAATTTTGTTAATGAACTGGGATCATTAATTGTCAACCTTCCTCTAGCATGTTCGGTCTTGAGTTGTTCTTTTTGCCTCTCTCCAGTTGAGGTCCAGAGACTGGAATTCATGTTCACAGTCTCTTGTCTAGATGTTAATTGGTCGACCTCTCTTCCTCTTCCAATGTGGATTCCATGCCATGGCCTGTCTGACCACGTTTGAACTTAACTGACTTAACTTAACTTCTTTATACTGGTTTAGAAGACTTTACAGAGTCTGTATACAGTCAGTTTCTTCTACTCTACTTGATCTAAAAATAGATACGTGTATTCAATCTTTTATTGAATGCATTAAATGGTCCTGCCTCCACGATTTCCTGTGGCAATGCACTCTAAGCATTCTCTGGCTAAAAAAAATTTCCTAACATCTAATCTGGACCTTACTTAAATTAATTTGTAGCTATGCCAAAACATCTAGAAAGAGAATCGAGTCCTTCAAAGCTAAATGTAACAGAAAGATCCTCAGAATACCCTGGACTGAGAGAAGGACAAACATAGGCATTCAGTAAGAGTTGAACATAGAAGAGAATTTGTTTATCAATTCCAACATGGCCAGAAATTTGAAATACTTTGGTCACATCAAGAGACAATATTCTTGAGATGACAGTGATGGAAGTTATGGTACTGGGCAGAAGAGGCAGGGGTAGACCGAGAAAAGAATGGCACCAAGATATTAAGGAATGCCTGGGCATGACTTTGGCGGAGGATGGAGATTTGGCTAAGGAATTAGTTTCTTTCAGACGTCTGTGATGGAAGCGACGTTCTACAAAGGACATGCTACATGATGATGATGATGAGCTGTGCCGTCTTGTCCTTGCAGCCGGATGTACTTTGAAAAATGTGATTTAATCTAATTAATTTTTTTCCCTTGATTATCTTATACACCTGTATCCCCTAGAATTCTTCTCTTTTCTAGACACTGTAGATTGGTTATTTTATTGAAAGTCAAATACAAAACCCTCCTCAGTAATCTTTTACATGGTGTTGCACTTTAAGCACTGCGAGCAGACAGGAGAGGAAATAGTAAAACTCCTTTTCTGGACTGGAAAGCATTGTCACAACTAGTTAGTTATAGCCTTTTGCGTCTTGACAGACAGTCAGTAAGCTGATCGGTTGTAGAGATGGCGGTGGCTGCATCTGTTCTGGATGGACATAGACTTTCGTGGATGATTCTCGATTGACAGGGATGACAGCGGTGTCCCGAGTCACTTTGTGCATGTCAATTCCAGGACACATGGTCCTAACCTTCCACTTTCCAAGTTTTAAGATGCATTTTCGTCTTTCGGATTGTGACCGATCTGTACACAAAGGTGAGGTGTTTTTCCCCACTGTATTGTTAGATGACTCTGACGCGTCGTCTCCTGCCTTAGGGTGCCTCCCTCCTGATTTTCGGTCGCCTCCCTCCTGATTTTCGGTCAAGGTTTACTTCCCTATCCTAGCGCACTCCTGTACTAATCCACGAGGCAGTGGGGATTTTCTGTCAAGGTTTTCTCCCTTAGCCTTATCCCACAAGGCAATGTGTGGAGCACAGCAACCAGTCCATTCGTCCGGTTATCCTTGTTTAATACACACTCTGGCGGACTTGTTATTTCAGCCTTTAACTGATCAGCACCACCCTGAGCATGCTCAGCGACATACGTTTATAATTAACGCTTCTGCCACAACTGCATAAGCAACTATTACCAACAACCCACTCTGCCACCAGCATCCTGTAAGGCGACACAAAGCAACTGAAAAACATATGCACATTCCACAACTTTGGACGGGGACAAAAGATCTCATTTTCCAGGGACAGGAAATGTTTGATCAAGTGAAAACAGAAGTCATAAACTGCATGACTTCATGAATGCATAACATGGACATCAGAGAATCTAATATTGGCTCTGAGGTCCACAATAGGATTGTCAAGGCAAGTACTGTTTTTGGATGACTGAACAAATGTTTGAGATGACAAGAAGTCAATACTGACAACAAGATTAAGGTCTGTCGTGTTGTGATGCAGACCACCCTTCTATATGCATGCGAAACATGGACAGTCTATAAAAGATATTTAGATAAAATTCAATAAAATTTGGATATAGATAAAATTCAAGACTAGTCTATGCGATGGCAAATGGAGTTTAATATAGATAAATATACAGTCATCCACATGGGTAGATCCAATATGAAATATAATTACAGAATGAGCGAGAACAATATTAGAATGATAGATAAGGAAAGGGACCTAGCGGTTATAATAGATCATACAGGTAAAGTGAGTGAGCAAGTCCAGGTAGCAGTGAATAAGGCAAATGCAATATTAGGTATGATAAAAAGAAATATTAAACATAGGAGTAAGAAATTTATGGTCAAACTGTATAAAGCATTGGTTAGACTTAGATTGGAGTACTGTGTACAGGTGTGGAATCATTTTCGTAGAGGTGATATAAACATGCTGGAAAGGATACAAAGAAGAGCGACAAAACTGATAGTGGGATTCCAGAATTACAGTTAGGAGGAAAGACTCAGAAAAACTGGCCTACCGTGTCTAGAAAAGAAATGAATTCGAGGTGACAATACAAGTTTATAAGATAATCACAGGAAAGGTTAAATTAGACTATAATAAGTTTTTCAAAATGCAACCACCAACGAGAACAAGATGGCAGAGATACAAATTAACTAAGGAGAGGTCCAGATTGGATATTAGGAAATATTTTTTTAGTCAGAGAGTGGTCAATGCTTGGAATGCATTGTCCCAGAAGGCAGTGGAGACAGGGACAGTTAATGCATTTAAGAATAGATTGAATGCGCATAGCTTTTAGTGAAGGGTAATGCAATTGTAACTTGTTGTATACAGACTATGATGAGTCTTCTAAATTAGTATAAAAATGTTAAGTTACGTTAAGATATGTGAGGAAACTCCACCATGCTAACGGTTTATGCAGACTGTTCATAATTGGTTGGCAAAATTTGTTGATGTTGATGAATGCCTACGATGAGTATGTTTACTGTTGGGGTGCTTACCTCCAGGCCGCCCATTACTATGGGAATCACATCGATCCGCAACTCGTTAGCCATGACACAGCCTGATTCCAGGGAGAACTACACGAAAGTGAGATGGGGCCCTGGTCAGTATGCTCACCTGACCCTGCCAAACTCAACAGGGGGAAGCTATCTGACACTCATACCCTGTTGTAGGGAACTGAGATCTGATAGTATGGACATGCTGTTCATGTGTCTGATATGCACATCCCTCAGCAGCTGTTGTTCAGTGAGCTCAACAGAGGCAAGCCTGTGTTGAGTAGACAGAACAAATGATACAAGGCTTTCACAAAGTATTTCGGAACAGTTTCCTCATAAGCTACTTACTCCGGAATGCTCAGCAAGATGCACTGCTATCACGTACTGTGCTCCCATCGACCAGGAGAGAATCATCATTGCGGCGTAGAGAAAGTGAATTTGATGAAAGGATAGAACACTTGGCGCTGTCCAAGTGTTTCCCACGTGCGATAGAGTTGTCTCAATCTGATTGGACTGTAAGGACACATCAGTTCACGTCTGCTGAATACACTTTACTGACGCTGTGCCATCTTCGATTGCGATGGGCAACTATTATTAATATTAGCTTTTAAAATGTTATTTAGTGTGCGTATTTGTGTATTATGGTTGTGAAAGCTGGAAAATGACATCATCGCTTGAAAATAGATTGAATACATTTGAAAATAAATGCATTAGACGTCTGTTGGGTATTAGCTGGAAAAAATTCATGGCTAATAAACAAATACGGCTGCAGTCCAACCAAAATGGTGTTTCAAATGTCATTAGGAACGTTTGGCGTACACCGGGCACGTGCGGGGAGGAACAATAATGGACTCCCATTGCAGGCGATTATGTAAATACCTAGCAGCAAAAGAAGCAGGGTAGACCCAGAGAGACTATGTAGAACTATCCCAAGGTAGGGTGCAATCATGGGGCTATGGAACATACAAGAGCTACAGAGAGTGACGGTAACCGATCAAACTGGAGACTTTTGAGTTCTGCCTTATGCGCCATCTTTGGCGCAAAAAGACTATAGATAGACAGACAGATGGACAGACAGACAAATTGATAAGCATACTGAAAGTTGTTAACATTTAGTTTTAAAATCTTAATACACACATTTTCTTTCAGGTTAAAGGCTGCATTCTGGACAGCTGCCCCAAGCAACCAAATGGGTTGATGGAGAACATCCGAGAGGTGTGCCCCACCCTCTATGATCTTCTCATGCTGCTCATATGCTTGATAAGGACCATATTCCCAGAACTATTTCGTGGAAATCTGCATCTTAGTGACTACGAGACATTCTGTTACAATTCTGGTAAGTCTATCAGTATACATTGTGATAGGTCGCTACCCTCTTGTCTTTTAATAATCCTTACCTTACACATTAACATTTACTAAAGGCTTTGCTTCTTAAACTTTTGGTATTGTTATGTCTTTTAGTAAGCCTTCCTGAAACCTATTGGCTTTCATCAAGATATTTTATTAAACGTTTAAAGAGATTATTCCTATACTACCATGTCTCTTAGTAAAACTTCCTGTAATCTCTTGGCTTTCATCAAGATATTATTAAAAAATGTTTAAAGAGATTCTCCCCACACCATTATTTTTTTGTAAACTTTCTTAAAATCTTTTGGTTTTAAACAAAATATGGGGACTGCGTGGGCTAGTGGTTAAGTGACACGGCTCACAATCCAAAGGTTCTGGGTTCTCTCCCCATCACAGCACCGGCCGTTACCCTGAGGAAGCAAACCCTTAAAAAATGCAGGAGGAAGCAGACCCTTACATAAAATCCATACCGAAGTTGGATGCAATGGGCCAACAGGTGCAAAATAAAAACATAGTACAACGTACACACCACACCGCCCTGGGGAAAAGAGAAATAAGGCCAAAAAAAAAAAAAATATTATTAAACAATTTGTTTATATTTAAAGATATTTTGACCGTATTTAGTTGACTTTTCGTAAATCTTGGTGTAACATCTTTTCTCTTCTTTTTTTGTTTAGAGATTCTCACCATGTAATGTGAATGTAATCTGCTCATGTTAGCCACTTTCAGAAGTCACCACATGTTAGTCGCGGATATTTTAAAAAGTCTATAAGGTGCATGAAATGTGGGTATTTAGAGGATTGGGTCGCATTTCTTGAAAAGAGAGGCAAACAAATGTAGAGGTATTGAAAGAGGGGTTTCATCACTACTGTACGAAAACCTACCTGGAGGCAGGATATATTTCCAGAGGTGGTAGAAAATATACCAGGTATTGGAAACAAAAACTGCCAGACTGAAAAAGAAAGGAGAGATACTACCCTAAGCTTTATATCGAAAAGCTACCCAAGCATGGACTGGACCCATGCATACACCGACGGTTCTGTAACAAACACTACACAGAACGGAGGGGCAGGAGCATTCCTGAACCTACCAAATGGCAGAAAAATAACACTGTCATTCGTTACTGGTAAGTACACAAGCAATTTCAGACCGGAGGCAGAGGCACTGAGGGCGGCAGTGGAAGAAATGGTGACACACAAAGAAAATGAAAGCCATATAGTCCTGCTTACAGATGCTCTCGCCGTAGTCACAGCGCTAAAAAGCCAGAAAAACACTGAGCTTAATGACTTAAGAGCAGCACTCTGCCAACTGTGCCAGCAGTCCGCACCAAAAAGGGTAGTGGTACAGTGGGTCCCATCACACTGCAACATCCAAGGCAACGAGGAGGCAGACAGACGCAAAAGAAGGTGCAAGACTACCACAAACAGATACTAGTATGACATACGAAGAGTCAAAACGGCTTATCAAAGCCAGATACATGACCAAATGGGAAACCGAACATACTGGTTACACCAAAAACGATGCCTATTACCAGTTGAACCGAAGAGAGCAGGTCGTTGTCTTCAGACTTCGCACTGGCCACAATAGACTGAGGTACCACCTATTCAACAAATTAAAGATAGGTGGTACCGACGAATGCCCGTGCGGTACCGGTAAAATGACCGCTGAACATCTGCTGCAGAACTGCCCGACATACGAGGATCAGAGAGAGCAGATGTGGCCACCACCAGTGGAACTGCAAGACAAGCTTTATGGCAGTGTCGACAGCCTCAGGATGACGGCTGCTTTTTTTGAAAAAATAATGGTTACTGTCTGACTGCGTACGAAGAAGAAGAAGAAGAAAGAGGGGGTTAACAAGAATTTATGACTGAAAGCAAAGTTAGACAGTTTAGATATTTTGAGTATATAACAACTTGTTGAAGACACTGGTAGAGTGTAGGGTGGGAGACAGTTGTCCAAGAGGCAGACAAGGTTATAAGTTTGCTGTTGCCATCATGAGATGTTAGAATGCACAATTATGGCAAGAGATGAGTACACCGGAGATCTACTGCAGCCGAACGTGGATGCGGAGATGGTGGTTGAACTCATTTCAGAGATGTAGACCCCAACCCAGTATTCCTACTTTTTTCTTCACCTCCTCTATTGTCTCTTGTTGCCTCTCCCCCCCCCCCCCCATCTTCACAAAACACCCCCTCCCCTCATGCACGCGCACACACACACACACATATCTTCAAGTACATACATACACATCATTTCCTTCAGTTCTATGGGGGGGGGGGGGGGGGAGTGGGAAGAAGGGCCCACATTACCGCCTACCTAGCTGCAAACTGGTACCTGGCTTACAGCTAGGCTAGTTAAGGCAAGGTAGCCAGGAGATGGGAAGGGATCACCTCACATCACACAATCTGAGACCTTGTACTAGGAAGTATTAAACCCTTCATTCTCGACAAGAGTAGCTGCTATTTGCTTGGAAAGTAACAAAGACAATAATAATAATAATAGTTGCCCATTGCAAGCAAAAATGGTGACAGCATCAGACTATTGCTGTGAAATGTGTTCCATGGTGGCTGTAAAGACCAATCTTGGAATGGCACACCCTGCCACATTCAGGGCACATATGTGGGGAGCCGGCTGTGGAATGGTTGTGAGTATTTTTTTTGGGGGCAGCACGTTTTCGCTGAGCCTCCGAGATGCTATACTCTCTGCAATCTGAGCACCTTCGGTGATATTAGCGTGCCAGTTGATACGGTCTTGTACAACCATTCCCTACAGAAAGCACCATAAAACTTGACCAGACAGGCCTTGACATGGAATTCACAGGAGATGAAGAAGAAGATAGGTAGACCAAGAAACAGCTAGAGAAGAGACTGAAAAGGAACAGGTAGAGAGGCAGAAAGGGTAACTCAAGATCAAAGTTACTGGAGAAGGGTTGTCAATTGCCTATGCCTCGAAAGTAGCAAGGAACATTGATTGATTGATTTATTGATTATTGGCTGGCTGTTGTTACTTGTAGATTGTGTTCTTTTGTATTTACTTTTGTAAACTCCTGCACAAAACCTTATACATGCGAAGGCCAGTCTTAGGGCCAGGTGTAACATTTGGACCAAGACCCCACCTCACATCAACGGAAACATACTTTGTCACAGCATTCTAGCCAACAAGGTGGGAGTTGACGAGACCCAGGTGGGAGTTGACGAGACCCAGGTGGGAGTTGACGAGACCCAGGTGGGAGTTGACGAGACCCAGGTGGGAGTTGACGAGACCCAGGTGGGAGTTGACGAGACCCAGGTGGGGAGCCTGCTGAGACACCTTCCATTGCACTAAAGTCACAAAATCCCAGGCCTTCCTTTTTCTGTACGTCCTAGGATGTTAAAAGAGCCACTGATATCAGAGAAGAAGATAACTCAGCATGAACAACATAAAAAAGCGCCATAAATTTAAAGATTGTGTTCCCTTGTCTATACATTTATTTTCCTGCACGTTCACAAAAAAATCTACATTAACGTCAAGCGACAACGGCATAAATGGACATCGACGAGACAACTTGACGATCTCGGCTTTGCCGATAATTTGGCTCTTCTGTCCCATACCCACAGCCAGATGCAGAATAAGATACATATACTCAGAGAGAGGTCACTATAGTTGGGGCTAAAATAACACAGACACAAAACATGGGTTTTGAAAATAAATGCAATTAACAATGATAGAATTGGGTTGGGAGCCACCCACTTTCAGAATGTGGAGTTTTTCATATACCTTGGCAGCGATATAGACATATTAGGAAGTACAGTAAACGATGTTCAATTAATAATACCGAAGGCAAGAGGAGATTTCATTGCATTGGACAATTTATGGAAGTCAACAGAAATTAAAATCACCACCAAAATAAAAATCTTCAACTCCAACATAAAATCTCTTCTGTTATATGGCTCTGAGGAAAAACTATAAGCCCTACTGGAATGATGAGTTGCAGAAAGTGGAAGATGCAGTAACAAATGCTAGGAACATGGCAGAGCGAGAAAAATCCATGGAGGCAAACATCGCCCTCAAAGCCGCAGCGGCGAAATACAAACACGCGCTCAAGCAAACAGCAAGAGAAAGCTGGAAAAATAAAACGGAAAGTCTAAACCTGGACAAAGACGGGAACAAGCTATGGAAGCTAGTCAGAGCCATGAACGACGAAACCCCGTCAAATAAACAAATTACTATCAAGCAGGGCGAGAACTTGATCACAGGTAAGAAAGCCGCAAACGCCTTTGTCGATCACTATGCCAGAGCAAACCACATCGAGGTCCCTGCAGATAAGCATACAGACATTAGCGAAGAGCTAAAGGGACACGAAAACATAAATACGGCTCCCGAAGAGCACATGATGGCCAAACTAACAATGCGCGAAATGGAAGAGGCTATAGGAAACCCTAAAGAAAAGGAAATCTCCCGGAAAAGACGGGATAACAAACGAAATGCTGATGGGGCTGGGCCAAACAGCGAAGAGGAAACTACTATCAGTCCTGAACCAAAGCTGGAAAAGGGGTATTGTACCCCAGGCGTGGAAAGACGCAATACTGGTACCAGTACCAAAAACAGGAAAGGATAAAACAGATCCAAATGGATACAGGCCCATCAGCCTACTGAGCTGTGTCGGCAAGCTGATGGAACGGATGATAAACACCAGACTGATGTGGCATCTGGAAGAAAAACGAATACTAATTCCACAGCAAGCCGGCTTTAGACAGCACAGATCCACTGAGGACCAGGTCATCCTCATAGCCCAGGAGATAGAAGATGCCTACCAGGCACAGAAACACACAGTAGCTGTTTGGGTGGATCTGGAAAAGGCATTTGACAAAGTCTGGAAGGACGGACTTAGAGTCAAGCTAAGAAGAAGTGATGTCTGTGGGAAGATGTACAAGTGGATCAACCACTACCTCAAACAAAGAACGGCCAGAGTCCAAGTACAAGGGCAGATGAGCAAAAAGGTGACACTCGAGCAGGGAGTACCCCAAGGGGGAGTATTGTCACCCACACTCTTCCTGGTATATATAAACGATATTACAGAGAATATACCAAGAAGAGTCCATAGCTCAATGTTTGCAGACGATCTGGCTATGTGGACCTCTGAAAAGAATTTTACCATAGCAAGAAATCGGATGCAGACGGCCCTAACATCGTTGGAAGAGTGGGCGAACTCATGGCTGGTCAAAATAAACGAGGAGAAAACCACGTGCACAATATTCTCGCTTTCATTAAAACCCCAAAGTACCAAATTAAGTCTAAATGGCAAAATCCTGCAGCCAAACGACAACCCAACCTATCTGGGAGTCACATTTGATCGGCGCATGACATGGAAAAGTCAGATTGAGAGAAACCGAATGAAAGCCAGAGAAAGAATGGCAATCATGAGGAAACTTGCTGGCACAAGCTGGGGAGCAGACGAAGGCATACTAAAGAAACTGTACACTGGAAGAGTGAGACCAGTTCTCGAGTATGGCATTGCGGCATGGACAACAGCAGCGAAGGCGAACTTCGATAAAGTTAACAAACTTCAAAACCAAGCCATGAGAATTATAACAGGTGGCATGAAGTCAACGCCAATTGTAGAACTTGAAAAGATTACAAAACTGCAATCCATGACCGATAGAAGAGACTGCAGTGCCCAGCTGCAGTCAGAGAAACTCCGAAGACTGACGGACCACCCAATGTACCAGAGACTAAACAATTTGGGAAATGGGAAACTAAAGCGGAGAAACTTTGCAGAAATAGCCAAAGCAAAGATGCACGAAGATCCCATAAACGCACTAACAACACCAAAACCCATCACTACTGTACGAAAACCTACCTGGAGGCAGGATATATTTCCAGAGGTGGTAGAAAATATACCAGGTATTGCAAACAAAAACTGCCAGACTGAAAAAGAAAGGAGAGACACTACCCTAAGCTTCATAACGAAAAGCTACCCAAGCATGGACTGGACCCATGCATACACCGACGGTTCTGTAACAAACACTACACAGAACGGAGGGGCAGGAGCATTCCTGAACCTACCAAATGGCAGAAAAATAACACTGTCATTCGCTACTGGTAAGTACACAAGCAATTTCAGAGCGGAGGCAGAGGCACTGAGGGCGGCAGTGGAAGAAATGGTGACATACAGTGAAAATGAGAGCCATATAGTCCTGCTGACAGATGCTCTCGCCGTAGTCACAGCGCTAAAAAGCCAGAAAAACACTGAGCTTAATGACTTAAGAGCAGCACTCTGCAAACTGTGCCAGCAGTCCGCACCAAAAAGGGTAGTGGTACAGTGGGTCCCGTCACACTGCAACATCCAAGGCAACGAGGAGGCAGATAGACTGGCAAAAGAAGGTGCAAGACTACCACAAACAGATACCAGTATGACGTACGAAGAGTCAAAACGGCTTATCAAAGCCAGATACATGACCAAATGGGAAACCGAACATACTGGTTACACCAAAAACGATGCCTATTACCAGTTGAACCGAAGAGAGCAGGTCGTCGTCTTCAGACTTCGCACTGGCCACAATTGACTGAGGTACCACCTATTCAACAAATTGAAGATAGGGTGTACCGACGAATGCCCGTGCGGTACTGGTAAAATGACCGCTGAACATCTGCTGCAGAACTGCCCGACATACGAGGATCAGAGAGAGCAGATGTGGCCATTACCAGTGGAACTGCAAGACAAGCTTTATGGCAGTGGCGAGAGCCTCAGGATGACCGCCGCTTTTCTCGAAAAAATAATGGTTACTGTCTGACTGTGTACGCAGAAGAAGAAGATATGGCTCTGAAACATGCAGGACAACACGTGTACTTATGGAAAAAGTTAACACTTTCGTGCAAATGGTTGCCTGCGCAAAATATAAGGGTGGAAATGGTACGACAAGATCATCAAAGTGGAACTGATGGGAAAAACAGGACAAATACCAGTAGAGCATGAAATATGGATGAGTCCATGGTGACGGATAGACCAGACATTACGCTAACAAGGGGATAACATTACCAGACAAGCTCTGTTCTAGAATCCACAGGGCAAGAGGAAGACCGAGACACTCATGGAAAGAGAGAACTATAAGCAAATATAAAGGCAGCAAACATGACAGGGACAGAATTAGCTCAGATGGCTCATAATAGGAAGACTTGGCGAGTATTTATTGAGGACCTATGCTCCACAGGGAGCTGACATGATTTTGATTGATTGATTGACACAAAAAGTGGGACGTTTTCAGCATAGGTGGATGTCAGATCCCAGAAATTAGAGGCATGCTGGGATCAAGACGCTTAGCAGCGCATAAGTTGCAATGATCAGCGACCCATAGCTGACTCTTAGCTGACTGTTAGCTGACTGTTAGCTGTTACCAGAGCTAATACCCTTCAAACCTCTACACGTTGATCCTGGATAACAGGCTGCATTCTGATAATGTGGCAAAACCAATTCATCCTCTATTGCTCGATGTACTGTAGATAGGGAATTGTTCCAATCTTCTCCTGAATACTTATATTTGGGATTCTGTATCTTCTGGTGTTAGTGACCTTTGCTAACTTTCCTTCCTGGGTTTTAGTCAATGCCCATGTCTGGAACTGGTAGCACAGTGTTGGGATGAAGATACTATTTATCATAGGCTTTTTTACTTGGAGGGAAATCATGGGGTGTCTTAGCAGTGGAGACAGCTGGTATGTGACAGTGTTTGCCCTCTGCACTCTCTCTTTATCTCTCTGTTGAGTCTGCCATCCTCAGTAAAAACAGCTCCTAAATATCTAAATTCTTATACCTGCTTTATTTTTGTTTCATTCACATGAATATCAAGTATGGAGTGCTTTCATTGCTGAAAGTGCGGACAACCAAGCACGAACTCCGTAGCTAATGTTCCCTGACTTGGTCAAGTATCTATTTACAGCTGGGTCGATCAAAAGAAGCCGTCATACCAGGAAAAAAAACCATGACATGTCCGGTCTGTGCACGATGTGATTTGAACCTGGTACGTTGGGATTGTAAGCAAAGTTCACAACCACTATACTACTGGCGTTATGTACTTCTCTGAAACTAGGTGGAGGTAGGAAAGTAAAAAAGTTCATAGCATAATTCTTAGCATTACTGCCATAGAGTGTGAGATGTTAGCGATCTCACATTTCAAAGGCTCGGCTATATGAGGGCAGTAGACATCACCTCTCCCTCGCCCGCTTTTACTTCCAGGACTGAACTGGTACCCATTTAAGGTTGGGTCGACCTGGGAGCCGTTGCGGTCTGAAAAAAACATTTCCGCCTCAACTGGGGAATGAAACCAGGACCACTCAAATGCGTAGCCAGCTCGCTAACCACTGCGCTACCTGGCTCCCTATACTTTGACTATTCCATCTCATTTGCAGGGTGTAGTATACTTATGAAATACCTGGATGGGTCCATATATGAGTTTTACGAATCAGAAGACGAAAACCGTTCAAATGATGAAGCGGAGGCCGAGGCTATAAAAGCAGCAGTTGAGATTTTGCACCAACAGCTTAACTTGGGCGAATTGTTTCCGATAGACTCTGTGATTTGTAATGACTCCAAGTTGGTTCTGGAGGCGCTGAAGCCCAACCCATACAACAAAAAATAGAAATTCATAATTTGGAGGGCATTAGACAACATTATCACTGCCCAAGGGATTAATGTCACCTTGCAATGGATCCCTGGACAAAGTGGGCAACAATAAAACAAGATGGCTGACAGATTGGAAAAAAACAGGAGCCTTCAAACAACAATTAGTAACCACGCAGTAAAACAAATTATTAAGAATAATACCAGGGAAATCTGGATGAACAGGTGGGCGGCGAGAACAATGGGTCACAGTGTATTTAGTGAAATGTCACAGCCAAAAAGTAATGATGACATAAATAAACTAGTCTACTCAGTTGTAAATGTGTACTTGACTCTGGTATAGATAGGTAAGTCAAGGCAGCAGGGAAGGAAACTTGTCATGCTAACTCTCAATAGACAAAATCTGCTACAATGAAGTGTCTCATTCTTCATGGTGGTTGTGGCAGTAACACTAGACATCTGCAAAAACTTTCTGTCATTTTATTGTCAGGTACATGGCCTCAGTTGTACCTGTACTCCATGATGGACCCCATTGTGCCATACATGGGAGTGGAGAAGGCCATCCGTATTCGAGGTGATGCAGGAGTGCCTTTGGAGATGAGGTGCTGGAATGACACGGAACATGCACGTCACTTGTTTGTTCACGGACAAGAGTATGCAGATCTGTGCCTGAAGTTTGTACAAGATTGCCTAGCTCTGCCTTAGGTTTGGATGTTGGATCAAGAGAACATGGAAACCCATGTGAAACAGGTCGAGGTAGTTCTTCAGTAGATACTGTTGTAAGGTCAGTGATGTAGTAGTGATGTTAGTCTGCTTTTTCTTTTTATTTATTCATTCTCAATTTTCCACTACCAAACCCTGAAAAGGGCTTTACAAGTAGCAGAATGTAGTCCACAGACCGGAATGCATTGTGTCGTAGCTTGACCTCGATATTTGCACCTTTAGGTCCAACATATCCGACTTCAGCAGACATTATTGAGTACCGGGTTGCCTTCCATCTTCAATCCCTTCTACTTAGCCAGTCTGCTCTGTTGCAGCCTATGATCCAGGATCACTGCATGGAGGTGTAGAAGGGTCTTGGCAGCTCTGGTTCGCTGGCCCTGACGCTAGCAGTCAGCTATGGGTCGCTGACCACTGCAGCTCATGCGCTGCTCAGCGTCTTGATCCTGTCAGTCTGATTGAGATTGTGGTAAGGTGGTGATGTGTTAGTGATGTCAGTCTGATTGAGATTGTGATAATGTAGTGATGTGTTAGTGATGTCAGTCTGATTGAGATTGTGGTAAGTTGGTGATGTGTTAGTGATGTCAGTCTGATTGAGTGTCTTGTAAGGAGGTGATGTGTTAGTGATGTCAGTCTGATTGAGATTGTGGTAAGGAGGGTGATGTGTTAGTGATGTCAGTCTGATTGAGATTGTGGAAAGGTGGTGATGTGTTAGTGATGTCAGTCTGTTTGAGATTGTGGTAAGGTGGTGATGTGTTAGTGATGTCAGTCTGTTTGAGATTGTGGTAATGTGGTGATGTGTTAGTGATGTCAGTCTGATTGAGTGTCTGGTAAGGTGGTGATGTGTTAGTGATGTCAGTCTGTGGTAAGGTGGTGCTAAGCATACAGGATCTGTATACAACAACATTTGTGAAGATGTTTGTTTATATTCCACATTCTCTGTGAGAGCCTAGCAAGTGTTGTGGAGGCCATTCTTAGTCTCCTTTGCAGCTCTGCATCCAATAAAAGGGAGTCAGTGATGATAGATCCAGCTCTGCATCCAATAAAAGGGAGTCAGTGATGATAGATCCAGCTCTGCATCCAATAAAGGGAGTCAGTGATGATAGATCCAGCTCTGCATCCAATAAAAGGGAGTCAGTGATGATAGATCCGAGGTAGTTAAAGTTATTTACCACCTCCAGATTTTTATTGCTTAAGATAATGTTGCGAAGGTTACCAAACATATTTTTGTGAAGGTTTGTCTTCGTGGACCAGAGCTCAGTTCATAATTGCCTTAAGTATATGACAGTCTTGTAGTGTATGTTCGATTGTGTGTGCTACTTTCCCGCACAAACATAAGGACGATGGAGCCAGCCACGTTTAGCATGTGTAAGTGATCATTCCATCGGTTATGTCACATTCTCATGTGGAACAGGATCACCTGCTCCGCTCGATGAAGACAGTGATAGGTGTCTTTCGTTTGGTCAACTTTCATTGTATTGCTGGGATAGTTATAAAAACATTTTTAGAACGTCCTGTACCTTGCAACACTCCTCTCCCTCACAAATCAACTTCCTTCTCTCCACATCCCATCAAAGGTGTGTCATGTAACATGGTCTCCCAAGATATGCCCTTCCCCCTTCTAATTTCCCACTCTGACCATAAGTCCCTCCTCATCCTGCCCATCCGTCTCACCCCTTCCCCTCCTTCAGTTGATATTTCTAATAGACTTTCAATGAATGAATTCAATCTTAATTGTATTATGCATTTCTTATTTCAGTTTTGTTCTTTTAAATCGATCTTATAACAAAATCAAGCTTGCAATTTGCTGAAGATGTTTAGTGGGAATTGAAAGTATCATTTGGGCATGTGCATTACACTTCAAGCCAAGCAAATTGGGTCACAGAGGGCACCATTCATATTTTTCTATACTGCCATTGCTCATGTTTCGAGAAATTATATAACATTTTGCTTTGTAGATTTTTGGTTCTAATTTGGACTAAAACCCGAAAAGTATCACAAGGATTGCTATTTTATTAAAGCTGTAACCAAAGATGTGGACGTGCATGAGCAATTGACTTTTTCTTTGTAGACAGACACACATTCTCGCGTCTAAGAGATACTTATAAAGATACTAATATTCAAATAATTTAGTTCATGGTTTTTATTTGTTTGTCCAGCCCTTTATAAAGGTCTGTTCAGGTTGAAACATTGTTACATCACTATCTCTGGGTTTTCAAGGGTTTTTTTTGCGTTCGCCTTATTTATTTAATCCCCAAGGCGGTGTGCGCTGCACTGTGGTTTTTATTTTGCGCCTGTCGGCCCAGTGCATCCGACTTCAGCATGCATTTTATGTAAGTGTCTGCTTCCTCCTGCATTTTCTAAGGGTTTGCTTCCTCTAGGTAATGGCCGGTGCTGTGATGGGGATCGAACCCAGCACCTTCACCTTGTGAGCCGTGCCACTTAACCACTAGTCCACGCCATCCCCGTGCAGTAACGTGTTTTAGATTCCTTGCTTTACAAGAAAGTGTAAAGCGGTGGACAACATAGGATGATCTCAGAGAGGCCGAGGACTAGAGCGTACAAGGCCATGAAGAGAAGATAAGATACAGCATCCTACCTTCTCTCTGTTACTTATGCACATAAAGGTAGAAGAGGAGCGACTAAGTAAGATTTGAAAAAGGCCCTCTTGGCTTTTGTCTAAAGATCTTAGAACACAATCAAATCGACACTTTCATACACTTAAATACTTTAATATGTTGAACATAAAAGGGCAAATAAGTTAAGCAATATTTAACAATAAATAATGATAATAAATATTGCTGAGTTTTCGCACAATCCAATTAATATTATTTACCCAAGACACGCTAATTGTTATTTTATTTGTTGACTTTTCGTGTCCTAGGCAACACGTCAGACATCGTGTTTCCAATGTCCAGGCACGTGGATTGACCTGTCATGTCGCCTCAACATGTCATCCATATTGCATGTTTCTGAAAGGTTTGGGACGCTCACCACAATCGCAAGTCTCATTATCCCCATCTCTTTTAAGGTCTGTCTGCATCGTGATACACCAGTTCAGAGTCAATTTTGTGGTATCCAGTCACAGGTTCCTTCTGCATCTGGATCAAGTGGACCTGCGACAGCTCATTCCATTTCTCAATGTGGTATTTTCAGGACTAGTCTGTAAGTGCCGCGTAGACTGTAAGAAACTCCACAAAGTGCACTGCACCTAGTGTCACAACATAGAGTGTCCTTGAGTCCTTTGCCAGTTTCCTAGTCCAGTATCTAATGTGACACTATTTCGTGTCCTTAGTTGCGCTAAGTCTATTATATATGTTTGTCATTTAAAGTAGGTTTTAGGCACCCTGACGGCCAGTCTTATTTATTGCTGTAATAATACGGTTTACACGTATAGAATTTGTCGAAACTGGCACGGTGTACTCAGATACGAAGATACACAGGACTGTTGCTGATGTTCGGATGACCTCTGGCTGTGTTGTCCATGTTGGGACTAGTCAATTTTCAGATGATGTTATTTCTTGCGTGTCTTCCGTTTTGTGTTATTGCCCAACGAAATCAGGGAGGAAGACTAACGTCTGGCCAGGCACAGCATACTGATCGGAGATGTTAGTCAGGGTCAGGCAAAATATACTGATCAGAGATGTTAGCCAGAGTCAGGCAAAATATACTGACCAAGACCCCCACCTCGACTTGCTATTAGTCCTCCCTGGAAACTGGCTGTTTTCATGGCAGTGTGGCTAACGAGGTGCGTGAGTGACGTGGTCCCTGTAGCAGTGAGCAACACACAGATGAAGCCAAACATAGCACAACCGCCCGGAGGACCTCCTGATCACCTTTATCGGCGCGATCTGGATGTCAGGAAAGCTACCCCATACCGTCAAGCAGAGCGGCCACGACGCTCTTCAACATGGTATCTGCTGCGTGGCTGTGCCACTGTGCCGCTGAAGTACATATACAATATAGGACGTATGGGCAGATATTCAATCTTGTTTGCTTACAGTCCCTCACAAAGGTGAAAGGTGCAACCATCTTAGCTCTCCTCTTTGATAATGAACAGAGTACGTAGACATCCATGAATGCGTTTTCAACTGCGAGCACTGCCGAAGACGGATGTGTCTGACCGGAAGGTGCAAATATCGCAGTCAAGCTGTAAACTGGTGACACAACACATTCTGTTCTCCGAACTACATCTTGCTACTTGCAAAACCCTGTTCAGGACTTGGTAGCGGGAGGTTGAGGATGAACGCAGAAGAAGAAGAAGCAGAATGAGCTGCGCGCATTAACTTCAAACCAAGAACACAGAGATGATGTCCCAGTAGCTTTCAGAACATAGCCCTATCAAGAACCAAAACATCATTAAACAGGGTCAACATTTTATCAGAATAACGAATATCGACTGTGATGTCCACAACAGAATGGCCAAGGCAAGTACCGCTTTTGAAACTTGACGTGAACATGTTCACCGATGACGTGAACATGTTCACCGATGACGTGTACATGTTCACCGATGACGTGAACATGTTCACCGATGACGTGAACATGTTCACCGATAAGGAATCGTTGTTGCCACAAGAAGAAGGTATGTCGTGCTGTTATGCTAACCACTCTTATTTACGCCTGCGAAGAATGGTTAAAAAAAATAATAGACGTGTTAGGAAACTCAACCATTTCCATACTAGCTGTCTCCACAGACTGCCAAGGATAAGCTGACAGGATACAGCACACAATTATTGAAATTATCAACAGGTCCAAGCTCCTGGACATCCATATGCTGCTGGAGAGTGCATGCATAAGATGGACTGGGCATGTCGTTCGCATTCCTGATAAACGTATCCCTGAGCAGTTGTTGTATGCGGTGAGATCAGAACAGGCGAGCGCTCGTCAACGGGACAGAAGAAACGATATTAAAACAACTTTCTGAACAGTTTCCTCGTTGATGTAGCCTTCTGGAAACTCCGTGCTCTGGACCGCTCAGCCTGGCACACTGCATTACATACGGTGTTCGCGTCATGAGCAGAGAATCATCGCTGTGGCCCAAAACAAAGCTAGTAAGACAGACGAATTACCGACGCCGTCTATGTGTCCAAAGTGCTGTAAAATTGGTTACGAATGTACAGTCTTGCTCGGTAACATCTGACTACACACATCCGACACTGTCACCATCTTTGCTTGTGATGGCCAACTATTAAAATACTGCTGACTTACGTAGGAAATTTTCCTCAATTTTAGATTAAGACATGCATCTGCTACTGTCGTTTGGCTTGAAATGTCAGAAACATCGTGGAATAAATTTCCAGTGACTCAGACGTGGAACGACCATCTGCCTTTGTTGTTGCTGCACTATCCTTGAATCTGACAGTCAAGTACAATTTGATAACTAGGCAGACTTTAGAGTGACACAGCATTGTTTCCTATCTTATTCTTACTGAATTATAGTGTTACGCGCCTTCAAAAGACCAGAAATTGGCTTGCCCTGGCTTCGTTCGTTCTCAATCTCCCGCTACTAAACCCTGAAAGGGCTTAAGTAGCATTATGTAGTCCAGATAACAGAATGCGTTGTGTCATAGGTGACAGCTTCACTGCGGTATTTGCACCTTTCGGTCCAACACATCCGACTTCAGCAAGCATTTTTTTAGTACTGGGTTAGCATTCTCTCTTCGATCCCTTCTCCTTAGCGAGTCTACCCTGCTGCAGCCTGTTATCCAGGATCACCGCGTGGAGGTGTAGAAGGGTCTTGGCAGCTCTGGTTCGCTGGCCCTGATGCTAGCAGTCAGCTATGGGTCGCTGACCACTGCAGCTCATGCGCTGCTCAGCATCTTCTGACCAGTAATTAAACGCGTCTTCAATCCATCATCCGCTTCGGTTTGTTTTTAACATCGTGTGAAGAATTAGCGGCAATGTTTGCAGCACACCACGAATTGTTACAAATGGGGAGCAAGAATGCGACTTCCAGCAGTGGCACCAAGAATTCAAGAAGTGCTTCAAGACACTCAGATTATATTTATAATCTACTGCATCCAACCAAACCCCAGTCGACTAGAATACATCTAGCAGCCTGGCTATGTTGAGCTAGAGAGATGCAAACATCACAACCGTTCCTCCAGTAAATTCCAAGTCTAGGGCATGTCACGACTTCAGAAGACCATACTTGGAGAAAATGGAGGTCAACTTGTCCCCAAGTAGCGTAATCTCGAATTTAGAATAATTAAAACGCAGATAAACGATTGACATACTACGCATATATAATCTAAACAATGCCTATCACGGAGAGACCAGACGTCTGGTCAGACAAAACAAGCTGACCGGACATGTTAGTCAAGGTCAGGTATTATATACTGGGCAAAATCGCGACAACGACTGTCTCGCAGTTCTTCCTTGAAACGGGCTGTTTTTACAGCAGCCTTGCTAAGAGGTTGGGGATCGACGTGATCCCCGTAGTAGTGAGCGACATGCAGATCAAATCAAGCATATCACAACCGCCTGGAGGTCCCCGGTCCATCTTCATCAGGAATACCGGCGTGTGAGGGAAGTTATTGTAACTCGTAACTTAACGCCTTTTTCAGGACGAGCAAATATAGCAGATCCTACTCTTTGTGGGCATTCAACAACAACAATACCCATCTTAGAATAAGAAATATAGATTCCGAGGTTAACAAATCAATGTTGTGGAAGAACTCATTGCATTCTGAAGCCAGCGTATGATCTCAAGTGAATGAACCTGAAGACTAAGCTGAAAGTGTACTGTGGAACAGCTATTGAAACTTCCATTATTAATTGTTTGTCTGCCTGGGACACAAGCATTTGAGGCCTGTGTGGTCTATGCTGGATGATAGAAAGGTTAACAAGTTATTCAGGCTATACATTTGTCTGATTGAACTCAGACTACATTACATAGACGCAAGACTAGCTTCTTGACTAACACTTCTTCTGGTTATTTCTGTTCTTTCAGTTCCTTTTGTTTCTTCTGGTTATTTTTGTTCTTTCAGTTCCTTTTGTTTCTTCTGGTTATTTTTGTTCTTTCAGTTCCTTTTGTTTCTTCTGGTTATTTTTGTTCTTTCAGTTCCTTTTGTTTCTTCTGGTTATTTTTGTTCTTTCAGTTCCTTTTGTTTCTTCTGGTTATTTTTGTTCTTTCAGTTCCTTTTGTTTCTGATTGTTCTCCCGATTCTTCTTATTAATCTGGTCTTTTTGTGTGCCCAACGACCTGATGGGTTACGGGATGAACTGAACTGAACCTGGTTCTTCTGGATCTTCTTGTTCTTTCCACGTGTCTCTCAAACTGCTGTACACTGTCAGGGATCTTCACATCTACTTGTCGTTAGTGCTGATTATAATTTCTGTTGTAGATTAGACGTCAGTGCCATACCGTCCAATGTTGCTCTCTTTCGCTGTCTCGTTGTCCTGCATTGTTATCTATTATTTGTAGTGGGATATAACCATGGACGTCACACAACATACCCCAGATGAAATACAGCCCAAATACAGGTGCTGTCCAAGTTTACAGACTCGTCTAAATGTGGGAACTGTCCAAATGTGGGAACTGTCTAAATATGTGGACTGTCTAAATGTGGGAACTGTCCAAATATGTGGACTGTTTAAATTTAGGAACTGTCCAAATATGTGGACTGTCTTAATGGTGGAACTGTCCAAATATGTGGACTGTCTAAATGGGGGAACTGTCCAAATTTGCTGGACTGTCTAAATGTGGAAACTGTACAAATATGAGGGCAGTCTAAATGTTGGAACTGACCAAATACCGGGCGGTCCAAATGGGGGAACTGTCCAAAAATGGTGGCGGTCTAAATGTGGTAACTGTTCAAATACGAGTACTGTCTAAATGTGGAAACTGTTCAAATACAGGGTCAGTCCAAATCTGGGACCATCCAAATTTGGGAACTGTACAAGTATGTGGACTGTGTAAATATGTCAACTGTCTAGATGTGGGAACTGTCCAAATACGGGGTCAGTCCAAATCTTGTACCTGTCGAAATGTGGGAACTGTACAAATATACAAATATGAGGACTGTCTAAATGTGGGAACTGTCCAAATATATCGACTAATATATTCCAAACTAATTTGGACTAATATATATTCGAATATATAGAAATATAGGAACTGGAAATAAGCAAACTGTCTAAATGTGGTAACTATCCAAATACGCAAACTGTCGAAATGTGGTAACTATCCAAATATGCAAACTCTCTAAATGTGAGAGCTCTCTAAACACGGAGACTGTTTAAATGTGGAAACTGTAAATACAGGGACTGTCTAAATGTGGAAATTGTCTAAATACGGGTGCTGTCTAAATGTGTAAACTGTCCAATTATAGGGACTGTCTAAATGTAGGAACTGTCCAAATACGTGGATTGTCTTAAAGTGGGAACTGTCCAAATACGGGGATTGTCCAATGATGTGGAAACTGTCCAAATACGGAGACAGTCTAAATGTGGGAACTGTCCAAATACGGGGGACGTTCAAATGTGATAACTGTCCAAATACGAGGACTGTCTAAATACGGTTACTGTCTAACTGTAGGAACTGTTTAAATGCAGAGACTGTCTAAATGTGGGAACTGTCTAAATGTGGGGACTGTCCAAATACGGAGGTTGTCCAAATATGCAAACTGTCGAAATACGGGGTCTGTCTAAATGTGGGAATTGTCCAAATACGGAGGCCGTTCAAATGTGATAACTGTTCAAATACGGGGACTGTTTAAATTCGAGGACTGTCTAAATGTGGGAACTGTCCAATTGCGGGGACTGTCTAAATATGGGAACTGTCCAAATACGGGGACTGTCTAAATGTGGCTACTGTCCAAATACGGGGACTGTCTAAATGTGGCTGCTGTCCAAATACGGGTACTTTCTAAATGTTGGGGCTGTCCAAATACTGGGCCTGTCTAAATGGCGGAACTGTCAAATACGAGGCGATCCAAACGTGGGAACTGTCCAAATACGAGGTTTGTCTAAATGCGATAACTGTCCAAATACGCTGTTTGTCTAAATGCGTTAACTGTCCAAATACGCGGTTTGTGTAAATGCTCTAACTGTGGAGATACGGGGACTTTCTAAATGTAGCAACTATTCAAAATTGTAAGGATTTCAAAATTACGGGAACTGCCCACAATTTTAAGGACTTCTAAAATAATGGGACTGCACAAATAAGTGGACTTCCCAAATTCACGGACTGCCAATCTACGTGGGCTGCCCACATATTGATCTCCCCACAAATCTAAGACATAAATGAATTGACCGTGTAAGGACACCATGTACAGCAGCTTAGCGCTATGATTTCATAATAATACAACAATACATTCTAATTGATTGAACAGACTATGAATGTCGTTGCCCGTTTAAAAGTTGCTAACTGATAACATCTTTACGCAGATGTAAGAGCCCTGTCACCATTCAACATCCACGATCGTGTTGTGAAACAAAATATTGATGCCAACTCGTCGCTTTCAAATTTCACCAACAAACCAACGGAGTGATAATTCAACGTGTGTTTCAGTATGTACATCTAGCAAACTAACATACAAAAATTATGTGAGACGGCTTCATTGCTTTGCCGATCGTATTAAAAAGATATATATTGCATTAGTCGTTAAATCTGTATTAAGTTGGAATGTAAACACACTCAATTATTGAGAATGAGGTCTTGTTTCTGTAAACCTGGAACAGCTATGTTCAGAAAGCAGAAATCCTAAAAGCACCTCAAGCCAGGATCATACAGTTCCCTGTGGATCTTTCTTAAATCGGCAGGAGAATTTTTGTGTCCACTAATTTTGTATTTGAAAATGCATCCATAAGGGTCAAGCTTGGCCCAGCTAAACTCCGCTTCTCCGATCCTTGGGACTGCTGCTCTATCAGCCACCAGACCAGTCAAGAACACATCCTCTAGGAATAAATTCTTGACGTAGAGGGATTCTACGTACAGTCTCAGAACCGCTGTGGTGGACATGGTGTAGGCTGTCCCAGACACATAGTTTGGGAATATCTTGGAGGGATATTCCTCTCTGGTAACATACCACTTGTTCTTCTGGTCTCTGAACGGCTCGGTGTTATGGTGAACTGCCCCCATGATAAACATTGGCCCTCGTGTCAGCTGTTCTCTAACTTTAGCAAGTAGACGAGGAATGTTTATGTACATGTCGTCATCTGCTTTCAACACAAACGTCGAGTCAAAGCAATACGTACTGACCCACTTCATCAAAGCCAGTGTCTTTAAGCTCAAGTTACGATATGAATCTAGAAAACTCTCTTGAATAATGTCGCTGTATTTCAAGGCTTCAGCGTTGATTTGTTCCTGTATTTTCTGATCTTTGGTTGCGGCCAAAAAGAATAGAAAAACCGCATTATTTGCAAGGTCTTTTCCATACTGTCCCCAGGTTTCTCGTATAGCCTGACGAGCATTCACATTGTTTGCATGGCTGGGGATTCCTACTACAAGCTCTATCTTTCTTCCATTGCACGCGATTGGGACGTTGTGGATATAGTTAAAATCGTGGGGATTTATGAGTTTCCTATCACTTAGCGCCACTTTCTTTCTGAAAGTCTCTAGTATTTTGGAAACTCTCGGCGTGGCATGAACATCGGGGAAATCTTCTTCGTACCATCTGTTGACATAATTCGCGTTGTCGTCACCATTTGCACTAGTGCCTGACTCATTCAAAACGAACAGTAGACTATCCTGAGACTTATCTATACTCCAGGCAGGCATAAGGCGATCTGTAGAAGCCTCTACACTTCTATGTCTTGGTCTAGACCCGCTTCCTTTGAGGGGAGACTTGTTGGATTCCGAGAATACTGCCAGTAGTATCAGACAGCTGACGAGAAACACGGAGCCAAGCACGTAGCGAGCCAAGTTGTACCTGAAGCAGTCAAGTCTGTGACTGAAAGAAAAATACAATAAATGTCAAGGAAGGCCATGAAAAGTTGGTCCTGCTATAACAAATGATAGCGATACATAATTGTTGTTGTTAACGTGATACAATGGTTTTTCTCGATAACACAATGGACTCTAAATTCCAACTGTTTGTCGCAAGAGGGTTCATACCACAAGATAAATGGTGAACAAATAAGAGAAATCAGGATTTTCAAAGTTGGCATATATTACTATAACTGTTTGAATTCATTTAAAACGTTATACAAATTATTAATTATATGTTTATTGAAATGTTTAAGTTTCAGACATTCTATCAACAATAATATACTTATTACTTTTTCTTCTTCTTCATCTTCTTCTTCTTCTTCTTCTTCTTCTTCTTCTTCCTCTTCCTCTTCTTCTTCTTCTTTTCTTCTTCTTCTTCTTCCTCTTCTTCCCCCTCTTCTTCTTCTTCTTCTTCTTCTTTTCTTCTTCTTCTACTACTACTTCTTCTTCATTTTATTTTTCTTCTTCTTCTTCTTCTTTGTCTTCTTTTCTTCTTCTCCTTCTTCTTCTTCTTCGTTTCTTCTTCTTCTTCTTCTTCTTCTTCTTCTTCTTCTTCTTCCCCCTCTTCTTCTTCTTCTTCTTCTTCTTCTTCCCCCTCTTCATCTTCTTCTTTTTTTCTTCTTCTTCTTCTTTTTCTTCTTCTTCCACTACTACTTCTTCTGCATTTTATTATTTTATTTTTCTTCTTCAGGGGACAAGTGTCGCATAGGGTGGTTACCCGATGTGGAAGTCCATTTTAATAGATTCAAACACTAGAGCAAAGTAGACCCGCAGCCTGTTAGGCACCATCTATGCTGCTGTAAACAAACCTCCTAATCATGGTCGGTATTATGCTATGTGACAGAGTCGCCTCTTACGACATGCTCAATGTGGGGCAGTCGTGCTGTTCTTATCCTTGTCATACACAAAGACCACAGCGAACCACTCGGAGAAACCATATACAGACACAAAATTAACTTAACTTAACGTTTTTATACTGGTTTAGAAGACTCATCAGAGTCTGTAGACAACCAGTGCCATCTTTATTACCATACTCTGAAAACTATACACATCCAATCTATTCTTAAACTGTCTCTACCTCCACCACCTCCTGGGGTAATGCATTCCAAACTAAAAAAATATTTCTTTGTCTGTCTAGGGCTTAACAGCATGGAATTAGAAAACTATATGTCTAATTATTTCCTGGACCTTTCTTTAGTTAATTTGTATCTGTGCCCTCTTCTTCTCGTTGGCGGTTGCATTTTGAAAAACTTGTCATAGTCTAATTTAACATGTCCTGTGATTATCTTATAAACCTGTATTACGTCACCCCGAATTCTTCTCTTTTCTTTACACTGCAGACGGTTTCTCTGAGTCTTCCCTCCTAACTGTAATTCCCGAATCCCACTATCAGCTTTGTCGCTCTTCTCTATATCCTTCCAGCATGTTTATATCCCCTCTACGATAAGGACTCTACACCTGTACACAGTACTCCAATCTAGGTCTAACTAAAGCTCCATACAGTTTGTTATCACTTCAGTACTCTTATGTTTAATATTTCTTTGTATCTTCCCCAACAACACATTTGCTTTTTTCACTGCCACATGGACTTGCTCACTCTCCTTACCTGTATGCTCTATTATAACAGCTAGGTCTCTTTCCTTATTGATCTTTCTAATATTCCTCTCTACTATTAAGTAGCTAGCTATATACCATATTTGATCTGTCAGTGTAGTTAACTGTACATTTATCTACATTAAACTCCATCTGCCAGCTCTGACCATTCTTGATTATATCTAAATCCGACTTCAACATGTCCACCTCTGCTTGTGCGTAGGCAGTCATTTTCTATCAGCAAATGGTAAAGTGTAGCGATACTAAAAGCTCATGTAAACTTTTGGCTTTACTCGCTATTGATCCTCCTCACAGTCATACCTCCCAACTGATCCATCCTCACAGTCATACCTCCCAACTGATCCATCTTCACAGTTCTAACTCCCAACTGATCCTCCTCACAGTTCTACCTCCCAACTGATCCATCCTCACAGTCATACCTCCCAACTGATCCTCCTCACAGTTCTACCTCCCAACTGATCCATCCTCACAGTCATACCTCCCAACTGATCCATCCTCACAGTCATACCTCCCAACTGATCCATCCTCACAGTCATACCTCCCAACTGATTCATCCTTACAGTCATACCTCCCAACTGATCCTCCTCACAGTCATACCTCCCAACTGATCCATCCTCACAGTTCTAACTCCCAACTGATCCATCCTCACAGTCCTACCTCCCAACTGATCCATCCTCACAGTCATACCTCCCAACTGATCCATCCTCACAGTCATACCTCCCAACTGATCCATCCTCACAGTCATACCTCCCAACTGATCCATCCTCACAGTCATACCTCCCAACTGATCCATCCTCACAGTCATACCTCCCAACTGATCCATCCTCACAGTCATACCTCCCAACTGATCCATCCTCACAGTCATACCTCCCTACTGATCCATCCTCACAGTCATACCTCCCAACTGATCCATCCTCACAGTCATACCTCCCAACTGATCCATCCTCACAGTCATACCTCCCAACTGATCCATCCTCACAGTCATACCTCCCTACTGATCCATCCTCACAGTCATACCTCCCAACTGATCCATCCTCACAGTCATACCTCCCTACTGATCCATCCTCACAGTCATACCTCCCAACTGATCCATCCTCACAGTCATACCTCCCAACTGATCCATCCTCACAGTCATACCTCCCAACTGATCCATCCTCACAGTCATACCTCCCAACTGATCCATCCTCACAGTCATACCTCCCTACTGATCCATCCTCACAGTCATACCTCCCAACTGATCCATCCTCACAGTCATACCTCCCAACTGATCCATCCTCACAGTCATACCTCTCTACTGATCCATCCTCACAGTCATACCTCTCTACTGATCCATCCTCACAGTCATACCTCCCAACTGATCCATCCTCACAGTCATACCTCCCTACTGATCCATCCTCACAGTCATACCTCCCAACTGATCCATCCTCACAGTCATACCTCCCAACTGATCCATCCTCACAGTTCTAACTCCCAACTGATCCATCCTTACAGTCCTACCTTCCTGCGCTACTTACACCTGGTTTCAAGTCAATCATACAATCTGTGATATGCTGTGTTTACAATGCCCGTCCTTTAACTGACAACCATTGCTTCCAATGTCTTCACAATGGACGCTTGTGAGCCTTGCCGCTCTTTGATTGGTGTGAATCCCAGCGTGGTCGTGACAGTAGCGCCAAAGCTAATAGTGGGATTCAAGAATTACGTTTATGAGGAAAGACTCAGAAAAAACTGCCCTCTGTGTCTAAAACAGACAAGAATTCGACGTGACTTAATACAGGTTTATAGAGTAATCAAAGGAATGGATAAATTAGATTATAACACATTTTAAAAAAAAATACAACCACCTACAAGAACAAGAGGGCATCACTACAAATTAAGTAAAGAAAATCCAGATTACATATTATGAAGTATTTTTTTAGTCAGAGAGCGGTGAATCTTTGGAATGCATTGCGACATGAACTAATGGAGGCAAGGACACATGTATTTAAGAACAGTTTGGATACGCATAGCTTTTAGAGCAATGAAATTGGTTGTACACAAACTCTGCAGTGTCGTCTAAACCAGTATAAAGATGTTAAGCTAAGTTAAGAATCCAATGCTTGTTTGAAGCTTCTATGACCACTTGTTCCAACATGGTCGGGCATTCAAAAAGCAAAGGGCGTCCATAAGTAGTTTTAACCACTGGTCAGCATTGAAATATTAGAGACTTCAGTGTACTAAACCACAGCTTGTGTGAGGTTTCGTGGTCACTGCCTTTCCTCGCTGCCTTTTCCTTCCTTAACCGAGAATCATGTACTCATGTATAGCTCATTCGACTGGACCGTGACGGTTCTGGTAGTTGAACCCCGTACTCTTTTCAGTAAAAGCGAGTGCTCTACCACTACCACATCGGGACAGTAGCTCCACAACGGTTGGCGACTGTTTTAAGCATAACATTATATGTCCGCTTTTCCCATTATGGGCAGGACAATAGTTCCATAGAATTCACGGACTATTTGAAGCTTTTAATTTGTAAGTCCACAAATGATAGCGTCGTTGAGACATTAGACCCACAGGTCACTGAATGATTGAAGTATTAAATTATATGTCCGATTATCCCGGCATGGTCGGGACTGAAGCTCTACAGAGGTCATTGAATGTTTAAGAAGTATATGCTCACTACAGGGAACTGGGCAACTAGTCCGTTTCAGCACAGCATCCTGACCAGGGCGTCGCGTCAGGGACAGGCGTAATATACTGACCAAGAACAAACCTCTCTTTCATGTAGTTTTCCCTAGAAAAAGGCCGTTTTCAAGGCAGTCTGGCTAGCGAGATGTGGATCGACGTGATCCCTGTAGTAGTGAGCTTCGTGGGAACAAAGCCAAGAATGGCAGAACATCCTGGAGGACGCAGGCTCACCTTAATCAACACGTTTAGGATATTATAAAAGCTACTGCAACATGCTCAGTAACACCCTTTTTGGGCGTACAAATGAGTAAACCTGCTCATTGTAGACATTCAGTTAGCCCAAGCAGCGCAGTGGTATGTGGTATGTGCCAGCAAGGCCATCGGTATTCGGTCCTCGGTGTCGGATTTTTTCTCCATCGCAAAACGGCTCCCGGACTCGACCGAACATAACAAAAATTGGGTAACAGAATAATCTGGAAAAGTAAAGACGGCCTTAGTCGTGATGCTGCCCATATCATCCCTGTAGTTTGTCCGTCGTTTCCGAAGAGGGCCACATTGTCATCTGTTTATTCTGGAGTAGATTCGTAGGTGGCTGATCAAACCAATACGAGCCCGAAAGCGTCTGTCTCACCGAGGACAGAGAAACACTGTCTGACCGTCGGACAGAGGCAACTCGTCTCTTGCCTTTGGTGTCGCTCGTCTCTGTGCAGCTTCCGTGATTCTTGTCCGCTCCATATGTGCCGTGACAGAAGAGATTTTACTACGTCAGGCAGACGATCAGCAGCAATATTCTCACAATTATCAAGGTCAATGTCGCAGTTCTTCATTCAGGCTTTCAGAGAGTTTTTGTAACGTTTTATTTGACCACCGCGATCTCTTGCCTGACTCAAGCTCGCCATAGGATATTTTCTTTGGAAGCCGCTCGTCTGACATGCGGAAAACATGACCAGTCAATCTGGGCTGCGAATTGCACAGAATTGGGTGAATGCTTGTCATGTCAGCCCGCGAAAGAACTTCTACATCTGTGATCTTATCTTGCATTTTATGTTCAGCAGTTTCCTTTGGCAGCCCAGATGAAAGTGGTGAAGCTTCTTCGCATGTCGACTGTACACAGCCTAGGTTTCACAGGCGTACAGAAGAATTTGTAGGACGACTGTACACAGTCCAGGTTTCATAGGCGTACAGAAGAGTTGGTAGCATTACTACCGCATAAACCTTGAATTTGGTTATAACCTTAATTCCTCTTCAGTTCCAAACTGACGATCTTAGTTTTCCAAATGCTACACATGCTTTTGCAATTCTCGAGTTGACTTCATCATCAATATGCACTGCTGATAAGAGCGTGCTGCCAAGATATACAAAGCGTTCCGCTGACTTCAACTTCTGATATCATCTCTAGTGCTAAAACAAACATGAGCCAAGCACAATTTCCTCCGTACGCCACATGGCGTATTAACAAGATCTTTTCTCTTTCTTTAAATGCTAAAATTTACGTGAGCAACAATAATAGAAGCAACACAGCACGTTATGAACAAACATTCTTAGCCAGGGATGTGGGACAACACAAATTAGAATATCACAATAATCTGAAATTGTGAAGGTTAGGTGATAGACGCAAGGTCAAAGTTTACTAGATAGTAGAAACTGCCGTTTGGGTGGAAATGGATGACAAATTATTTTCCTCTTCGAGTTGTTTTCCTTAGCTCTAATGAGACCGTGTACCCATTTAGAGCCGGGTTTACTGGTGCAATGTGAAACGTGTAGCCTAGTCGACAGTGAGTTGACTTGCTAGTCTGAGACTACAGCGTGCCATAGTTACAATTCACTTACAGACAGAAACAAAACCGTGCTTGGTACGACTGCTCCGCCTGTCAACCCAGCTATAAATGGGTACCTGACGTTTGTGTTAGTGAAGGTAAAATAGCAAGGACAGAAACGACTGCGACTTAGTTCATGAAGAGTTATCTTCATCCCCTACAGCAACTGTTGCCATGGAGCTCACCTTTACTGGTGCAATGCGGGATTAGTTGCTTTACTCGGCCCAAAAGTAATGATGACATAAATAAACTACACACGAGACGTGTTCAGATGAAACGGGACCAAACTGCAACAAGGGAACATGCGTACGATGACGTCACTTCTGGTGTAAACAGCACAGCACATACCAACCGTCAAGTTTGCAAAATGTCATTATCCTTCGACTCATAGTTTCCTCAGTAGACCGTTGAAAACATGGGGGTGTGATACGGAATCCTAGAGTTGATCAGCGAGCGGTGATTCGGTTTCTAACAGTTGAAGGATGTCGACCAGTTGACATTCATCGCAGAATGCAGGCGATGTATGGTGGCAAAAGAATGTCGAAGACAACAATGAAGAACTGGACAACGATGTTTAATGAAGTATGTGAGATAACGCCACAATATGCGCCTGACCTGGTCTCGGAAGATCTTTCGTTAACTCGCGTCCTTCTTTAAACATCGTTGTCCAGTTCTTCACTGTTGTCTTCGACACACTGTTAGAAACGGAATCAACGCTCGCTGATCAACTCTGGACGGATTCCGTATCACACCCGCCATGTTTTCAACGGGCCGGTGAGGAAACTATGACTCGGAGGATAATGCAATTTTGCAAACTTGACGGTTGGTATGTGCTGTGCTGTTTACACCAGAAGTGACGTTATCATGCGCACCGTACGCATGTAAATAGGTTTGGCCACAGGTTGGGCTCAGTTTTAACAACGTGAAAGAAAAGAAACGAAACTCATTTTGCATCCACAAGGTCATCGTCAAGGACAATTCATTATCATTAGGTGTCCAGCCGGTTGGCGTTGACGTTCATGGATCTCCATCTACTTCTATCACGTGTGTCATTGTTGATTGTCGCCCAGAACAATATAACAGCCTTGTTCTGATCCTTGCAATAAGTTGTCTTAGTGTTTGTGTCCCCATTAGTCTTCTTTGCAGTCCATGGGATTCCGCAGCATTCTTATGTAAAACCACATCTCCGTTGCGTCTAAAGACCTAAGCGCTTGCTTGCTAATTCGTATGGTTCACTGCCATATGTCAATACTGGCTCCACGTTGCATCCAAGGACTCTCTTTCTCAGTTCCAGCGACAAGGTTTTGTTACACAATATTCCTTTCATGGTCTGGAAGACAGATTTTGCTTGGGCGATTCTGGATTTTATTTCGTAATTGCATCTTCCATGTATGTGCACAGGTAGTTAAACATGTTAACTTGTCTCAATTCGGTCCCCTTAGCTTTGGCGCAGCATTTTGGAGAGGCCGGTTTCTTCGTCCCTACCATCACCTCTGATTTCTTGTTATTTAAGCTGAGGCTTTTGTTTTCACTTTGTTGAACTACCATGCAAGCAGAAATTGTAGGAGTTGACATAATGGCTCAAGAGACGAAGATCCGCATCTTCAACCTGTACGGACCACCAAATAAGGACCTATCTCTCTCGAGTATGGAAGTCAAAGACTCCAACTGCATAGTAGTTGGAGACTTCAACAGCCACTCGGAGAGATGGGGATACTCGGACACAGACAGCAGAGGTGACGAAGTGGAAGATTTGGAGATAGACACAGATCTCTATCTAGTCAATAGGCCGGAGGATAGCCCTAGCTTCTATTCTAGAACATGGCATACCACCTCGACTCCAGATTTGGCCTTCTCCACAATGGACATTCACCATAAAATAGATCGCCAGGTGCTAAACCAATTGGCAGGTAGCGACCACAGGCCAATTAGGCTAGAAATTGATATGGAAGTAGGCCCACATAAAACAAAACCGCTCCCACGTTGGAATTACAAACGAGCCGACTGGAACAGATTTGCAAGCCTGACAGATGGGCTGTGTGAAACCATCAACACACGGAACAACAAAATGAAGCCCATGGTGGAAAGCCTAAGCAAAGCCATAATGCAAGCTGCCACTGAAACCATCCCAAGAGGGGCAAGGACAAATTATAAGCCCTATTGGAATGATGAGTTGCAGAAAACGGAAGATGCAGTAACAAATGCTAGGAACATGGCAGAGCGAAAACAAACTATGGAGGGAAATATCGCCCTCAAAGCCGCCACGGCGAAATACAAATACACTCTAAACCAAACAGCAAGAGAAAGCTGGAAAAACAAAACGGAAAGCCTCAACTTAGACAAAGAAGGGAACAAACTATGGAAGTTAGTCAGAGCCATGAATGACGAAACTCCGGCAAACAAACAAATTACCATCAAGCAGGGCGAAAATTTGCTCACTGGAAAAAAAGCCGCAAACGCCTTTGTTGAACACTATGCCAAAGCGAACCACATAGATGTCACTGCAGATAGGCATACGGACATTAATGAAGAGCAAAAGGGGCACGACAACATCAATATGGCACCAGAAGAGCATATGATGGTAAAACTAACAATGAACGAAATGGAAGAGGCCATGAGAACATTAAAGAAAAGGAAATCTCCCGGAAAAGACGGGATAACAAACGAGATGCTGATGGGGCTGGGCCAAACAGCAAAGAGGAAACTGCTATCAGTTCTGAACCAAAGCTGGAAAAGGGGTATTGTACCCCAGGCATGGAAAGACGCAGTACTTGTACCAGTACCAAAGAAAGGAAAATACAAAACAGATCCAAATGGATACAGGTCTATCAGCCTATTGAGCTGTGTCGGCAAACTGATGGAACGTATGATAAACACCAGACTGATGTGGCATCTGGAAGAAAAACGGATACTAATTCTACAGCAAGCAGGCTTTAGACAGCACAGAGCCACTGAGGATCAGGTCATCCTCATAGCCCAGGAAATAGAAGATGCCTACCAGGAACAGAAACACACAGTAGCGGTTTGGGTGGACCTGGAAAAGGCATTTGACAAAGTCAGGAAAGATGGACTTAGAGTCAAGCTAAGAAGAAGTGAAGTTTGTGGGAAAATGTACAAGTGGATCAACCACTACCTCAAAAACAGAACGGTCAGAGTCCAAGTACAAGGGCAGATGAGCAAAAAGGTGACACTTCAGCAGGGAGTACCCCAAGGGAGAGTACTGTCACCCACACTCTTCCTGGTGTAAATAAATGACATTACAGAGAATATACCAAGAAGAGTTCATAGCTCAATGTTTGCAGACGATCTGGCTATGTGGACCTCTGAAAAGAATCTCACCATAGCAAGAAATCGGATGCAGCAGGCCCTACCATCGCTGGAAGAGTGGGCGAACTCATGGCTGGTCAAAATAAACGAGGAGAAAACCACATGTACAATATTCTCGCTAGCAATCAAACCCCAAAACACCAAATTAAGTCTAAACGGCAAACACCTGCAGCCAAACGACAACCCAAACTACCTGGGAGTCGAATTTGATCGGCGCATGACATGGAAAAGTCAGATCGAGAGAAACCGAATGAGAGCCAGAGAAAGAATGGCAATTATGAGGAAACTTGCTGGCACAGGCTGTGGAGCAGACGAAAGCATACTAAAGAAACTGTACACTGGAAGAGTGAGACCAATTCTCGAGTATGGCATTGCGGCATGGACAACAGCAGCAAAGGCGAACTTCGATAAAGTTAGCAAATTCCAAAACCAAGCCATGAGAGTTATAACAGGAGGCATGAAGTCAACGCCAATTGTAGAACTTGAAAAGATTACAGAACTGCAATCCATGACCGACAGAAGAGACTGCAGAGCCCAGCTGCAATCAGAGAAACTCAGAAGACTGACTGACCATCCAATGCACCAGAGACTAAACAATTTCAGAAATGGGAAACTAAAGCGAAGAAACTTTGCAGAAATAGCCAAAGCAAAGCTGCACGAAAACCCCATGAACGCACTAACAACACCAAAGCCCATCCCTACTGTACGAAAACCTACCTGGAGGCAGCATATATTTCCAGAGGTGGTAGCAAATATACCAGGTATTAGAAACTAAAACTGCCAGTCCGAAAAAGAAAGAAGAGATACTACCCTGAGTTACATAACGGAAAACTACCCAAGCATGGACTGGACCCATGCATACACCGACGGTTCCGTAACAAATACAACACAGTACGGAGGGGCAGGAGCATTCCTGAGCCTACCAAATGGCAGAAAAATAACACTTTCATTCGCTACTGGAAAATACACATGCAATTTCAGAGCGGAGGCAGAGGCACTGCGGGCGGCAGTGGAAGAAATGGTGACAGGTAAAAGGAATGAACGCCACATAGTCCTGCTTACAGATGCACTGGCCGTAGTCACAGCACTGAAAAGCCAGAACAATAATGAACTTAATGATTTAAGAGCAGTACTCTGTCAACTATGCCAGCAGGCCGCACCAAAAAGGGTAGTGGTGCAGTGAGTTCCATCTCACTGCAACATCCAAGGCAACGAGGAGGCAGACAGACTGGCCAAAGAAGGTGCAAAACTACCACAACCTGATACTAGTATGACATACGAAGAGTCAAAACGGCTCATTAGAGCTAGATACATGTCCAAATGGGAAACCGAAAATACTGGCTACACCAAAAACGATGCCTATTACCAGTTGAACAGAAGAGAGCAGGTCGTGGTCTTCAGACTTCGCACTGGCCACAATAGACTCAGGTACCACCTATTCAACAAATTGAAGATAGGTGGCACCGACGAATGCCCGTGTGGTACCGGGAAAATGACCGCTGAGCATTTGCTGCAAAACTGCCCGACACACGAGGATCAGAGAGAGCAGATGTGGCCATCACCAGTGGCAACACTAGACAAGCTCTATGGCAGTGTCGACAGCTTCAGGATGACGGCTGCTTTTTTCGAAAAAATAATGGTTACTGTCTGACTGCGTACGAGGAAGAAGAAGAAGAAGAAGAACTACCATGTTTACCATTTCCTGCAAGTCGGTTTCAGTTTGGGCTATCAAGACAATATCTTCAGTATATTGTATATTGTTAATGTTCTGTCCACCAATTGATATTCCTGTCATTGTCTGTAATGTCTCTCAAGATAAACTCGTTGTATAGAGAGAACAGGCTGAGGGACAGAACACAACCTTGCCTCACTTCCCTGTTCATCTGTTTATAATCTCCCACTTGATTTGTTAATTCTTATAGCCGATATCTGTCCCCAATACTTATTTTGAATGATCCCGAGGTCCTTGCCATCGATATGTAAACATTTCAGCGTTTGTGTGTTTGGTATGTTTTACCCTGTCGAACGCTTTAACATAATCCATGAAACACAGATATACGTCGACTTTCATCTCAATGGCTCTCTCAATTATCATTTGTATAGTGTATATGGCGTTGTGACATCGCCTTCCATGAACCGGCACTGATCATCACCAATTTCTGGTCTTATTCTACTCCTCACTCATCTCTTGATGATCCTCTACGTTATCTTTGTCAAGTGGCTCTTAAGGCTGATAGTGCGGTGCCCTCGCATTCAAGTAGCTCATGATGCTGATAGTGCGGTATTCCTCGCATTCAAGTGGCTCATGATGCTGATAGTGCGGTATTCCTCGCATTCAATTAGCTCATGATGCTGATAGTACGGTGTTCCTCGCAATCAATTTACTTGTGCTTTTTTGTTATGCAGCGATATGAACGTTGACCTCATTAAATCATTCGGAATATCCACAATCATAAATATCATTCACCAATTTTGTAATCACATTTATCCCCAAAACACCCATGTCCGTAATTTCTTCTATTGTTATGTTATCTGGTCCTCGTGCCTTTCCTCTCTTCAATTAGCACACCAACACACCTACCAAATCCCACCAACAATGAGAATCGACTTTACAACGTAAACAATAAGACAGCTTCGCTCTTTAGACAGAAAGTGGCCAAGAATGTGTGAACATACTTATTGTAAAAGATCAGACAAAAATAAGATATGGTCAATATGGTTATACAAAAAAAAATATTTGTCACAACACGCGTAATGCCCGCAAACACAAATATGTATATATACATGCAAGCATTGGGATTATGCTGCATGAGAATACGCCAGCATATCGATCACGCCAGCATATCGATCACTATTGGTGAAGTAGTACCTCGCAAAGCACAATGTGATTACATTGGAACATCATCCATATTCTCTCGGCCTGGCACCGGCTGATTTGTTCTTGTTCCCTCGACTGAAATCGGCCCTGAAAGGACAGCGATTCAAGGATGCCGAGGACGTTATCATCAATGCGACAAGACAGCTGTAAGAATGTGTTCCACAAATGTTTCCAGCAGCTGTATGCACGTTGGCAAATGTGTGTAGTTGCCGAAGAGAACTACTTTGAAGGAAATGTAGTGTAGATAATTCTATTGCACTAATTTCTATACAATTCAATAATTCCTGGAACTTTTTGAAGCTGCCTCATATATATATATATAGTACTTGTGTTTGCTGACGTCTGCGCTGAACAGCAACTCAGAACTAAACATGCAAGTGGGAATGAACCGGTTCTCTGCGGCGTGCGAAAATTTAGATCTAACCATAAATGCTAAGAAAACATAGGTAATGTACCAACCACCACCAGGCATGACGTAAAAAAAACCAAACACTACACAGTCTGCGGGCAGACGCTGAATGTCGTAGATAAATTCACGTTACTGGGCAGCTGTCGAGATCTGTCAGCCTCGATGATGAGGAGACAGAATGGCAAGGGCCAGCATAGCCTTTGGTAGAATGCGTTCCGTGGTGTGGGAGTGTCGTGGAATCAGCGTCAAGACCAAACCCAAAGTCTACCACGTCACCATCATTTCAACCCTACTCTTCGCCTGAGAAAGCTGGACTATACACTTTGGACATGCAAGGAGGTTAAACCACTTCCACACAGGTTGCCTGAGGCGAATATTCCACATCCGATGGCAAGATCGTGTCACTGATATCGAGGTTCTCTCGAGGGCTGACATGCCAAGTATCCATGCACTGCTAGAGAAAGCACAACTAGGATGGGCCGGACACCTCGTCCGTATGTCAAACGGATCCCAAAGAAGCTTCTCTACTGCGAGCTGAGAGTGGGATGTTGCGAGAAAGGGCGCCCAAAGAAATGTTTTAAAGACAGTCTGAGGAACTCAGTAAAAAGTTACCAGATAGATATCACCACATGGGAATGTCTGGCGCAAAACAGATCTGACTGGAGAAGCGCTGTCAAACCGTGTTGTGAAAGCCCAGAGCAGACGCGAGACCCGGAAATCACCAGCAGGTGCAACACCATCACCTCCTGACGACATCGTGTGTCCGTTATGCAACAGATGTTTTCGTGCCCGTATTGGCCTGTTCAGCAACATGCGCACCCACACCCAAGAGGGAAATATGTGACAAGGATGGTGTCGGCGGACCTCGTGGACAACGATGGACAGCTATATATATATATATATATATATATATATATATATATATATATATATATATATATATATATATATATATATATATATATATATATATATATATATATATATATATATATATATATATATACGGTACGCGAAACAAGAATGGACGATAGACAGCTATATATATATATATATATATGCGATACGAGAAACAAGAATGGACGCACCCTCCTAAAAATGTGCAGCTAGCACGATTTGTTAACAACAAATCCCTTTTTCAAGCACAGAAGCTTACTGGTATAGACATGCTGCGTGTGGAATAATTTAAACAAGAAAAGCCAGATAGACTTTATACTAGCCTTGAAAGATAGAGACAGACGTTACCGATTAAAGAGCTGTTCCGAACCTGTGTGTTGATACTGCCCTTATGGACAGCTTCATAGCTGTCGTGATGACTATATTCAGAGTACTTATGTCGTTAGACGTCGTGGGGGAGATGCGACCGCCTTTGTTTCATATTTATGGCAGGTGAAAATCCATTGGTGACTTGCCAGGTCAATCCCAGCATATATTAGCCGCTGGAATATACGATCGTCTATTTTTGAGACTGGTGGAGGTGGAAGCGTAAATTAGAGCAAGGTAGACCCGCAGCCTGTCATGCGCCATATAATCCGCTCCGCTAACCACATAACCAAAACCTGTTGTTACGGCCACACAGTCCCCTTTTTCTGCGACATATCTCTGATGCGAATATCCCTAGAATAATTTGAGTAGATTTTTAACTGCTAAGGTATTTTTACTGTGCGCGCTACTGCACACGAGTGTCTGATCTCACTACACAGAGATCAGGGGAAATATTCGAAACCGCGGCCTCTAACACCCGAGGCGAACACCTTACCTCGAGACAACTGCCCCCCCCCCCACCACCACACACAACCCCCCCCCACCACCACACACAACCCCCCCCCCCCGCCGCCGCCCCCCCCCCCCCCCCCCCCCCCAGTCAGTCATGATGACTATACGAAGACAGAACTAAGTCAGCAAAGAGAAAGAGAAACAACCAAGTTTTAAATATTAAAAGAAATCAAGAAACAAAAGGACTTCACAAAGAAAGTTACAAAAGGTTTTTGCAAAAACTCACAAAAGAAACACAGTTGCAGAAGAATGGGCAATGTTCAGGAGTACTATCACTGAAGCAGTGAGAGAAACATACGGAACTGTAAAGATAAGAGGCTCTAAACCAACAATTTCTTCTTGTTGAAATGAAGAAGTGAAAACAGTAAATAAAGATATAAAGAATAAATACAAAATATGGGTTAAGAGCATAACAGCGACAAACTATACGGAATTATTGGCAAGAAAAGCCAAAAAAGAGGGTACCGGGTAATTCAAGAGGCGAAAACAAAATCATGGAAAGAATACGGAGAAAATATAAACTCAGACCATAAAAATACTTTAAGAAACTTCTATCAAAATAAAAGTTAAAAAAGTGAGACACAGAATCGACTGTCATATGACCCAACAGATATCACAAGTGATGAAAATGAAAATGATATACACGACAAAAAAAAAGACCATGGAACATTGGAAACAGTATATCGAAGAGCTACTAGATACATGAAATACTGGAGGAATAAAGGGAACGCAAGATATCACTATAGAGATCACTACAGAGCTAGAATCAGATATAACTAAATCAGAGATACAAGCTCCATCATCAAACAAGCCAGGTGGGCTTCACCACATCATTGCAGAACTAATCAAGGCAACAAAACAGGTAGTGAGAACCTGGCTACACAGATTGTATAACCTAGTATTGATTAAACAAGAAACATCAGAAGAGTGGAGAAGTGGAACAATATACTACCCATATGAAAAAAAGCAGCAAAAAAGACTGTACAAAATATAGTGGCAAATCATTACTTAGCCGTACTGGAAAATATGATGTAAAATACTGGAAGAAAGACTACGCCCAATCATGGAACCGCGGCGCACAAGGGATTTAGGAAAAACAGAAGCCGTACTGATGCAATCTTCGCTCTCAAACAGCTAGCGGAGAAAACAATCGAGTAGGATCAGACACTACGTGTTGCTGTCGTAGACCAAAATAATGCATTCGATTGAGTGAATAGATAGCAACTGTGGGCAACATTATAACGTTATGGAGTAAGTAAACATTTGACCAACCTTTGTAACAGGCTTTATGTAAATAACAAATGCACAGTAAGAACAAACGCTGGATATTCAGACAAATTTCACATTAGATGCGGCGTACGGCAAGGTTGTATACTATTTCCTTTACTGTTAGGCCTTCATCAGCGACAAAGAAGAAACGAAAACGCCGTTCGGATTACATCAATACCAATTAACGTGGACCCAACAACGGATACAATCCGACCTGGGCGGCAGCCATTGCAGGTGGCCAGAAATGTGTGATTTATGGTATGCCAGTTACGACAGACTAGGCCAAACAAGACATGATCAATATGATCACAATATGATCTCTCAACGTGGTTGTTAAATGTTCCGGCTACGCTGTGCGCATGCGCACACGACAGCTGTTGTTGACGTTAGTGCACGTGAAAAAAAAAAACGTAGTCTGTAAACACTCATCAAAATGTAGCTAAACACGTCCAATAGTTGTGTTCGTTAATATGGTCAATCGTCTACCGGTTCATTCATATTACATGACAATATAATATTCATGAAACTCCCATGTACTAGTTCGTCTAGATACGAGACAACTTACGGCGGAAAAAGGAAACATGTCGACAACATGAGTATGGAGGTTTGTGCACGAGGCTAGCAGCTTCATCATGTAAAGGAAACGTTTGAAGCAGGCTTCCTGCAAGGAACAAGACATTGTGCCCTTATACCCTTATTGGATTGAAAGAACACGTTAGACATGACTCCCTTTGAATGCACGTTTCCACGACACATACCAGGCGTGCTAAAATGAAACCGGACCTAACTGCACAAAGTGAACATATGTACGTTGTGCATGATGACGTCACTTTTGGTGTAAACATAACATACCAGCCATCAAGTTTGCAAAATTTCTTTATCCTCCGACTCAATTTCCTCAGTAGACCATTAAAAACATGGCGGGTGTTATACGGAAGTATCGGTAGGTGTTCACAATGGGTTCCGATACTTCAGTTTCTTGCTAACCACCAATTTGAACCATCTCTAGCGACACAGCCAATTCCTTTGCCAGCGAACGTAAGCTCCGGCGACTGTCCACTGGAATAGGCACATCAATTTTGCCGATGGTATCTTTTGACGCAACAAAATGCGCCTGACCTGGTCTCGGGAGATCTTTCGTTAACTCACATCCTTCTTTAAACATCCTTGTCCAGTTCTTCACTGTTGTCTCCGACACACTTTTGTCGCCATACACTCCTTGCATTCTACGATGAATGTCAACTGGTCGACATCCTTCAGATTAGAAACCGAATCACCGCTCGCTGATCAACTCTGGACATATTCCGTATCACACCTACCATGTTTTCAATGGTCTGGTGAGGGAACTATGAGTCGGAGTATAATGAAATTGTGTAAACTTTACGGTTGGTATGTACCATTTTAACTAGAAGTGACATCACCATGCCCATCATACATATGTTCACTTGTTGCAGTGTGGTCCGGTTTCATTTGAACACGCATCGTACATTGACAAAATAAGCGCAACAATTTTACCAAAATGTGGTTTGACAAGTTGTAGTCAAATTGCTTGGTGTGGGCAGTCCAGTAAAGAATTCTTCTTCCACTTCATCTCCTACTACAGCCCTTGCCATAAGACGTCGCAGATTGTTGTTTATCGCCAAGTGGAAGGCTTGTCCTGTCGTTAGGTGTAACTTCCCGGGAGCATCAGAGACACTCTCGGTCCACCGACGCTGAGGTCTACCCCTTGTTCTTGGACCGGAAACCTTCATAGGATATGCTCTTGATGCAGGCTGGTGATAACGAATTTTGGTTAAATGACCAAACCACTTGATTTGTAGGGAGTCAATGTAGGCACTAACTGGGTTTGTCCCCACTGCCTGCCTCAGCGTGGTGTTGCGGATTCGGTCACGGATTGTCTTTCCGGCTGCACTTCTCACACAGCGCATCTCACAGCTCTGGATCTTACTCTTTGTGTTTGTAGTAAGGATCAAGATTGACATTGGTAACACAATGTAGGAATAGATTGTGTGTTTAATGGAGTAAAGGATAATCAGATTATAGTCAGGAAAAACTCAGGTAGTTGCGTCCCACTTGTAGAACACACAAACCAGAAGAAAAATGCAGATTAATTACCAGGAGCATGCACTTGAACATAATGATACACTTACATACATATATATTACATGGGGCTGCACATTGTCCTACAAGGAACACTGTCAAGAGATGAAGCATCATGTCAGCCAAGAATGTTGACAAATTCTGACACAGATCGCGTTTTATGAGAGAAATAGATGGAGCTTTAGAAGGGCTGATGACTGGAGATCTCTGAGACAGATCGGCAGTTTTGTGAGTGAAATAGATGCAGATTTTAGACAGGCTGTGGTGACCGGAGATCTCTAAGACAGTTTTGTGAGAGAAATAGATGGAGCTTTAGAAGGGCTGATGACTGGAGATCTCTGAGACAGTTTTGTGTGAGAAATAGATGCAGATTTTAGACGGGCTGTGGTGACCGGAGATCTCTAAGACAGTTTTGTGTGAGAAATAGATTCAGATTTTAGACGGGCTGTGGTGACCGGAGATCTCTAAGACAGTTTTGTGTGAGAAATAGATGCAGATTTTAGACGGGCTGTGGTGACCGGAGATCTCTAAGATAGTTTTGTGTGAGAAATAGATGCAGATTTTAGACGGGCTGTGGTGACCGGAGATCTCTAAGACAGTTTTATGTGAGAAATAGATGTAGATTTTAGACGGGCTGTGGTGACCGGAGATCTCTAAGACAGTTGTGTGTGCGAAATAGATGCAGATTTTAGACGGGCTGTTGTGACCGGAGATCTCTAAGACAGTTTTGTGTGAGAAATAGATGCAGATTTTAGACGAGCTGTGGTGACCGGAGATCTCTAAGACAGTTTTGTGTGAGAAATAGATGCAGATTTTAGACGGGCTGTGGTGACCGGAGATCTCTAAGACAGTTTTGTGTGAGAAATAGATGCAGATTTTAGACGGGCTGGGGTGACCAGAGATCTCTAAGACATGCTCAGACAACCTTACAAACAGTCTTAGGACTGATCAACCAGAGGATAGGGTCAAATAGAGAGACGGAGGACAGCATGGGCTAGTAGTTAAGTGACACGGCTCACAATCTAAAGGTGCTGGGTTTGATCCCCATCATAGCACCGGCCGTTACCTAGAAGCACACCCTTAGAAAATGCAAGAGGAAGCAGCCCCTTACATAAAATGATGCCGAAGTCGGATGCACTGGGCCGAAAAGCGCAAAATAAAAACCGTAGTGTAACGCACGCCTCTTTGGGGAATATAGAAATGAGACGAACGCAATAAAGAAAACAAAATAGAGAGACCTACTCAAACAACCGTACAACCAGTCTTAGAACCGATCAACCAGAGTTTATGGTCAAATAGAGAGACAAACTCAGACAACCTTACAACCAGTCTTACGACTGATTAACCAGAGTATATGTTCAAATAGAGAGACATACTCAGACAACCTAACAACCAGTCTTAGAACTGATCAACCAGATGTAGCTGTATGATTTAAGAAATCTTAGACATACTCTTTTTTGTAAGAGAAAAAGATGTGGTTATTTTAAAACGACTGATGATTAAAAAACAAGAATAAAAACACCTTAATTGCGCAATATGTAATCTCTTTCCAGAAACTGCCCCTGTTGGTAAACAAAAGAGCTCGTGTGTGTACTTATACATGTTTAAATGTCCGTATCTGCGTTTCTAGATAACATCAGAGACTTCAACTCACCTTCTAAAGAACATACTCGAGTGGTCGGTGTTCGGAAATCCCTCACCTGATCCAGTTTGGTACACAGTCAAACAGAAAAGGCAGCTAGACGACACACATGACTCTTGTCCTGCTAAGCACCTAGACAAGGCAGCACGTATCTGCATGTGAAAGACAAAAAATCGTTGCGTAATTGAGCGTGGCGGATAGGCGGCGGAATAGCTGATGGCATTCATGTACGCTCCTTGAACACTTTCCTTGCAGTCAGGAGAGCGCCGGATGAAGCCAGCACTGCTCCCGATATCTATCTATCTATCTATCTATATATCTATCTATCTATCTATCTATCTATCTATCTATCTATCTATCTATCTATCTATCTATCTATCTATCTATCTATCTATCTATCCATCCATCCATCCATCCATCCAACCATCCATCCATCCATCCCTCCCTCCCTCCGTCCGTCTGTCTGTCTGTCTGTCTGTCTAGCACATGAAAGAAAACATCACCTCTCCAATCTGCCTAACGACAAATTTGGCACACGAAAGAAAACTGCACCTCCCCACGTCGCATAACGACACATCTGGCACACGAAAGAGAACTACACATCCCCACGTCGCCTAACGACACACCTGGCACACGAAAGAAAACTGCACCTTTCCACGTCGCCTAACGACACATCTGGCACACGAAAGAAAACTGACGTCTAACGACACAATTGGATAGAAGTACAAAGCAATATAAACTCACCGTTGAAAAATAAATGTCACGAAATTTAAAAAAAAAGGCAAAACCACGGGGAAAAAAAAACTAAAAAAAAAACTAAAAAAAAAATAAATAAATAAATAATCTGCTGACATGTTCAGATAGAAGTCAACTTTCCAAGTAATAACATGTTAAAAGTAGGACACCCGCTTAGATCCTTCAAAGAGGTCCAACCCTGCCGACTCGCATACGACTAGACAAAACAATGTCAGACAGTCTGGAGATAGGAAGCAACAGGAAAAAGCTCGTACTACACGAAGGACCAGGGAATGGAACGCCTCACAGATATAGAAGCAATAAAGTTACAATCTCACAAATACGCCATTGATGGTCACAACTAACTTGTCTGGCGTAAACTGACAATTTTGATATCGATTTTCTGTTTCAAAATATTCTTTCCTTTTACTTTTGTTCCGTTAGTCGGTCCATTATTTCACAAACCATGATTTATTTTCGCCTTGATTTCTTGTATAGTATTTCGGGCTTTACTTGCTTTTCACTTAGCCCATATTTTGATATGTCTGATTGTCTGTCTGTCTATCTGGCTGTCTGTCTGTCCGTCCGTCTGTCTGTCTGTTTATCTATCTATCTATCTAATCTATCTATCTATCTATCTATCTATCTATCTATCTATCTATCTATCTATCTATCTATCTATCTATCTATCTATCTATCTATCTATCTATCTATCTATCTATCTATCTATCTATCTATCTATCTATCCAACCACCAATCTGTCTCTCTGTTTATCTGTCCAATTCCTGCTGCCGATGTGCTATATACCTACCTGTCTATCTAGCTACCTACCTGTCTATCTACTTACAACTGAAATTGGTCAACCCGTCCGCATTGCTTATTGCTGTTCATTTATCAAAGTGTATTTCTAACGTTTAACAACAATAATTTCTTGGCTACCTTTAGTCTGCTGTTGTACTTGAAAATATTATTATGACAGAAGCGACGATACTCAAGGATCTGTGACATAATCACTTTGTGTTGTTGACTTTCCTGATTGCTTGGACTCTTTGGCCCAATAGGTTCATGGCAAAATAAGGAAAATTTATAATTTTTCAGAGGCCACTTTAATTATGACTCAAAGAATAGACACAGGTTATGAAATACATGCTACGAACTACAATGAACCTGCGATGGGAGACATATTCCTGTTAAAAATGGCATCATTCATATATCATTGGCTCAATTAGTTCCTTCAGTAATTGTGCTATTAGTACAAAGTCCGGGCAGAAATATAGAGACCATGTCGTTCCCAGACAGTATGGTCCCTCTCTAGGTTTGCCTTGTTTGCTCCAAGGGAAAGGTGATACCAATACATTTGGTACAAGACAAGCTGCAGAAGCTGCCGGATCAGCAGAGCAATGCTCTTTCTGTTCGCCTGTCGGGGCTTCACTCCTAGACCAGCCACCAACCACGGCTAAGGGCCTGGTCTGCCCTGCCACATCACTCAGCTGAGGTTGTCTTTCCTCGCTCTACGATTAGGCATTGTATCCTCTTGCGTGTGCTCCTTCGCACATCGTCGGTTGTGAGGTGTGGTAGATGCTGACCAACTTTCAGAGTTATCAAAAAACAGGTTGCACAGCCATATCTGACAAAACCCAACAAGATACGCCAGTATCTTATCTGCAAGGCTTCAGATTATTTGAAATCAGAGTTCTCCTTCTTTTAGATAAGCTGCCGGTGAGGGTTCGACGTGATCCCTAGTTGTGAGCGACACGCACATGAAGCCAAGCATAGCAAAACCGCATAGAGAACCACGGTAAATCTTCATCAGCACGTTCGGGATGTGAGGAAAGCTACTACAACCCACCACTTAACGTCCTTTTCAGGGCGCACAAAAGAGTAACCTACTCATTTTGGCATTCGCAAACAACAACAACAACCCAATCTATTACGAGAACTTCGCCGATGCTATGGAGTTCGTGCACTGTGCAGAGATTCTCCAAAACTGCGAATAAGAACAATGCACTAATAGGTTAAACCATGGCAAACTGTAATCAGATGGTTATGGTTAAATAGTGTACAATGACGTTGATTCATCGACTAAACTAGACTAAGAGGTGAAACACACTGATCAGACAAAGTTAGTCCTGGTCAGATGAAACACACTGATCAGACAATTTCTTTTGCTGTCGAGATCAAAATATCCCTTGCGTACGATGTCAACTCCTCAGATATTTTGATCTCGACAGCAAAAGAAATGATTCCCAAGATGTCGCACAAGAAACAGAGCTATAGAACAGAGGAAACAGAGAAACTCATTGCAGAAAGACAACAATTAAAACAAATGGGAAATAAGGGGACCAACACAGCATATAAAAACTGCGCAAGAAAAGTTAGAAGAGAAAAAAAAAAAAAAGATAAAAGAAGACACATAGTAGAAACGTGTAAGGATATAGAAAACCTACAACAACAAGGCAGAGAAAAAGATGCATTCAAAGCAATAAGAACACTGACAAGGGAATTCCGTCCGGTTCCACATGTCATAAAGGACAAAGAGGATAACACACTAACAGAAACCGAAGACATACTGAATAGATGGATGGAGTACTGCAGAACCATGTATGGAGATAGCACAAAGCGCTCAGTTACAATCCTACCAAAGGATGAGAAAGAACCTGAACCAACATTGGAAGAAGTACGCTCTGCAATTTAAAGCCTGAAAAAGGGAAAGTCCCCAGGATGCGATGATATCCCAACAGAGCTAATACAAGCAGGAGGAGAGGCATGTGCTCGAGTCTATCACAAGCTGTGTAAACAGATATGGCACAGTGCAGAGTGGCCAGAAGCATGGAAGAAATCAATTTATATTCCCCTCCCCAAAAAAGGCAACCTGAAGCTGTGCACGAACTACCGAACTATCGCGCTGATCAGCCACGCTAGCAAGATACTCTTGCGAATCCCATTAAGAAGGATAGAGAACAGGTTTGAATATGAAATTCACGTAGTCCTGGCAAGTTTTAGGAAAGACAGAGGGACCCTCGACCACATATTCAATTTAAGGAATATCTATGAAAAATGTAGAGAGTTTAATGTAGACCTGTACACATGTTTCATTGATTATACTAATGCCTTCGACACGGTAAAACATCACAATATGTGGAGAATCATGAAGGAAATGGGGTTTCCTTTGCATATAGTCCATCTCATTGAAACATTATACCAAGATCAACAGGCCGCTGTCCGAGTATCTGGGCAAACATTAGATTAGTTTGCAGTACAAAAGGGAGTCCGACAGGGATGTATCCTCTCACCTTATCTGTACAACATATTTGTGGAATGTATAATGAGAAATGTTGGAGAAGATGAGAACATTGAAAGTTTCGACCCATTTACGATTGGGGGGTACGAGATTCCAGAGTTACGATACGCAGATGACACAGTGATACTATCAAGAAGTGCAGAAGGGCTAGAGCAGCTACTTTCAGCAGTTAATGGACATAGTAAAGATCAAAATCTGTTCATAAACAAAACAAAGATAATGACCACCGATAAAACAGAATGTCAGCATAAATTTACAATGGGTGGTGAGGAAATAGATCAGGTCACACATTTTGAATATCTGGGCTCCAGAATTGACAAAAATGGTGACTGCTCGAAAGAAATCAGAAGAAGACTAGCTATGGCAATGCAGAGACTGAACAGCCTGAAGAAATTATGGCAGGGCACCAACAAAACGATGTGAGTAAAAGTCTTGAGAGCCTGTGTTTTTCCTGTGGCAGCTTATGGCTGGGAAGCATGGACGATTACCAAAACTTCTAGACAAAGAATCGAATCATGAAAGTCAAAATGTTACAGAAAGATCCTCAGAATACCCTGGACAGAGAAAACAACAAATGTAGACATTCGGCAAGAGTTGAGCATAGAGGAGAACTGGTTTATCAATTCCATTTTGGCTAGAAAATGCAAATACTTTGGTCACATCAAGAAACACAACGGTCTTGAGAGGACGGTGATGGAAGGTATGGTGCCAGGCAAAAGAGGAGGAAATGGTAGACCAAGAAGATAATTGCACCAAGATATCCAGGAGTGCCTGAGTATGACTGTGGCGGAAGCTGGAGTTTTGGCAAGGGAACGAGTTTCTTTCAGACATACTGTGATGGGAGCGACGTTCTACAAAGGACATGCTACATGATGATGATGATCAGACAATGTTAGTCAGGGTCAGGTGAAACATACTGATCAGACAATGTTTGTCAGGGTCAGGTGAAACATGCTGATCAGACAATGTTAGTCCTGGTCAGATGAAACACACTGATCAGACAATGTTAGTCAGGGTCAGATGAAATACACTGATCAGACAATGTTAGAGTCAGTTGAAACATACTGATCAGACAATGTTATCCAGGGTCAGATGAAACATACTGATCAGACAATGTTAGCCAGGGTCAGGTGAAACATGCTGATCAGACAATGTTAGCCAGGGCCAGGTGAAACATGCTGATCAGACAATGTTAGTCAGGGTCAGGTTAAACATACTGATCAGACAATGTTAGTCAGGATCAGGTGAAACATGCTGATCGGACAATGTTAGTCAGGGTCAGGTGAAACATGCTGATCAGACAATGTTTGTCAGGGTTAGATGAAATACACTGATCAGACAATGTTAGTCAAGGTCAGGTGAAAGATACTATTTAGACAGTTGCTGTGTCCTCTGAAATGGGTGACTTGAGTGGTGATTTGGATTAAAGGGAGTAAGGTTTTGCGCAATATGTCAACCTCACTCTCTCGTCTAGAGCTTCGTTTGGCCAGTGGCAAGACATTATCGAGACGGCTGGTGCGAGCCCCGATGCAGATTTTTCGTGCGGGTTTACTTCAAGAGTCTTCCCAGTAAACAGTTATTCCCGTAACAGTGACTGTCATGAAAATGAAGCCATGCGTAGCATAACCGCCCCAAGGACATAGGTCGACCTTCATCAGCACGCTTGGAATGGGAGGAGCGCTACTGCAACCGACCACTTAACACCATTTTTAGAGCGAGAAAAAGAGTAAAATTAGTCAATGTACGCATTTAGAAATAACAACAACGACAACACATCGCAGTGAAAAACTACATAAAATTTTACAAACACACAAACATACACACCACACACACGCGAATACGTATATACACCACACACACATACACACGAGCACGCGCACACGCAAACACACACACAACGCACGCACACGCACGCAAACCCATGCACGCACGCACGTACGTAAAAATGGTATACAGTGTCTTTTCACAGTTGATGTTTAGTTTATATGTTTGAAAATAGTTATGACGTCTCCTCAGGTCTCCATTTAGCCTTCGTGCCTCACTTTCAATGTCTTCAATGACTCAACCATATTGCTAGGTCATCAGCATTCAAAGCTTTTTCAGCTTTGATCTAGTCAGCCAAGTCATAGATATAGATCAGGAAAAGAGTATAACTTAGGGATGAGCCTTGTGGTAATTCTTCTTCTAAAACTTCTTTAGAAGAGATCGCATCCTTCACCTTCGTCTGGATCGTTCGCTCAGTCAGGAAGCAATTTATCCAATAGTAGAGCTTGCCATGAATTCCCATGTTAAAAATGTTTATCAGAAGACCTTTCCTCCGAACACGATCATAAGCCTGTTGTAGGTAAAAAAAATAGGGACAATGTATGCTTGTTGTTCTCGAACATCATTAATTCTTTGGGTAAAGAGCTTGTCTTCTGTGCAGCTACCAATTCTGAACCCTGCTTGTTCCTGGCATAAGGTGTTGGATTTCTCCAGGAACCAATAAACGCGTGTCATTCTCTCTGCTAATTTACCCAGGCACGATGTTAAGGAGATGGGCCGATAGCTGTTCATTCAGAGGTTTTTTGTTTTTCAATATTGACACCATATGTACATTCCTCCATGTTTTGGGGAGCTTGCCATTTCTCCATGTCATGTTGATCAATCTGAGGACAGCTTCTTTACCTCGAGTTGAAGAAGCATTTCATTGTGGATCTTGTCTGGTCCTGGAGCCTTTCCAGGTTTGAGTTTCAACAGGATCTGCTGGAGCTCTTGCATGTTGAAATCTTCTTCAAATATGGAGTCATTGGCTTGTGGAGCTGTCTATTGGTACTTCAGGTAGGGCAAATACTTCCTATCCTGTTCTGTAAGTTTTCCTGCTCTGTTAACAAATGCTAAGTAGCGATTAAAGTGCTCTGCTTTATTTTGGTCTTCAGTGATTGTTCTCTCTCCATCTATCACTTGCTTCGGGTCAACTCTCCTGTTTCACACAGACAGACTGTCGACCAATGACCAGGCTCTATTCCCATTATGCCAGAGATCTAATTTAGAGCATGTCTCAGCCCATTTTTTCCTCTTTGCTTTTTTTACTGCCAGCTTTACTTTGGCACACGCTTTGTTGTACTGCATCTTTGTTTCTTGACATTGTTTCAAGAATTGTTTTTGCATTCTTTCTATCATGCACAACACTGTATTTCTCTATTACAGAATGGTCTATATGATTTACGACAGCCCCTTGGGATAAACTGTGATGCTGGTTACAAGACTGCCTTTGTAATCTCTTCGTCGAGCATTTCAACACTGTTGGTTGTGTTTATAAGGATACGGTCTGATGTTTCTTGAAATAACTGCCAGCCCGTTTTATGTTTTAAATGTGCTCTTGAGGGCGTTCTTGTGGTTGTTAGGAGTGGTTTGTGATCACTTCCAATGTCACCAAGAGCTTGCAGGAGTTTATCAAATCATATAAATAGATCATCAGAGAGAGAGAGAGAGAGAGAGAGAGAGAGAGAGAGAGAGAGAGAGAGAGATGGGCCCCGAGCAGCAGCGTCGGGGTAGAGTCTGAATTCTGCAATAAGACAAGTTGGTTGCATCGCAGAACTCCTTGATGCATTTTCATGTACTGTTATGGTCAGTGTAACCCCAGCGAGGCGAATGTCCATTGAAGTCACCTGCAAGGAGTGTTTTGTGATATTGTGTTTCATGCAGATTAGGCAGGTTGCAGGTCGTCTGGGGGGGGGGGGGGGCTATAATGTTGTATATAGTGTATTTTGATCCAGTGTGCCAGATAGTGATTTTCTGTATGTCTGGGGAATGGGCTGTTATACGTGTGACATATCCCTGAATGTTATTTAGGATGTAAGTATCTATGCACGGAAGTTAGTGCACTCACAGGCACAGCTAGTGTATCCTGTCAAGTTTAGTTCAATGTCCTTGTGTAGTTTCTTGCAGGAGAGCTATAAGAACCCTGTTCAAAACTTTGGCAAGCTCAAGCTTCTTATTTCTCAGGCCACAAATTTAACTGTAGAACGTTAAATGAAAGCTTGTTATCTTGTTTCTGCACATGTTTTATCCCAAGTTTTCCCGTTTCAGTATGTTTATGTTTGTTTCCAGTAGTCCATTTTTCACCTTTTGCAGCCTGGTCACCCACTGCCAAGCGCGGACCTTGATGATCAAGGCGAAGTCCGAGCTCGTTTGTACAATTTTTTAATTTTGAACTTCCCATATTTTGGCATTGTCGGGATGGTGAGTCTGTGGATTTTCTTCCCACCCCCGACAGAAACCAGAAATGTACTGTCCTGACACCAAGTAATTGGTGCATTAGCAACGCTCCAAGGTAGTGAAGCTACGGTAGGGTTCACTGTGCTCCTTCCCTGCCCCCAATTATCTACCGGATAGGCTGAGTTCTGCTAGGCTCTAGACCTGTGACCGCCACTAATTATCTACCGGATAGGCTGAGTTCTGCTAGGCTCTAGACCTGTGACCGCCACTAATTATCTACCGGATAGGCTGAGTTCTGCTAGGCTCTAGACCTGTGACCACAAGTTCTAGACACTTGGATCATCACGTCCTGAGCCACTGTGCCTTTACGATTGGCCTCGGCTGTCATGGTGCGGCGAATGTGGGTTCTCTTTTCCATGGTCTGTTCAGCACGGTGCTGGTTCCTTCCTAACAACAGAGGGTGCATGCGTATTGTCCAATAGGGGACCCGTTTGTACAGATGGGTTACTGGTACGGTTTTAAGAATAAAATCCTCATTATATAGTACCTCAACTACTAAGTTATATTGTAGCATAGTGTTAGGTCTGATAGGTCATAGGAGAGGCCATCAGAACTGGCTCGTGCACGTGTAATACAAATCGATACAGCATTCTCAACTCCTAGGGTCAATACATGCTTCGAAGCAAGCAGTACGTGCAACTGTACTGGAGGTCGCATGTTCATTCTAGACCAAACAGTGAAACATGGTGGTGATGAATTCATGACTCATATGATAAATATGAATGTCCTCAAGTCCATATTTACTATCATGTCCATTTCTGAGAAAACAGGCGAAGAAAAATACGTTGGATTGCTCTTGACAAACGAGTAACTATTTGCCTTTCTTAAACATGCCCGCAGGCTGGAACATGAAAATACCTGATTTATAATTACATTAAACTTCGTGCATAATTCCTATTTAATTAATTCTGGTAATCCAATATCGATGGCCTATCGAACAACTGGAACCGTGTGAAATACAGGTCTTCTACAAATAGAAAGTCGTCTTGTTCTATGCCGTCCGTTTCAGCTCCCTCAATGACTACTTAATGTCTTCTATTTCTGTCGCTAGCTCTCGTCCCGTGCGCTTTGATTTGCTTCTGTGTATTTAACTCTGGGGATTTCAAAACAGAGACTTCATTATGTGATATTTTCTGGTTTCCTTAACTGATTCACTCAGCAGAGCCGATACATTGGCTTGTAAGTTTTCTTGTAAGGTTACAGAGCCGATACATTGGCTTGAAAATTGTCTCTTCAGTTTACAGAACTGATGCACTGGCTTATAAGTTTTCTCGTAAGGTTACATAACTGATACATTGGCTTAAAATATATTCGTAAGGTTACAGAACTGATACATAGATTTGCAAATTGTCTCGTAAGGTTACAGAACTGATACATAGATTTGCAAATTGTCTCGTAAGGTTACAGCACTGATACATAGACTTGCAAATTGTCTCGTAAGGTTACAAAACTGATACATAGACTTGCAAATTGTCTCGTAAGGTTACAGAACTGATACACAGACTTGCAAATTGTCTCGTAAGGTTACAGAGCCGATAGATTGGCTTAGATAATTGCAATAATTATATTTAAAAGTTTCACAATAACAACGTTTTTCGAATTTATAAAGATAACTAAACTTTCTGCTAGAAAGTTTTACAATTCAACACTGAATATGTCCTGACGTTCATAATATTTTGGAGTGAATAAGTAAGCCCAGTTTGACACCAGCGTATTCTCTCTTCCTTCTCGTATCATTGTTATTTGTCTGTTTCTTTTCTACAGTTCTGTTTTAGTTAATAATTATTACATAATAATTTGTTTCGCCCTTAAAAGAACGCGCGACGAGAAACCTTAGATTTCAAAGACTGCAAAATAGTGATCCACACATTTACACAGAAGGTTACACGAGGTTTGCCAAACTGTCAGCCCAGTTAGTGAGTTTCACGGGGCTGAGAAGATGGGCCAATAAGCTTTACCAGACTGTCAGACGGACCACTGAGCTTTACCAGACAGAAGATGGGCCAATGAGCTTTACCAGATTGTCAGACGGACCACTGAGCTTTACCAGACTGTCAGACGGACCAATGAGCTTTACCAGACTGTCAGACGGACCACTGAGCTTTACCAGACAGAAGATGGGCCAATGAGCTTTACCAGACTGAGACGATGGGCCAATGGGCTTTACTAGACTGAGACAATGGATCAATGAGCTTTACTAGACTGAGACGATGGACCGATTAGCATCACCAGACTGTTATACGGGTCAGTGAGCTTTGGCACCTTAGACGATGGGCCAATGAGCTTTACTAGACTGAAAAGATAGGCCAATGAGCTTTATCAGACTGTCAGAGGTGTCCAGGCGTTTTGTCAGACTGTGTGACGACAACAGACTCTCGAAGCGATCTATAGGCTTTCAACATCCGCCAAAGGAGTCTATGACACAAAAAAGGCACATCCTCCAACCCCAACTCCCTACCTCGCTCAAATCATCTGTACGTCAAACGACCTCTACAAAAACAGCCGTTTAAACAATCAAGAATGTGCTCCCTGTTTTGCAAAATCTCATTTACCGTGAAAGTGTGGCAATCGCAGATGTTGTGTAGGGCGGAGGACGCTCCTGGAATAGCATCGCTGCGCATTTCAAATCGATAACTCGGAAACACAAACCACTGACAAATCAACACTCACTCTGCGAGCATTATACAGACGGAAAGCGAAAGCCAAGTAATGCTTCTGTCGAACGCCTTGAACAAGACGCCGCAACCGACTTGACAGTTAAATGGAAATCGAAGATCAGACGTAACTAGAAAAACGCAGATTATTGTATTTCCAATTATCTTTGGTCTGTTCCAGCGTGTCTGTGTACATGACGACAGATCCATGACAGACTGCGCACAATGGATGGGAGCGATTGGGGTATTTGTTTGGCTGTTTTTGATGTGTTTTGAGAGTTTGTCAATTCTTCTAAATGCGTGTTTACATCAATCTTCTTCAAGTGCCAAAACACAAGGCTCACGAGGCAGAAAACATTGGCTCTCCAGTTTGATCTGTGTGACAACACTCTTGTCAGTTCGTGTAGTTTCAGTAGAGAAGAGATATGTAGGTAGACCAATGTTAAGATTCAACGATGTAGGTAAGACCTCAATTAAAGACATTTTCAGGACTTTCAAAAAATGGGAAGAGATGGCCGAGGAAAGAGTTGCACGGAAAACAACATTATATAGAAGTGTAGAGACTTTCGATGAAACGAAAAAAAAATATAAAAAATTGGAAAACAAGCGACAAAAGCGCCTATGTAAGTATAACAATATATCCAAGGCCTGCATCCACTGTGGTGTCAAGTGTGCTTGTCTGAAATCGTCAAGATCAGCCACGCGAAGAGCTGCCAGATGAGACGTTTACCCGTTAAAACCCGCCTGTGAAGGATAAAGGAGCCATGTTGTTCAAGCACAGTGGTACCCTCTTTGACGATTGTTCAGCGGAGAGTTTCTTTCCGTCTTCCTCTTTTCCTGCTGCCAATTTTTTCATGGCCTATGCTGATTTCCTCTTCCACTATTTCATGTCCTCGACTGACTTCCTCTTTCACTATTTCATGTCCTCCACTGACTTCGACTTCCACTATTTTATATCCTCCATTGACTTCGTCTTCCACTATTTCATGTCCTCCACTGACGTCGTCTTCCACTATTTCATGTCCTCCACTGACTTCCTCTTCCACTATTTCATGTCCTCCTCTTATTTCCTCTTCCACTATTTCATGTCTTCCACTGACTTCGTTTTCCAGTATTTCATGGCCGCCACTGACGTTCTCTTCCACTATTTCCAATATTTTCTGACCTCCACAAGCCTCCTCTTGTTCTATTTCATGACCTCCATTAGCCTCCTGTGAACTATTTTAAGACCCCAATTAGCCTTTCCTTTCACTATTTTATGACCTCCATTAGCCTTTCCTTTCACTATTTTATAACTTCAATAGCCTCCCCTTCCAATATTGTATGACCTTCACTAGCTTCCCCTTCCACTATTTTATGACCTTCACTAGCCTCCCATTCCACTATTTTATGACCTTCACTAGCCTCCCCTTCCACTATTTTATAACCTTCACTAGCCTCCCATTCCACTATTTTATTACCTTCACCAGCCTCCCCTTCCACTATTTTATGACCTGAACTAACCTGCCCTTTCACTATTTTATGACCTTCACTAACCTGCCCTTCCACTATTTTATGACCTCCACTAGCCTCGCTTTCCACTATTTTATGGTCTCGGCTGGCTTCCTCCTCCTCCACTATGTTTTGTTGACTGTGGTAATCGAGAACAGTCATTGATTGAAACACATGTTAACTAACGAACAATCTCAATTAACGGCCTACATTTCAGTCAATAAAGAAATTTGTCGAGGACAGGACAAAATAAAACAGCACATAAAACGCCATCATGACAATGTATATCCCTACTGCTTGGGCCTTAAAGGAAAATGTATACAGTTGAAGAATAAAAACCGTTTGCCTTTGCAATCACCATTCAGTATACAGACTGCATTTGTTCAAACACCTTTTACATGAAATATTAAGAAAAATACTATACCTTGCAGAGGTATCGAACCAATTTGATCAAGGTCGAAAACCGGAGCCAAAACTATTTGTCCATCCTCACAGAATACATGAACCAAATAGGCTAAAGGAGAAACGTGAGTAGAAAACTAGAAAATGAATTTCCATCAATTGAATATATAAACTCTCTAAACTATGTTACCGGATCAGTTAAGTGGATTCTTTCTATTTGCAAGGCAATCAGGATGCTGACATATTGGCACGAGAAGGCAGAACGCTGTCTCAACCTTATCTGTATTACTTAAGAAGAGGTCATGAGGTTTATCAGGTGGTCGGCGGAGCATCCAGGTCGACTACAAAACGATGCTTACTACAAGTTAAACAGAGCCAATCAGGTGGTGATTTTCAGACTCCTCACAGGCGGTACGTGGTTGCTCATTATGCATATTCGGGTCGTAGACTTGTTTGTATGTCCATTCATAGATGTTATCTTCCCAAGGTTTACTCGGACGTTCCAGGCTACGCTTGCCTTGAACTGTTACCTGTAGCATTAGAAATGCCCTTGGACCTCGAGATGTGGCCTAGCTTTAGCCTTTTGATTGTCGTGAGGAGGCCGTCGTGCCACTTTCATTCTCGATTCTACGTCGTACTTCATCATTTGTGATACGGTCTTTGTAGGTGACATACAGTCTTTGTAGGTGACATACGGTCTTCTAATCATCTTATCTCCGTGGACTGGATTCTTCTCTAGATGTCTTCTGTAAATATCCATGTTTCGCAGACGTAGAGGTATATAGTAGGAACCAGTGAGCGCATTAGTCTGACCTTTATGACGAAGGAACGTTGTTTATCTTTGCACATCTGTTTGAGTCGGACAAGCGCTGCTGTTGTTTGTTCTATTCTGGCCAGGACTTCTGGTTTTGATCCATCATCACTTAATTGTTGAGCCCAAATATTTGACAGACTAAAACCTCCAAGCGAACAGGTTGGTTTTCGAACCGGAAAAAGCACCTCCGAACAGTTCTTTAATCTGCGAATAATCATTGGTTGGTTGGTTTGTTATTGATCCAGCAGCCTGTGGGCTCCTGCCCTTTGGCCCAATGCCATTTGGTGGTATCTGCAAGTGTTTGTAAGCTGGTGCCTAGTTCCGCACAAAGTGCTCCATCCGTTCTGCCCCGGAGGAAGAAGCTCACTCCGGCAAGCGCCGGATACCCACAAAGATGAAGCTCAACAGTCCCACAGGGATGTGTGCACAGCCGGCACCCAGAACCATGCCCCGGCCGGACCCTGCAACGTACATACCCTGCCCTGGCCAGACCCTGCCCCGGCCAGCCCCTGCCCCGGCCGGACCCTGCCCCGGCCGCACCCTGCCCCGGTCGGACCCTGCCCCGGCCAGACCCTGCCCCGGTTGGACCCTGCCCCGGCCAGATCCTGCCCCGGTCGGACCCTGCCCAAGTGGCCGCCAAGCTACGCGTGTTTAGTGCGAAGTCGGAAAATGGTGCCCTGGTTTCTCCCCACCAGAGGCCGATGTCGTCCCCGGGACATAGCATTTTTTACCGCCCATCCACACAGCATGTCTCTCCTCCCCCACCCACCGTTCGCAGTCCCCCAGTAGCTGTCTGGCTGTCTGCTGACCTCTCTCCCAGTATTTCCCACCTCCCATCCACCCAGCCAGTCTCCCCCTGTTCGCAGTCCCCCAGTAGCTGCCTGGCTGTCTGCTGACCTCTCTCCCAGTATTTTCAACCTCCCATCCACCCAGCCAGTCTCCCCCTGTTCGCAGTCCCCCAGTAGCTGTCTGGCTGTCTGCTGACCTCTCTCCCAGTATTTCCCACCTCCCATCCACCAAGCCAGTTCCCCGTTCGCAGTCCCCCAGTAGCTGTCTGGCTGTCTGCTGACCTCTCTCCCAGTATTTTCAACCTCCCATCCACCCAGCCAGTTTCCCCCTGTTCGCAGTCCCCCAGTAGCTGTCTGGCTGTCTGCTGACCTCTCTCCCAGTATTTCCCACCTCCCATCCACCAAGCCAGTTCCCCGTTCGCAGTCCCCCAGTAGCTGTCTGACTGTCTGCTGACCTCTCTCCCAGTATTTCCCACCTCCCATCCACCAAGCCAGTTCCCCGTTCGCAGTCCCCCAGTAGCTGTCTGACTGTCTGCTGACCTCTCTCCCAGTATTTCCCACCTCCCATCCACCCAGCCAGTTTCCCACCGTTCGCAGTCCCCCAGTAGCTGTCTGACTATCTGCTGACCTCTCTCCCAGTATTTCCCACCTCCCATCCACCAAGCCAGTTCCCCGTTCGCAGTCCCCCAGTAGCTGTCTGACTGTCTGCTGACCTCTCTCCCAGTATTTCCCACCTCCCATCCACCCAGCCAGTTTCCCCCCGTTCGCAGTCCCCCAGTAGCTGTCTGGCTATCTGCAGGGACGCTGGTGTGCATTTCCGTTCCTGACTTGCTCCCCTCATAGCCAGTCTGTCTGCCCCGCCATTGTACAACTACTCCGACCCCATGGCAAGCCGAGGCCTACAGCGACCACCATCATCCAGAACCCAAATAACTGGAGTGGAGTGGAAAGCCCAAGGAAGCTACATTCCTGAAAACCATTGTGAGTAGCAAGAAACAAACGGAGACTGTAAAACTGAACTGTGACCCCTGGACCTCAATTGGTAAGAGACAGAAAAAACAACTCAAGATCGAACTGGCCAAATCAGGACCTATGCCTCGAAAGCAGCGACGGACATTGATTGATCTATTGAGACATCTATGTGCTCCTTTTCGTCCTCCTCCCTCCCGTTAAGCAGGTCTTCTATTGCTATAGGTGCGGAGTGGTACTCGATAATCTTCCATTATCATGACATTGAACTATTTAATTTTTAAAATTATTTCTACGTTTTCAATAACTAGGAAGAAGTCAAAACAGATGAGGTCTAAAAGACGTAAGAAGATGGTACAAAACAGCGAACTATACTTGAATATATACCAAAACAAGATTGCGCAAAATCGTGTATTGAGCACAGGAAGTAGTCCCTACAATGTTTCTTATGGTATCATTTCTCGTGCTGTCTCTCCTGGAGCTTTTAATTACTGTCCTTGGGCATTTCATTCACACAGTGTCGCTGTTATCTCCCTCCATTGATTCAGTGTACAATGAATAATTCTTGTCTAAATAATGACACGGACAACAGCATCAAGCAGCCCTCGAGAAATACGATGTTCTGCGGAAATGAACGTCTTTTTATACTGTACGAATAATATGACATAATAAAAGCATACGTGGGGTATTCCGAAAAGGGTTATTTTAGGTGCGGTGTGTGGCATGGATTTTTAAAATTTTATTTTGCCTTCGCCTTATTTCTCTAATCCCCAAGGCGGTGTGCGTTGCACTGTGGTTTTTATTTTGTGCCTGTCGGTCCAATGCCTCCGACATCAGCATGCATTTTATGTAAAGGCCTGCTTCCTCCTGCATTTTCTAAGAGTTTATACTATCTCCTTTATTGGGGATCAAGATACTGAGCAGCGCATGAGCTACGGAGGTCAGCGACCTACAGCTGACTGCTAGCGTCAGGGCCAGCGAACCAAATCTGCCAAGACCCTTCTACACCTCCACGCGGTGATCCTGGATAACAGGCTGCAGTAGGGCAGACTGGCTAAGGAGAAGGGATAGAAGAGGGAATGCTAACCCGGTACTAAAAAAAGGCTTTGCTGAAGTCGGATGTGTTGACTGAAAAGTGCAAATATCGCAGTCAAACTGTAAACTACGACACAGCGCATTGGGCTTTTGACGGGAAAGCATCAAATACATTCCTCAAGTGGTACAGAGCTACTTCCAATGCTATTATTTATGCCTCATAATGTGAACATATCTCCCCACAGGCATCAAACAACTTATCAGAAGTTCTGTCTAGATACTTTATGTAGACCCCATATCCTGCCTTAATGGTTGCCTTAAAAGCAGATCCATCAGTATAGACATGTATCCATTCTTCTATGTAGGTGTCAATCATTCTCTGTGATGTTCTCATAAGACAGGATCAGCACTTCTTGTTGTATTATCTGTTAGTTTTGTTTGAATTTCTGGCATTTTAAAACATGTATGTGATGGCAAATTTATTGTTGCTCTCTGTATTTCTTGTTTTTGTCTGGAACAGGATATCTATGTTTATTCTCACTGACGTGCTGGAGGATTGACTTTTTGTCTACAAGCCTTCTATTGGGCTGGTCTTTGCTCATTCTATTACTCCTCTCATAAACTTCTATAGCAGCAGCATCTCCCCGCATCTTAAGTCTATATTCACATGAATTTCACATGCTGCAGTGTGCGTTGACCTCATTGCTCCACTAATAAGGCGCAGGGCAATCTACGAATAACAAATGAGAAGTATGTGGAACACCAACAACATCTATACCATGAGTTTATTTACTTTACAACGGCGTTTGATAGTCTGGCATGATGCACTATGGGCAACCATGAAAATATATAACATCAACAGTAACATTGTCAGAGATATTTAGAATATGATTGATAAGGCAACAAGCGCGGTCTTTGTGGATGGACAAATGGGTGAACGGTTCCGTACATCTGTCGGCGTAAGACAAGGATGTATACTTCCCCCGATTATATGGTTTAAACAGTAATACATATCTGACATAAGATAAGGCATACAGCCGGTCAGATAGGACGAGATACGATAATATAACATGATAAAGTGGGCAAGTAAACGGAAAATGTTTTTATTATTGAGCCAAATAAATCTATCAGAGCTGCAACGGTTGTTTTTGTTGTTGTTGAATGTCCACATAGTTGTTGTTGAATGTCCACATTGTTGTTGTTGAATGTCTACATAGTTGTTGTTGAATGTCTACATTGTTGTTGTTGAATGCCCACATAGTTGTTGTTAAATGTCTACATTGTTGTTATTGAATGTCTACATTGTTGTTGAATGTCCACATTGTTATTGTTGAATGTCTACATTGTAGTTTTTGAATGCCCACATTGTTGTTGAATGTCAAAAATGTTGTTGTTGAAATTGCACATTGTTGTTGTTGAATGTCCACATTGTTGTTATTTAATATCCAGATTGTTGTTGATGAACGTCTACATTGTTGTTGTTGAATGTCAACATTGTTGTTGTTGAATGTCCACATTGTTGTTGAAAGCCCACATTGTTGTTGAATGGCCACATTGCTATTGAATGTCCACATAGTTGTTGTTGAATGTCCACATTGTTGTTGTTGAATGTCCACATAGTTGTTGTTGAATGCCCACATTGTCCTTGTTGAATGTCTACATTGTCCTTGTTGAATGTCCACATTGTTGTTGTTTAATGTCTACATAGTTGTTGTTGAATGTCCACATTGTTGTTGTTGAATGTCCACATTGTTGTTGAATGCCTACATTGTTGTTGAATGCCCACGTTGTTGTTGAATGGCCACATTGCTATTGAATGTACACATAGTTGTTGTTGAATGCCCACATTGTTGTTTTTGAATGTCTACATTGTTGTTGTTTAATTTCTACATAGTAGTTGTTGAATGTCTACATTGTTGTTATTGAATGTCTATATAGTTGTTGTTGAATGTCTACATTGTTGTTGTTGAATGTCCACATTGTTGTTGTTGAATGTCCACATAGTTATTGTTAAATGCCCATATTGTTGTTGTTGAATGTCCACATAGTTGTTGTTGAATGCCCACATTTTTCTTGTTGAATGTCCACATTGTTGTTGAATGCCCATATTGTAGTTGTTGAATGCCCATGTTGTTGTTGTTGAATGCCCACATTTTTGTTGAATGCCCATATTGTTGTTGTTGAAAGCCTACATTGTTTTTGTTGAATGCCCACATTGTCGTTGTTGAATAAATTATTGTTGAATGCCCACATTGCTGTTGTTGAATGTCCACATTTTTGTTGAATGTCCACATTGTTGTTGTTGAATGCCCACATTTTTGTTGAATGCCCACATTGTTGTTGTTGAATGACCACATTTTTGTTGAATGCCCATAGTGTTGTTGTTAAATGCCTACATTGTTGTTGTTGAATGCCCACATTTTTGTTGTTGAATGCCCACATTTTTGTTAAATGCCCATATTGTCGCTGTTGAATGCCCACATTTTTGTTGTTGAATGCCCACTTCTTTGTTGAATGTCCACATTGTTGTTGTTGAATGCCCACATTTTTGTTAAAAGCCCATATTGTTGTTGTTGAATGCCCACATTTTTGTTGTTGAATGCCCACATTTTTGTTGAATGTCCAAATTGTTGTTGTTGAATGCCCATATTTTTGTTGAATGCCCATATTGTTGTTTTTAAATACCCACATTTTTGTTCAATGCCCACATAGTTGTTAAATGCCTACATTGTTGTTGAATGTCCACATTGTTGTTGTTGAATGACCACATTATTGTTGAATGCCCACAATGTTGTTATTGAATACTTACATTGTTGTTGAATGTCCACATAGTGTTTGAATGCCTATAATGTTGTTGTTGAATGCCTACATTGTTGTTGAATGTCCACATAGTTGTTAAATGCCTACATTGTTGTTGAATGTCCACATAGTTGTTGAATGCCCACATTATTCTTGAATGTCCACATAGTTGTTGAATGCCTACATTGTTGTTTTTGAATGCCTACATTGTTGTTGAATGTCCACATAGTTGTTGAATGCCTACATTGTTGTTGAATGTCCACATAGTTGTTGAATGCCTACATTGAAGTTGTTGAATTCCTACATTGTTATTGTTGAATGCATACATTGTTGTTGTTGAATGCCCACATAGTTGTTGTTGAATGCCTACATTGTTGTTGTTGAATGTCCACATTGTTGTTGTTGAATTACCACATAGTATTTATTGAATGCCTACATTGTTGTTGTTGAATGCCTACATTGTTGTTGTTGAATGTCCACATAGTTGTTGAATGCCTACATTTTTGTTGAATGCCCACATTGTTGTTGTTGAATGCCCACATTTTTGTTGAATGTCCACATTGTTGTTGTTGAATGCCCACATTTTTGTTAAATGCCCATATTGTTGTCGTTGAATGCCCACATTTTTGTTGTTCAATACCCACATTTTTGTTGAATGTCCAAATTGTTGTTGTTGAATGCCCATATTTTTGTTGAATGCCCATATTGTTGTTTTTAAATGCCCACATTTTTGTTCAATGCCCACATAGTTGTTGAATGCCTACATTGTTGTTGAATGTCCACATTGTAGTTGTTGAATGACCACATTATTGTTGAATGCCCACAATGTTGTTATTGAATACCTACATTGTTGTTGAATGTCCACATAGTGTTTGAATGCCTACAATGTTGTTGTTGAATGCCTACATTGTTGTTGAATGTCCACATAGTTGTTAAATGCCTACATTGTTGTTGAATGTCCACATAGTTGTTGAATGCCCACACTATTCTTGAATGTCCACATAGTTGTTGAATGCCTACATTGTCGTTGAATGCCCACGTTGTTGTTGAATGGCCACATTGCTATTGAATGTCCACATAGTTGTTGTTGAATGCCCACATTGTTGTTATTGAATGTCTACATTGTTGTTGTTTAATTTCTACATAGTAGTTGTTGAATGTCTACATTGTTGTTGTTGAATGTCTATATAGTTGTTGTTGAATGTCTACATTGTTGTTGTTGAATGTCCACATTGTTGTTGTTGAATGTCCACATAGTTATTGTTAAATGCCCATATTGTTGTTGTTGAATGCCGACATTGTTGTTGTTGAATGCCTACGTTGTTGTTGTTGAATGTCCACATTGTTGTTGTTCAATGCCTACATTGTTGTTGTTTAATGCCCACATTGTTGTTATTGAATGCCTACGTTGTTGTTTAATGTTGACATTGTTGTTATTGAATGCCAAACATTGTTGTTGTTGAATGTCCACATTGTCTTTGTTGAATGTCCACATTGTTGTTGTTGAATGCCTACATTGTTGTTGTTCAATGTCCACATTGTTCTTCTTGAATACCTACGTTGTGCTTGAATGCCCACATTGTTGTTGTTGAATGCCTACATTGTTGTTTTTGAATGCCTACATTGTTGTGGTTCAATGCCTTCATTGTTGTTGTAAAATGTCTACATTGTTGTTATTGAATGTCTACATAGGTTTTTTTGAATGCCCACATTGTTGTTGTTGAATGTCCACAATATTGTTGTTTAATGTCCACAATGTTGTTGAATGCCCACAATGTTGTTGAATGTCCACAATGTTGTTGTTGAATGTCCACAATGTTGTTTAATGCCCACAATGTTGTTGTTGAATGTCCACAATGTTGTTGTTGAATGTCCACAATGTTGTTGTTGAGTGCCCACAATGTTGTTATTGAATGCCCACATTGTTTGTTTTGAATGTCCACATTGTTGTTGTTAAATGTCCACAATGTCGTTGTTGAATGTCCACATTGTTGTTGTTGAATGCCCACATTGTTGTTGTTGAATGCCCACATTGTTGTTGTTGAATGTCCACAATGTCGTTGTTGAATGTCCACATTGTTGTTGTTGAATGCCCACATTGTTGTTGTTGAATGCCCACATTGTTGTTGTTGAATGTCTACAATGTTGTTGTTGAATGCCCACAATGTAGTTTGTTGAATGTCCACAATGTTGTTGTTGAGTGCCCACAATGTTGTTATTGAATGCCCACATTGTTTGTTTTGAATGTCCACATTGTTGTTGTTGAATTTCCACAATGATTTGTGATTACTCTTTTTGTGCGGCCTGAAAATGACGTTTAGTGGCGGGTTGTTGTAGCTATTATCGCATACTGATCGTGCTGATGAAGGTAGACCGTGGTCCTTCAGGTGATTGTGATATGCTTGGAATCATCTGCGTTTCGCTCACTACTACAGTGATCACGTCGATTCCAACCTTGTTAACCAGGCTATCATGAAAGCAGCCCTATCAGGGAGGGCAGCGGGAGAGTCGAGGTGAGGGTCTTGGCCAGTATGTTTTACCTGATCCTGACTAACATTTCTGATCAGATGTGCATGGCCAGACGTCAATCTTCCTCCACGAGCTGTAAAGATAAATTCTTCAATCCTGGAATCCAATCAGGCACATGTGTTTGATACCAGGTAGCTAAATGTTGAGTAAACTCATTTCAGTCCTTTGCCTGAGTGTACCATGTTGGACCCAGGGACTCCTTCAGACCATCTGTCCACCTCAACCTCGGTAGTACGCTAGGTCGTCTAAGGTTGTAGGGCCACCACGACGTCACTCTACCTATCCATCTGTTATCCAACATGCGAACCACAATGCCGGCCCATCTGTCTTTTCGTAGTAGCACGACTTGTCAGTAACACAATGTAAGAAGCATGTCCTTTTCAGAATGTAGCTTCTTACAACCGCCACCTTTTTGACTGCTGTAAGTTTCTTGACAAGTGGACATAACTCCTTTTTGAAGAAAGTGTTGAGTATGGACTGGGTTTTGTTTCTATTGATTTGTAGGCCAACTTCAGCGACTTCACTTCTGAGCTCATTCAGGATTTTCTCCGCTTCTCTGACATTGTGGCTGAGAATGACTATGTAATCAGCGAACCTTGGATGAGTACACATTTCTCCGTCTATGTTTATGACCCTATGCTCCACATATTATAGCAGGGTGTACTGAAGGTTAAAAGCCGATGCGTGTGTTGTTTTGTTGTTGAATGTCTACAACGCGTAACTAAAAGCACAAATGATGTTAAGTCGCTTGGTAACTTCAACTCCTTGTGTGCGTCTTGGATCCTGGATCCTAATGTTAAGCTTGAAGATCAGTAATCTGTGATCTGTCCAGCAGTCTGCACCACACATATCCTTGGTGATCATGTCCTGACATCATGTCTGTCTTTCCTACGGTCAATAACAAAATCAATCAGGTCCAATGTTTTGAGCGGGGATGCATCCATGTTGTTCTATTACGCTTCAGCAGGAGAAAAAAGGTGATGGTAATCGTAAGGTCATTGGCTGCACATGTCCTCAAAAGGAGTTGACAGTCTGCGTTGCAGTTGCCTATACCATATTTTCTTATGATTCCTTCCCATGAAGCAAGTTCTGTACCAACTCTTGTATTGAAATCGCCAAAGACAGTGAGCTTGTTTGACTTCGGCACAGTAGCAGTTACTGCCTCAAGCTCGTCTAACAATTTGGAGATAATCGATTAGGGACGGCATCAGGACAAAAGCAATTATTGATTGTTATTATTTATTCATTAATTTGTGTCACCATGCCTTTGTATGATGTCTTCTGAAATTTGTTTGATTTCTTGTGTGTGGTTGTGCGTGCATGCGTGTGTGTATGTGTGTGTGCGCGCGCGCGCGCGCGTGTGTGTGGGTGGGTGTGCGGGGGTGTGTTTGTGTGTGATATGTTCATGTTTCGTTTGTTTTTGTCTCTGTGTTAAAGAATGTTAAACATTGTTTGTTTGTTTCATTCTATTTAACTATGATTTGTCAGTTGTTTTCGTTCGTTCTTTGTCCCCGCTGAAGACCTTGTGGTCGTAACGTAAGTGTCGTTTTTCTTTGTCCTGTTACGGTCAATGAGCCATTACCTATGCGTGTTTTTATTGACTTATAATTAAACCTTATCTTTGGTGTAGTCAATTTAAACGTGGTTCGGATGGTGATTGTGGCAGAGCTGATGTTATTGATGGACCTCTGTAGTAGACGGTAAAGAGGTCTGTAGTAGACGGTAAAGAGGTCTGTAACAGACGGTAAACAGGTCTGCTGTATTCTATTCACTGACTTAAAACAATCAATAAATTCAAGCAACACTATTTGAAAAAACCCACAATAAAACTAGATTCTTTATTTCTACACAATATACATTTCTTAATTCACTTCTCTCACACGGCTTGCCAAAACACTTCTACAGATAACCCTAACTTTATTAATACTGTTATCGCCCGGTTCTATCTGCTCTCCTAATCTGGCCTGCTGTAGGTAAGTGTGAGCAGGAAAGGTAAACAGGGTTGCCGCTGATGGTCAGTTCGTATATTCTAAACCCAGGTAGTCGTCTGTGGTCATGTTCCTCTTCGTCGGCAGTAGATCAATGTGATCAATGGAAGACTGACTCTAGATGTTACCGACAACTGTATTTAGGTCTGATACCTAACACGAAGGTTGCTGCTGCTTGCTGCTAATACTTGAAGATGTCCAAACTCGGCTGTTCTTCCCCGTTCAACTCTTTCTCTGTCCAAATCTGGCGTTCTCATCTGCATCTCATCTCAGCTCAATCTCGATCTCAATCTCGTTTTGATGCGTCTCTCATTTGATTTGTCTCTCATCTGCTCTCCTCTTCCTGGGTGTCTCAATCTCATCTGCTTCCTAAACTCAACTGTCTTCCTCCGTGTCCAATCTCAATTGCACTCCTCGTAAGGCGTTCGGTCCGGAACTTATATTTGCTCTTCCTCGCCCAGATGACGTGATCTCAAAAGGACGCCCTCTTTGTCTGAGACGCGTGGGTGATATTACCTGCTAATTGCGTCATATTACCCAAGGCCCTACCTGCGTACTTTGAGACAAAGCATACGCTCTACGTTTCAGCTAATTAAATTCTGGCGGCACTGAGTTCAGCTGCACTGACTTGGTCCTTTAGTTCAATACCAAGAAAGATAAAGAAAAATGGTTGTCTACACACTATTTATTCCTTCCTTCCTTCCAACTCTATTAAATGTAAGCCATGTATAAACTGCTACCTACAATCTGTCTATACAGCTAAGATCTGGTACACAACAATTGCCGTCGGGGATGACAATAAATCTTCAAGAGCTAAGCAGAAGCCTATGTGAGGTGGGTTGGCCAGTTCCCTTCCTTGCTCATTATACTTTTCCCAACGCATACGTCAGGAACCCATTTACAGCTGGGTCGACCGTATGAGCGTTCGTACTAGAAATGAACTACGTCCGGATTTGTGTCTGCCCGTCCACGATTTCGAACCCTGGCAAGTGGCAATTTCTGTCTCAGCAAGCCAGCTCTCTGTCTACTACGCGACACACCTAAACAAAAGTCAAGAGTTCGTTTGGTTATATCAATGCATATAGGCTGCACAGAACGGTCTACGTCCATACCAAAAGTCATGAGCAGCGCTGACAGCACTCAAACCTGAAAAGAACTGAACTCTGAGCAAATCGTCAGATTTTTGACAGCTGGTCTAACCAGCCGTGAAGATAACCAGGACACACTTTGATACGATCCAGAAACTGACAGTCAATGGATGGATGTTGATATTTGTGTGTTGTGTCTCTGTCCAGGCGTCTTCTACCCTAGATGAAGTCATTCCTACTTCGTTGCATTCTTTTTTGCCATCGCCACTCCTTTTCCATTATTATTTTTCTACTTCTTCTTGTTTTCTTCTTCTTCTTGTTTTTTTTCTTTTTCTGGTTTTTCTTCTTCCTATTTTTATTTTTCTTCTTCTTCTTCTTGTTTTTCTTCTTCCTCTTGGTATTTTTCTTCTTGTTGTTTTTATTCTCCTTGTTGTTTTCTTCTCCTTTTTCTTGTTTTTCTTCTTGTTGTTTTTCATCCTCTTTTTCTTGTTTTGTTTTGTTGTTTTTTCTTCTTCTTCTTTTTTTTTTCTTCTTCATGTTTTTCTTCTTCTTCATTTTCTTCTTGTTTTTCTTATTATTCTTGTTGTTTTTCTTCCCCTTCTTCATTTTCGTCTTCTTGTTTTTCTTGTTCTTCTTGTTTTTTTTCTTCATTTTCTTCTTCTTCTTCTTCTTCTTCTTCTTCTTCTTCTCCTCCTTCTGGTTCTTCTTCTCTCCTCATCTTCTTCTTTCCTCTACTTCTTTAATTTATTATTATTATTTTTCCTCATCTTCTTCTTCTTCTCCTCCTCCTCCTCCTCCTCCTCTTAACTTTCTTCTTATTATTATTATTATTAATATTATTATTATTATTATTTTTATTAGCATTAAAATTAGTATTATTATAGGTATAAATATTATTACTTTTATTGTCTTCCTCCACCATTTTCTTCTTCTTAAAAAAAATGTTATTATTGTTATTATTATTATTATTATTATTATGGTTCTCTTAATCCACGGAGAACGAGCTATTCCCTTATTTATTCACGTTTCATATTTGAGTTTTGTGTATGGACCAATTATTCCAAACTGATATGGCAACTCACATTCATCAAACCAGTCGGGGTGTGCAAATTCATAAGTTGGAGATTTTTCTACACTTCAGGAATTAAAATGCTTTGGTAATCATATTTTACGACATCTTTTCAGAGAGCCTGCTCTCGACTCTTACGACATGCTTTGAATGAGCTTGTTATCGTCTGGGCAACACAGGCAGCCCTCGTCACTCAGGCACTTCAGTTCATCATACCGTTTCTGCGGCAATCGTGTTCCCATCGTTTCTCACCAAGTCATGGCACGAGCCCGCTCTTGTCGTCTGTCACTTTCCTTTTTAAATTGTATCCTTACTGTCTTCTACTCCTTTCCATTTCCCACATTAACTCATCATCTTGTCTATACTTTCGGAATCTCTCTCTCTCTCTCTCTCTCTCTCTCTCTCTCTCTCTCGCTCTATATCTCACATTATTCCGTAATAATCCTTTGCCCCATTTATGTGAGGCTGACTGTCCCCAGAATTTAACTCCCTCCAGACGAAATGCCTACCAACAGTTCTAAAAATGATCTAGCTATAACTGAGGACAAACATGTCTTTTTTTCTTTTTAGATATTTATATCTAGATTGGGGTCCGACACATGAGCTGTGACCGGGGACTTTACTGGCAAATCTGGCTATGACTGGTGACTTTACTGGCAAATCTAGCTATGACCGGTGACTTTACTGGCAAATCTAGCTATGACCGGTGACTTTACTGGCAAATCTAGCTATGACCGGTGACTTTACTGGCAAATCTAGCTATGACCGGTGACTTTACTGGCAAATCTAGCTATGACCGATGACTTTACTGGCAAATCTAGCTATGACCCATGACTTTACTGGCAAATCTAGCTATGACTGGTGACTTTACTGGCAAATCTAGCTATGACCGGTGACTTTACTGGCAAATCTAGCTATGACCGGTGACTTTACTGGCAAATCTAGCTATGACTGGTGACTTTACTGGCAAATCTAGCTATGACCGGTGACTTTACTGGCAAATCTAGCTATGACCGGTGACTTTACTGGCAAATCTAGCTATGACCGGTGACTTTACTGGCAAATCTAGCTATGACCGATGACTTTACTGGCAAATCTAGCTAAGACCGATGACTTTACTGGCAAATCTAGCTATGACCGGTGACTTTACTGGCAAATCTAGCTATGATCGGTGACTTTACTGGCAAATCTAGCTGTGACCGGGGACTTTACTGGCAAATCGAAATGTGACTGGTGACTGTACTGGCAAATTTGGCTGTGACCGCCGGGGACTTTACTGGCAAATCTAGCTGTGACCGGAGACTTTACTGGCAAATCGAGCTGTGACTGGTGACTTTACAGGCAAATCTAGCTGTGATCGGGGACTTAACTGGCAAATCTGGCTGTGACTGCTGACTTTACTGGCAAATCTAGCTGTGACTGCTGACTTAACTGGCAAATCTAGCTGTGACTGCTGACTTTACTGGCAAATCTGGCTGTGACCGGGGATTTTAATGGCAAATCTGGCTGTGACTGCTGACTTTACTGACAAATCTAACTGTGACCGGGGACTTTACTGGCAAATCGGGCTGTGACTGCTGACTTTACTGACAAATCTAGCTGTGACGGAACATTACTGGCAAATCGATCTGTGACTGGTGACTTTACAGGCAAATCTAGCTGTGATCGGGGACTCAACTGGCAAATCTGGCTGTGACTGCTGACTTTACTGGCAAATCTAGCTGTGACTGCTGACTTTACTGGCAAATCTAGCTGTGACTGCTGACTTTCCTGGCAAATCTAAATGTGACTGCTGACTTTACTGGCAATTCTAGCTGTGACTGCTGACTTTACTGGCAAATCTAGCTGTGACTGCTGACTTTACTGACAAATCTAACTGTGACCGGGGACTTTACTGGCAAATCGGGCTGTGACTGCTGACTTTACTGACAAATCTAGCTGTGACTGCTGACTTTACTGGCAATTCTAGCTGTGACTGCTGACTTTACTGGCAAATCTAGCTGTGACTGCTGACTTTACTGACAAATCTAACTGTGACCGGGGACTTTACTGGCAAATCGGGCTGTGACTGCTGACTTTACTGACAAATCTAGCTGTGATCGGGGACTCAACTGGCAAATCTGGCTGTGACTGCTGACTTTACTGGCAAATCTAGCTGTGACTGCTGACTTTCCTGGCAAATCTAACTGTGACTGCTGACTTTACTGGCAATTCTAGCTGTGACTGCTGACTTTACTGGCAAATCTAGCTGTGACTGCTGACTTTACTGACAAATATAGCTGTGACAGGGAACATTACTGGCAAATCGAGCTGTGTCTGCTGATTTTACTGGCAAATTAAGTTGATACAGCAGTAAACAAGATGGGCATGATAGTGTCGGGGTGCCTTAAAAGCCCCCATAAATAAAATATATCCCTTAATTGGTATTGCACCATCTGATATAAGAAGAGGTCTAGCTGCGGAAATCGAACGAGGGAAACAGTAGAACGAACTTAGACACCTGATGTTTGGCTATGAGGAGCAAGCCACAAGACTTAAATCAAGACACAGTTTCTTAAAATCGACAGAGACCATCCAGACAAGCCCGGAAGGTCGACGTATCGAGAGGTGGCGCAAAACAATGCAGGATCCATGGATAGAGCTCAAAGAAGAGGCTGCACCTGGACACCACCTGCCCTATGATATATGGAAGGCAATGAACAGACTTCGAACTGGCCTGTGAAGATGCAGAGTGAACTTGAGGAAATGGGGATATTCAGATGTCGACACATGTGAATGCGGCGCAGTTCAGGACCAAGATCATCTGATGTCCTGCCCCAACGTCGCTGAAACCTGTGACATGAACGACATGATGTTCGCCTCCAAGTTTTTGAATACTGGACGGATGCTGTATGACATGGTGTTTGGACACGGAAAGTAAGTAAGTACTGGAAAATCTGGCTGTGACTGCTGACGTTACTGGCAAATCTATCTGTGACTGCTGACTTTACTGGCAAATCTCGTTGTGACCGAGGACTTTATATTTTGCTGACTTTTATAAGCAAAGCTAGCTGGCATACATCTATTGTCAACCACCCCCCTGCGGCCCATACATGAGTATAACCACAAGGTCACCAAAGTCATATTGGCTGTGTCCATCTGTTGTCCGACATGCGTACCACATGACCAGCACAGTCGCGTTATCCCGATATTGCTGTTTCTACGTCGTCCCGAAAAAGAGTTTCATGTCGAATGACCTCATTTCGGATCTGATCCCTTATTGATGTATTTAGTACACGCATTTTGAAAGTTCTTTGACAAATTCGAAGCTGTTCAGAATCTGCTTAGTTCAATTGTCCCACTTCACGGCCGTAAATCAGGGCTTGAATGGCAACGGGATTAAAGGTATTTAATCTTGCTGTTGTGCCTCTCATCTGTTGGAGTATCAGAATTTTACCATTGGAGCTGTGCCAAGTCGCAAACAATAGTGTGTGACTTTCATTTCTTGGCCCAGTTAGACGTAGCAGCTGACATCCTAGCTGATATTGGAGCTGTGCCAAGTCGCAAACAATAGTGTGTGACTTTCATTTCTTGGCCCAGTTAGACGTAGCAGCTGACATCCTAGCTGATATTGGAGCTGTGCCAAGTCGCAAACAATAGTGTGTGACTTTCATTTCTTGGCCCAGTTAGACGTAGCAGCTGACATCCTAGCTGATATTGGAGCTGTGCCAAGTCGCAAACAATAGTGTGTGACTTTCATTTCTTGGCCCAGTTAGACGTAGCAGCTGACATCCTAGCTGATATTGGAGCTGTGCCAAGTCGCAAACAATAGTGTGTGACTTTCATTTCTTGGCCCAGTTAGACGTAGCAGCTGACATCCTAGCTGATATTGGAGCTGTGCCAAGTCGCAAACAATAGTGTGTGACTTTCATTTCTTGGCCCAGTTAGACGTAGCAGCTGACATCCTAGCTGATATTGGAGCTGTGCCAAGTCGCAAACAATAGTGTGTGACTTTCATTTCTTGGCCCAGTTAGACGTAGCAGCTGACATCCTAGCTGATATTGGAGCTGTGCCAAGTCGCAAACAATAGTGTGTGACTTTCATTTCTTGGCCCAGTTAGACGTAGCAGCTGACATCCTAGCTGATATTGGAGCTGTGCCAAGTCGCAAACAATAGTGTGTGACTTTCATTTCTTGGCCCAGTTAGACGTAGCAGCTGACATCCTAGCTGATATTGGAGCTGTGCCAAGTCGCAAACAATAGTGTGTGACTTTCATTTCTTGGCCCAGTTAGACGTAGCAGCTGACATCCTAGCTGATATTGGAGCTGTGCCAAGTCGCAAACAATAGTGTGTGACTTTCATTTCTTGGCCCAGTTAGACGTAGCAGCTGACATCCTAGCTGATATTGGAGCTGTGCCAAGTCGCAAACAATAGTGTGTGACTTTCATTTCTTGGCCCAGTTAGACGTAGCAGCTGACATCCTAGCTGATATTGGAGCTGTGCCAAGTCGCAAACAATAGTGTGTGACTTTCATTTCTTGGCCCAGTTAGACGTAGCAGCTGACATCCTAGCTGATATTGGAGCTGTGCCAAGTCGCAAACAATAGTGTGTGACTTTCATTTCTTGGCCCAGTTAGACGTAGCAGCTGACATCCTAGCTGATATTGGAGCTGTGCCAAGTCGCAAACAATAGTGTGTGACTTTCATTTCTTGGCCCAGTTAGACGTAGCAGCTGACATCCTAGCTGATATTGGAGCTGTGCCAAGTCGCAAACAATAGTGTGTGACTTTCATTTCTTGGCCCAGTTAGACGTAGCAGCTGACATCCTAGCTGATATTGGAGCTGTGCCAAGTCGCAAACAATAGTGTGTGACTTTCATTTCTTGGCCCAGTTAGACGTAGCAGCTGACATCCTAGCTGATATTGGAGCTGTGCCAAGTCGCAAACAATAGTGTGTGACTTTCATTTCTTGGCCCAGTTAGACGTAGCAGCTGACATCCTAGCTGATATTGGAGCTGTGCCAAGTCGCAAACAATAGTGTGTGACTTTCATTTCTTGGCCCAGTTAGACGTAGCAGCTGACATCCTAGCTGATATTGGAGCTGTGCCAAGTCGCAAACAATAGTGTGTGACTTTCATTTCTTGGCCCAGTTAGACGTAGCAGCTGACATCCTAGCTGATATTGGAGCTGTGCCAAGTCGCAAACAATAGTGTGTGACTTTCATTTCTTGGCCCAGTTAGACGTAGCAGCTGACATCCTAGCTGATATTGGAGCTGTGCCAAGTCGCAAACAATAGTGTGTGACTTTCATTTCTTGGCCCAGTTAGACGTAGCAGCTGACATCCTAGCTGATATTGGAGCTGTGCCAAGTCGCAAACAATAGTGTGTGACTTTCATTTCTTGGCCCAGTTAGACGTAGCAGCTGACATCCTAGCTGATATTGGAGCTGTGCCAAGTCGCAAACAATAGTGTGTGACTTTCATTTCTTGGCCCAGTTAGACGTAGCAGCTGACATCCTAGCTGATATTGGAGCTGTGCCAAGTCGCAAACAATAGTGTGTGACTTTCATTTCTTGGCCCAGTTAGACGTAGCAGCTGACATCCTAGCTGATATTGGAGCTGTGCCAAGTCGCAAACAATAGTGTGTGACTTTCATTTCTTGGCCCAGTTAGACGTAGCAGCTGACATCCTAGCTGATATTGGAGCTGTGCCAAGTCGCAAACAATAGTGTGTGACTTTCATTTCTTGGCCCAGTTAGACGTAGCAGCTGACATCCTAGCTGATATTGAAGCTGTGCCAAGTCGCAAACAATAGTGTGTGACTTTCATTTCTTGGCCCAGTTAGACGTAGCAGCTGACATCCTAGCTGATATTGGAGCTGTGCCAAGTCGCAAACAATAGTGTGTGACTTTCATTTCTTGGCCCAGTTAGACGTAGCAGCTGACATCCTAGCTGATATTGGAGCTGTGCCAAGTCGCAAACAATAGTGTGTGACTTTCATTTCTTGGCCCAGTTAGACGTAGCAGCTGACATCCTAGCTGATATTGAAGCTGTGCCAAGTCGCAAACAATAGTGTGTGACTTTCATTTCTTGGCCCAGTTAGACGTAGCAGCTGACATCCTAGCTGATATTGGAGCTGTGCCAAGTCGCAAACAATAGTGTGTGACTTTCATTTCTTGGCCCAGTTAGACGTAGCAGCTGACATCCTAGCTGATATTGGAGCTGTGCCAAGTCGCAAACAATAGTGTGTGACTTTCATTTCTTGGCCCAGTTAGACGTAGCAGCTGACATCCTAGCTGATATTGGAGCTGTGCCAAGTCGCAAACAATAGTGTGTGACTTTCATTTCTTGGCCCAGTTAGACGTAGCAGCTGACATCCTAGCTGATATTGGAGCTGTGCCAAGTCGCAAACAATAGTGTGTGACTTTCATTTCTTGGCCCAGTTAGACGTAGCAGCTGACATCCTAGCTGATATTGAAGCTGTGCCAAGTCGCAAACAATAGTGTGTGACTTTCATTTCTTGGCCCAGTTAGACGTAGCAGCTGACATCCTAGCTGATATTGGAGCTGTGCCAAGTCGCAAACAATAGTGTGTGACTTTCATTTCTTGGCCCAGTTAGACGTAGCAGCTGACATCCTAGCTGATATTGGAGCTGTGCCAAGTCGCAAACAATAGTGTGTGACTTTCATTTCTTGGCCCAGTTAGACGTAGCAGCTGACATCCTAGCTGATATTGGAGCTGTGCCAAGTCGCAAACAATAGTGTGTGACTTTCATTTCTTGGCCCAGTTAGACGTAGCAGCTGACATCCTAGCTGATATTAGAGCTGTGCCAAGTCGCAAACAATAGTGTGTGACTTTCATTTCTTGGCCCAGTTAGACGTAGCAGCTGACATCCTAGCTGATATTGGAGCTGTGCCAAGTCGCAAACAATAGTGTGTGACTTTCATTTCTTGGCCCAGTTAGACGTAGCAGCTGACATCCTAGCTGATATTGGAGCTGTGCCAAGTCGCAAACAATAGTGTGTGACTTTCATTTCTTGGCCCAGTTAGACGTAGCAGCTGACATCCTAGCTGATATTGGAGCTGTGCCAAGTCGCAAACAATAGTGTGTGACTTTCATTTCTTGGCCCAGTTAGACGTAGCAGCTGACATCCTAGCTGATATTGAAGCTGTGCCAAGTCGCAAACAATAGTGTGTGACTTTCATTTCTTGGCCCAGTTAGACGTAGCAGCTGACATCCTAGCTGATATTGGAGCTGTGCCAAGTCGCAAACAATAGTGTGTGACTTTCATTTCTTGGCCCAGTTAGACGTAGCAGCTGACATCCTAGCTGATATTGGAGCTGTGCCAAGTCGCAAACAATAGTGTGTGACTTTCATTTCTTGGCCCAGTTAGACATAGCAGCTGACATCCTAGCTGATATTGAAGCTGTGCCAAGTCGCAAACAATAGTGTGTGACTTTCATTTCTTGGCCCAGTTAGACGTAGCAGCTGACATCCTAGCTGATATTGAAGCTGTGCCAAGTCGCAAACAATAGTGTGTGACTTTCATTTCTTGGCCCAGTTAGACGTAGCAGCTGACATCCTAGCTGATATTGAAGCTGTGCCAAGTCGCAAACAATAGTGTGTGACTTTCATTTCTTGGCCCAGTTAGACGTAGCAGCTGACATCCTAGCTGACATTGAAGCTGTGCCAAGTCGCAAACAATAGTGTGTGACTTTCATTTCTTGGCCCAGTTAGACGTAGCAGCTGACATCCTAGCTGATATTGAAGCTGTGCCAAGTCGCAAACAATAGTGTGTGACTTTCATTTCTTGGCCCAGTTAGACGTAGCAGCTGACATCCTAGCTGATATTGGAGCTGTGCCAAGTCGCAAACAATAGTGTGTGACTTTCATTTCTTGGCCCAGTTAGACGTAGCAGCTGACATCCTAGCTGATATTGAAGCTGTGCCAAGTCGCAAACAATAGTGTGTGACTTTCATTTCTTGGCCCAGTTAGACGTAGCAGCTGACATCCTAGCTGATATTGAAGCTGTGCCAAGTCGCAAACAATAGTGTGTGACTTTCATTTCTTGGCCCAGTTAGACGTAGCAGCTGACATCCTAGCTGATATTGGAGCTGTGCCAAGTCGCAAACAATAGTGTGTGACTTTCATTTCTTGGCCCAGTTAGACGTAGCAGCTGACATCCTAGCTGATATTGAAGCTGTGCCAAGTCGCAAACAATAGTGTGTGACTTTCATTTCTTGGCCCAGTTAGACGTAGCAGCTGACATCCTAGCTGATATTGAAGCTGTGCCAAGTCGCAAACAATAGTGTGTGACTTTCATTTCTTGGCCCAGTTAGACGTAGCAGCTGACATCCTAGCTGATATTGAAGCTGTGCCAAGTCGCAAACAATAGTGTGTGACTTTCATTTCTTGGCCCAGTTAGACGTAGCAGCTGACATCCTAGCTGATATTGGAGCTGTGCCAAGTCGCAAACAATAGTGTGTGACTTTCATTTCTTGGCCCAGTTAGACGTAGCAGCTGACATCCTAGCTGATATTGAAGCTGTGCCAAGTCGCAAACAATAGTGTGTGACTTTCATTTCTTGGCCCAGTTAGACGTAGCAGCTGACATCCTAGCTGATATTGAAGCTGTGCCAAGTCGCAAACAATAGTGTGTGACTTTCATTTCTTGGCCCAGTTAGACGTAGCAGCTGACATCCTAGCTGATATTGAAGCTGTGCCAAGTCGCAAACAATAGTGTGTGACTTTCATTTCTTGGCCCAGTTAGACGTAGCAGCTGACATCCTAGCTGATATTGAAGCTGTGCCAAGTCGCAAACAATAGTGTGTGACTTTCATTTCTTGGCCCAGTTAGACGTAGCAGCTGACATCCTAGCTGATATTGAAGCTGTGCCAAGTCGCAAACAATAGTGTGTGACTTTCATTTCTTGGCCCAGTTAGACGTAGCAGCTGACATCCTAGCTGATATTGAAGCTGTGCCAAGTCGCAAACAATAGTGTGTGACTTTCATTTCTTGGCCCAGTTAGACGTAGCAGCTGACATCCTAGCTGATATTGAAGCTGTGCCAAGTCGCAAACAATAGTGTGTGACTTTCATTTCTTGGCCCAGTTAGACGTAGCAGCTGACATCCTAGCTGATATTGAAGCTGTGCCAAGTCGCAAACAATAGTGTGTGACTTTCATTTCTTGGCCCAGTTAGACGTAGCAGCTGACATCCTAGCTGATATTGAAGCTGTGCCAAGTCGCAAACAATAGTGTGTGACTTTCATTTCTTGGCCCAGTTAGACGTAGCAGCTGACATCCTAGCTGATATTGAAGCTGTGCCAAGTCGCAAACAATAGTGTGTGACTTTCATTTCTTGGCCCAGTTAGACGTAGCAGCTGACATCCTAGCTGATATTGAAGCTGTGCCAAGTCGCAAACAATAGTGTGTGACTTTCATTTCTTGGCCCAGTTAGACGTAGCAGCTGACATCCTAGCTGATATTGAAGCTGTGCCAAGTCGCAAACAATAGTGTGTGACTTTCATTTCTTGGCCCAGTTAGACGTAGCAGCTGACATCTTAGCTGATATTGGAGCTGTGCCAAGTCGCAAACAATAGTGTGTGACTTTCATTTCTTGGCCCAGTTAGACGTAGCAGCTGACATCCTAGCTGATATTGAAGCTGTGCCAAGTCGCAAACAATAGTGTGTGACTTTCATTTCTTGGCCCAGTTAGACGTAGCAGCTGACATCCTAGCTGATATTGAAGCTGTGCCAAGTCGCAAACAATAGTGTGTGACTTTCATTTCTTGGCCCAGTTAGACGTAGCAGCTGACATCCTAGCTGATATTGAAGCTGTGCCAAGTCGCAAACAATAGTGTGTGACTTTCATTTCTTGGCCCAGTTAGACGTAGCAGCTGACATCCTAGCTGATATTGAAGCTGTGCCAAGTCGCAAACAATAGTGTGTGACTTTCATTTCTTGGCCCAGTTAGACGTAGCAGCTGACATCCTAGCTGATATTGAAGCTGTGCCAAGTCGCAAACAATAGTGTGTGACTTTCATTTCTTGGCCCAGTTAGACGTAGCAGCTGACATCCTAGCTGATATTGAAGCTGTGCCAAGTCGCAAACAATAGTGTGTGACTTTCATTTCTTGGCCCAGTTAGACGTAGCAGCTGACATCCTAGCTGATATTGAAGCTGTGCCAAGTCGCAAACAATAGTGTGTGACTTTCATTTCTTGGCCCAGTTAGACGTAGCAGCTGACATCCTAGCTGATATTGAAGCTGTGCCAAGTCGCAAACAATAGTGTGTGACTTTCATTTCTTGGCCCAGTTAGACGTAGCAGCTGACATCCTAGCTGATATTGAAGCTGTGCCAAGTCGCAAACAATAGTGTGTGACTTTCATTTCTTGGCCCAGTTAGACGTAGCAGCTGACATCCTAGCTGATATTGAAGCTGTGCCAAGTCGCAAACAATAGTGTGTGACTTTCATTTCTTGGCCCAGTTAGACGTAGCAGCTGACATCCTAGCTGATATTGAAGCTGTGCCAAGTCGCAAACAATAGTGTGTGACTTTCATTTCTTGGCCCAGTTAGACGTAGCAGCTGACATCCTAGCTGATATTGAAGCTGTGCCAAGTCGCAAACAATAGTGTGTGACTTTCATTTCTTGGCCCAGTTAGACGTAGCAGCTGACATCCTAGCTGATATTGAAGCTGTGCCAAGTCGCAAACAATAGTGTGTGACTTTCATTTCTTGGCCCAGTTAGACGTAGCAGCTGACATCCTAGCTGATATTGAAGCTGTGCCAAGTCGCAAACAATAGTGTGTGACTTTCATTTCTTGGCCCAGTTAGACGTAGCAGCTGACATCCTAGCTGATATTGAAGCTGTGCCAAGTCGCAAACAATAGTGTGTGACTTTCATTTCTTGGCCCAGTTAGACGTAGCAGCTGACATCCTAGCTGATATTGAAGCTGTGCCAAGTCGCAAACAATAGTGTGTGACTTTCATTTCTTGGCCCAGTTAGACGTAGCAGCTGACATCCTAGCTGATATTGAAGCTGTGCCAAGTCGCAAACAATAGTGTGTGACTTTCATTTCTTGGCCCAGTTAGACGTAGCAGCTGACATCCTAGCTGATATTGAAGCTGTGCGAAGTCGCAAACAATAGTGTGTGACTTTCATTTCTTGGCCCAGTTAGACGTAGCAGCTGACATCCTAGCTGATATTGAAGCTGTGCCAAGTCGCAAACAATAGTGTGTGACTTTCATTTCTTGGCCCAGTTAGACGTAGCAGCTGACATCCTAGCTGATATTGAAGCTGTGCCAAGTCGCAAACAATAGTGTGTGACTTTCATTTCTTGGCCCAGTTAGACGTAGCAGCTGACATCCTAGCTGATATTGAAGCTGTGCCAAGTCGCAAACAATAGTGTGTGACTTTCATTTCTTGGCCCAGTTAGACGTAGCAGCTGACATCCTAGCTGATATTGAAGCTGTGCCAAGTCGCAAACAATAGTGTGTGACTTTCATTTCTTGGCCCAGTTAGACGTAGCAGCTGACATCCTAGCTGATATTGAAGCTGTGCCAAGTCGCAAACAATAGTGTGTGACTTTCATTTCTTGGCCCAGTTAGACGTAGCAGCTGACATCCTAGCTGATATTGAAGCTGTGCCAAGTCGCAAACAATAGTGTGTGACTTTCATTTCTTGGCCCAGTTAGACGTAGCAGCTGACATCCTAGCTGATATTGAAGCTGTGCCAAGTCGCAAACAATAGTGTGTGACTTTCATTTCTTGGCCCAGTTAGACGTAGCAGCTGACATCCTAGCTGATATTGAAGCTGTGCCAAGTCGCAAACAATAGTGTGTGACTTTCATTTCTTGGCCCAGTTAGACGTAGCAGCTGACATCCTAGCTGATATTGGAGCTGTGCCAAGTCGCAAACAATAGTGTGTGACTTTCATTTCTTGGCCCAGTTAGACGTAGCAGCTGACATCCTAGCTGATATTGGAGCTGTGCCAAGTCGCAAACAATAGTGTGTGACTTTCATTTCTTGGCCCAGTTAGACGTAGCAGCTGACATCCTAGCTGATATTGAAGCTGTGCCAAGTCGCAAACAATAGTGTGTGACTTTCATTTCTTGGCCCAGTTAGACGTAGCAGCTGACATCCTAGCTGATATTGGAGCTGTGCCAAGTCGCAAACAATAGTGTGTGACTTTCATTTTTTGGCCCAGTTAGACGTAGCAGCTGACATCCTAGCTGATATTGAAGCTGTGCCAAGTCGCAAACAATAGTGTGTGACTTTCATTTCTTGGCCCAGTTAGACGTAGCAGCTGACATCCTAGCTGATATTGGAGCTGTGCCAAGTCGCAAACAATAGTGTGTGACTTTCATTTCTTGGCCCAGTTAGACGTAGCAGCTGACATCCTAGCTGATATTGAAGCTGTGCCAAGTCGCAAACAATAGTGTGTGACTTTCATTTCTTGGCCCAGTTAGACGTAGCAGCTGACATCCTAGCTGATATTGAAGCTGTGCCAAGTCGCAAACAACAGTGTGTGACTTTCATTTCTTGGCCCAGTTAGACGTAGCAGCTGACATCCTAGCTGATATTGAAGCTGTGCCAAGTCGCAAACAATAGTGTGTGACTTTCATTTCTTGGCCCAGTTAGACGTAGCAGCTGACATCCTAGCTGATATTGAAGCTGTGCCAAGTCGCAAACAATAGTGTGTGACTTTCATTTCTTGGCCCAGTTAGACGTAGCAGCTGACATCCTAGCTGATATTGGAGCTGTGCCAAGTCGCAAACAATAGTGTGTGACTTTCATTTCTTGGCCCAGTTAGACGTAGCAGCTGACATCCTAGCTGATATTGGAGCTGTGCCAAGTCGCAAACAATAGTGTGTGACTTTCATTTCTTGGCCCAGTTAGACGTAGCAGCTGACATCCTAGCTGATATTGGAGCTGTGCCAAGTCGCAAACAATAGTGTGTGACTTTCATTTCTTGGCCCAGTTAGACGTAGCAGCTGACATCCTAGCTGATATTGGAGCTGTGCCAAGTCGCAAACAATAGTGTGTGACTTTCATTTCTTGGCCCAGTTAGACGTAGCAGCTGACATCCTAGCTGATATTGAAGCTGTGCCAAGTCGCAAACAATAGTGTGTGACTTTCATTTCTTGGCCCAGTTAGACGTAGCAGCTGACATCCTAGCTGATATTGGAGCTGTGCCAAGTCGCAAACAATAGTGTGTGACTTTCATTTCTTGGCCCAGTTAGACGTAGCAGCTGACATCCTAGCTGATATTGGAGCTGTGCCAAGTCGCAAACAATAGTGTGTGACTTTCATTTCTTGGCCCAGTTAGACGTAGCAGCTGACATCCTAGCTGATATTGGAGCTGTGCCAAGTCGCAAACAATAGTGTGTGACTTTCATTTCTTGGCCCAGTTAGACGTAGCAGCTGACATCCTAGCTGATATTGGAGCTGTGCCAAGTCGCAAACAATAGTGTGTGACTTTCATTTCTTGGCCCAGTTAGACGTAGCAGCTGACATCCTAGCTGATATTGAAGCTGTGCCAAGTCGCAAACAATAGTGTGTGACTTTCATTTCTTGGCCCAGTTAGACGTAGCAGCTGACATCCTAGCTGATATTGAAGCTGTGCCAAGTCGCAAACAATAGTGTGTGACTTTCATTTCTTGGCCCAGTTAGACGTAGCAGCTGACATCCTAGCTGATATTGAAGCTGTGCCAAGTCGCAAACAATAGTGTGTGACTTTCATTTCTTGGCCCAGTTAGACGTAGCAGCTGACATCCTAGCTGATATTGAAGCTGTGCCAAGTCGCAAACAATAGTGTTTGACTTTCATTTCTTGGCCCAGTTAGACGTAGCAGCTGACATCCTAGCTGATATTGGAGCTGTGCCAAGTCGCAAACAATAGTGTGTGACTTTCATTTCTTGGCCCAGTTAGACGTAGCAGCTGACATCCTAGCTGATATTGGAGCTGTGCCAAGTCGCAAACAATAGTGTGTGACTTTCATTTCTTGGCCCAGTTAGACGTAGCAGCTGACATCCTAGCTGATATTGGAGCTGTGCCAAGTCGCAAACAATAGTGTGTGACTTTCATTTCTTGGCCCAGTTAGACGTAGCAGCTGACATCCTAGCTGATATTGGAGCTGTGCCAAGTCGCAAACAATAGTGTGTGACTTTCATTTCTTGGCCCAGTTAGACGTCCTAGGTGATTTCATCCCCCAGTTTAATTTTCTGTTGTAAGGGGTAAGAATTTATCAGGCGTTGTGTTTTATAGTTTTAAATAATAAGGACATACACATTTGCGAAAATATAAGATAATCCTAAATATAAGATAAAAGATAAAATAAGATCGTAAGAAAAAAGAAATATAAGATCGTAAATATAAGAAAATATAAGTTCACTTATTTACGTCATTGAGAAACTCTATTCCCAAGCCACCAGTGCTGTCTACCTTAACGGGAAGACTTGAGAATGGTGCTGCACGTGAGACGGTGTACGACAAGGATGTATTCTTTCACCAAACCTGTTCAGCGCCTTTCTTGAACGTATCATGTCGAAAGGTCTGGATTGATAACGTGGGTACTGTCAGCACAGGGAAACGTTCATTCACTAATCTCACGTTTGCTGATGACATTACCAGGCTGGCTGGAACGGAGCTAGAACGTGCGAGTCTAATCTCAAACCTTCACAATGCATCTCAAACGTTTGGAATGGAAATTAGTGCAGAGAAGAGTAAATTCATGGTCAAAGTCCCAGAGGGCCTAACAAGTCCAATTGCAATCAAAGGCGAACCATTGACAATTGTTAAACAGTTGAAATACATGGGAGCACTGCTGGATGCGGAAGGTTCCAGAACTGAGATTCAGACAAGAACAGCGTTGAGCATGGCTGCTCTGATCAAACTGAGGCCGCTATGGAGGGACAAAAGCATCAACCTGAAATCCGAGTTGAGTTTAATGTGTGCACTTGTCACTTCCGTGTAAATTTACGCGTGCGAAACTTGGACTCTAGACAGCGGTACTAGAACGAAAAATATGTGCAATGGAGATGAGATATCTGCGTCTAATCTTCTGTATCTCGTATCTAGACCACGTTGCGAATAAGGCAGATAACATGAAGGATAGAATGAGGGAGATACATCAGTGAGTAAGAAATAACATGAAGGATAGACTGAGAGGGAGATTCATCAGTAAGAGATAATATAAAGGATTGACTGAGAGGGAGATAAGTCAGTAAGAGATACCATAAAGGATAGACTAAGTGAGATACATCAATGAGTAAGAGATAACATGAAGTATAGACTGAGAGGGAGATACATCAGTAAGAGATAATATAAAGGATAGACTGAGAGGGAGATACATCAGTGAGTAAGAGATAACATGAAGGATAGACTGAGAGGGAGATACATCAGTAAGAGATAACATGAAGGATAGACTGAGAGAGAGATACACATGTTCGAGATAACATGAAGGATAGACTGAGACGGAGATACATCAGTGAGTAAGAGATAACATGAAGGATAGACTGAGAGGGAGATACATCAGTAAGAGATAACATGAAGGATAGACTGAGAGGGAGATACATCAGTGAGAAAGAGATAACATGAAGGATAGACTGAGAGGCAGATACATCAGTAAGAGATATTATGAAGGATAGACTGAGAGGGAGATACATCAGTAAGAGATAACATGAAGGATAGACTGAGAGGGAGATACATCATTAAGAAATAACATGAAGGATAGACTGAGAGGGAGATACATCAGTGAGTAAGAGATAACATGAAGGATAGACTTAGAGGGAGATACATCAGTGAGTAAGAGATAACATGAAGGATAGACTGTGAGGGATATACATCAGTGAGTAAGAGATAACATGAAGGATAGACTGAGAGAGAGATACATCAGTAAGAGATAACATAAATGATAGAAGGAGGGAGATACATCAGTGAGTAAGAGATAACATGAAGGATAGACTGAGAGGGAGATTCATCAGTAAGAGATAATATAAAGGATTGACTAAGAGGGAGATAAGTCAGTAAGAGATACCATAAAGGATAGACAAAGGGAGATACATCAGTGAGTAAGAGATAACATGAAGTATAGACTGAGAGGGAGATACATCAGTAAGAGATAATATAAAGGATTGACTGAGAGAGAGATACATCAGTGAGTAAAAGATAACATGAAGTTTAGAATGAGAGGGAGATACATCAGTGAATAAGAGATAACATGAAGGATAGAATGAGAGAGAGATACATCAGTAAGAGATAACATGAATGATAGACTGAGAGGGAGATACACCAGTAAGAGATAACATGAAGGATAGACTGAGAGAAAGATACATCAGTGAGTAAGAGATAACATGAAGGATAGACTGAGAGGGAGATACACATGTTAGAGATAACTTGAAAGATAGACTGAGAGGGAGATACATCTTTAAGAGATAACATGAAGGATAGACTGAGAGAGAGATACACATGTTCGAGATAACATGAAGGATAGACTGAGAGGGAGATACATCAGTGAGTAAGAGATAACATGAAGGATAGACTGAGAGGGAGATACATCAGTGAGTAAGAGATAACATGAAGGATAGACTGAGAGGGAGATACATCAGTGACAGATAACATGAAGGATAGACTGAGAGGGAGATACATCAGTGACAGATAACATGAAGGATAGACTGAGAGGGAGATACATCAGTAAGAGATACCATGAAGGATAGACTGAAAGGGGGATGCATCAGTAAGAGATATCATGAAGGATAGACTGAAAGGGAGATACATCAATGAGTAAGAGATAACATGAAGGATAAACTGAGAGGGAGATGCATCAGTAAGAGACAACATGAAGGATAAACTGAAATGGAGATACATCAATGAGTAAGAGATAACATGAAGGATAGACTGAAATGAAGATACATCAATGAGTAAGAGATAACATGGAGGATAGGCTGAAATGGAGATACATCAATGAGTAAGAGATAACATGAATAGACTGAGAGGGAGAAACATCAGTGACTAGTACGGATGAAGATTGTTATTCACAACATGTAGACAATTATAACAAGGAATAAAAGATGTATTTATCTAAAAGAAGCGCAGATCAATGATAACTAAGTCAATCAAAACTAGATTTACATGTACAATTAAAATCAACAATCGCAGCTAGATATGATTGCAAAGTTACCAATCACAACTAGATTTACTTATAAAGTCACCAATCACGAATACATTTGCCACTACGAGCAAAGTGTCCAATGCCAGCTAGATTTTCCTGTAAAGTCACCAGTCACAGATATATTTTCCTTTAAAGTCACGTGACAGCTAAATTTGCCAATAAAGGTCACCAGTCACAGCTAGATTTGCCTGTAAAGTCACCAGTCACAGCCAGATTTGCTTGTAAAGTTTCCAGTCACATCCATATTTTCCTGTAAAGTCAGCAGTCACAGCTAGATTTGCCTGTAAAGTCACCATTCACAGCTAGATTGGCCTGTAAAGTCTCCAGTCACAGCTAGATGTGCCTGTAAAATCTCCAGTCACAGCTAGATGTGGCTGTAAAGTCACCAATCACAGCTAGATGTGCCTGTAAAGTCTCCAGTCACCGTTAGATTTGTCTGTAAAGTCAGCAGTCACAGTTAGATGTGGCTGTAAATTCTCAATCAGAGGATACCAGACTTTCCGTCTAGATAGAGAAGGCCACAAAGGAGGGGTCCTGATACTGACCAGAAACAGCATACCGAGTAGCGCGGTACCTGTCAATCACACCGGACAAGCAGAAATTGTAGGAGTTGACATAATGGCTCAAGAGACGAAGCTCCGCATTTTCAATCTGTACGGACCACCAAACAGAGACCTATCGCTCTCGAGTATGGAGGTCAGAGACTCCAACTGCATAGTGGTTGGAGATTTCAACAGCCACTCGGAGAGATGGGGATACTCTGACACAGACAGCAGAGGTGACGAAGTGGAAGATTGGGAGATAGATGCAAATCTCTCCCTAATCAATAGGCCGGAGGATAGCCCTAGCTTCTATTCAAGAACATGGCATACCACCTCGACTCCAGATTTGGCCTTCTCCACACAGGACATACACTATAAAATAGACCGCCAGGTGCTAAACCAACTGGCAGGTAGCGACCACAGGCCGATCAGGCTAACCATTGACATGGAAGTAGGCCCACAGGAAACAAAACCGCTCCCACGTTGGAATTACAAACGAGCCGACTGGGACAGATTTGCAATCCTGACAGATGGGCTGTGTGAAACCATCAACACACGAAACACCAAAATGAAGCCCATGGTAGAGAGCCTAAGCAAGGCAATAATGCAAGCCGCCACTGAAACCATCCCAAGAGGAGCTAGGAAAAACTATAAGCCCTACTGGAATGATGAGTTACAGAAAGTGGAAGATGCAGTAACAAATGCTAGGAACATGGCAGAACGAGAAAAATCCGTGGAGGCAAACATCGCCCTCAAAGCCGCCGCGGCGAAGTACAAACACACTCTCAAGCAAACAGCAACAGAAAGTTGGAAAAATAAAACGGAAAGTTTAAACCTGGACAAAGAAGGGAACAAGCTATGGAAGCTAGTCAGAGCCATGAACGACGAAACCCCGTCAAATAAACAAATTACTATCAAGCAAGGCGAGAACTTGATCACAGGTAAGAAAGCCGCAAACGCCTTTGTCGATCACTATGCCAGAGCAAACCACATCGAGGTCCCTGCAGATAAGCATACAGACATTAGCGAAGAGCTAAAGGGGCACGAAAACATAAATACGGCTCCTGAAGAGCACATGATGGCCAAACTAACAATGCGCGAAATGGAAGAGGCTATGAGAACACTAAAGAGAAGGAAATCTCCCGGAAAAGACGGGATAACAAACGAAATGCTGATGGGGCTGGGCCAAACAGCGAAGAAAAAACTACTATCAGTCCTGAACCAAAGCTGGAAAAGGGGTATTGTACCCCAGGCATGGAAAGATGCAATACTGGTACCAGTACCAAAAACAGGAAAGGACAAAACAGATCCGAATGGATACAGGCCCATAAGCCTACTGAGCTGTGTCGGCAAGCTGATGGAACGGATGATAAACACCAGACTGATGTGGCATCTGGAAGAAAAACGAATACTAATTCCACAGCAAGCCGGCTTTAGACAGCACAGATCCACTGAGGACCAGGTCATCCTCATAGCCCAAGAGATAGAAGATGCCTACCAGGCACAGAAACAAACAGTAGCTGTTTGGGTGGATCTGGAAAAGGCATTTGACAAAGTCTGGAAGGATGGACTTAGAGTCAAGCTAAGAAGAAGTGATGTTTGTGGGAAGATGTACAAGTGGATCAACCACTACCTCAAACAAAGAACGGCCAGAGTCCAAGTACAAGGGCAGATGAGCAAAAAGGTGACACTCGAGCAGGGAGTACCCCAAGGGGGAGTACTGTCACCCACACTCTTCCTGGTATATATAAACGATATTACAGAGAATATACCAAGAAGAGTCCATAGCTCAATGTTTGCAGACGATCTGGCTATGTGGACCTCTGAAAAGAATCTCACCATAGCAAGAAATCGGATGCAAACGGCCCTAACATCGCTGGAAGAGTGGGCGAACTCATGGCTGGTCAAAATAAACGAGGAGAAAACCACGTGCACAATATTCTCGCTCTCATTAAAACCCCAAAGTACCAAACTAAGCCTAAATGGCAAAATCCTGCAGCCAAACGACAACCCAACCTATCTGGGAGTCACATTTGATCGGCGCATGACATGGAAAAGTCAGATTGAGAGAACCCGAATGAAAGCCAGAGAAAGAATGGCGATCATGAGGAAACTTGCTGGCACAAGCTGGGGAGCAGACGAAGGCATACTAAAGAAACTGTACACTGGAAGAGTGAGACCAGTTCTCGAGTATGGCATCGCGGCATGGACAACAGCAGCGAAGGCGAACTTCGATAAAGTTAACAAACTTCAAAACCAAGCCATGAGAATCATAACAGGTGGCATGAAGTCAACGCCAATTGTAGAACTTGAAAAGATTACAAAACTGCAATCCATGACCGACAGAAGAGACTGCAGAGCCCAGCTGCAGTCAGAGAAACTCCGAAGACTGACGGACCATCCAATGTACCAGAGGCTAAACAATCTGGGAACTGGGAAACTAAAGCGGAGAAACTTTGCAGAAATAGCCAAAGCAAAGATGCACGAAGATCCCATAAACGCACTAACAACACCAAAACCCATCACTACTGTACGAAAACCTACTTGGAGGCAGGATATATTTCCAGAGGTGGTAGAAAATATACCAGGTATTGCAAACAAAAACTGCCAGACCGAAAAAGAAAGGAGAGACACTACCCTAAGCTTCATAACGAAAAGCTACCCAAGCATGGACTGGACCCATGCATACACCGACGGTTCTGTAACAAACACTACACAGAACGGAGGGGCAGGAGCATTCCTGAACCTACCAAATGGCAGAAAAATAACACTGTCATTCGCTACTGGTAAGTACACGAGCAATTTCAGAGCAGAGGCAGAGGCACTGAGGGCGGCAGTGGAAGAAATGGCAACACACAGTGAAAATGAGAGCCATATAGTCCTGCTGACAGATGCTCTCGAAGTAGTCACAGCGCTAAAAAGCCAGAAAAACACTGAGCTTAATGACTTAAGAGCAGCACTCTGCAAACTGTGCCAACAGTCCGCACCAAAAAGGGTAGTGGTACAGTGGGTTCCGTCACACTGCAACATCCAAGGCAACGAGGAGGCAGACAGACTGGCAAAAGAAGGTGCAAGGCTACCACAAATAGATACCAGTATGACGTACGAAGAGTCAAAACGGCTTATCAAAGCCAGGTACATGTCCAAATGGGAAACCGAACATACTGGTTACACCAAAAACGATGCCTATTACCAGTTGAACCGAAGAGAGCAGGTCGTTGTCTTCAGACTTCGCACTGGCCACAACAGACTGAGGTACCACCTCTTCAACAAATTGAAGATAGGGTGTACCGACGAATGCCCGTGCGGTACTGGTAAAATGACCACTGAACATCTGCTGCAGAACTGCCCGACATACGAGGATCAGAGAGAGCAGATGTGGCCATTGCCAGTGGAACTGCAAGACAAGCTCTATGGTAGTGGCGAGAGTCTCAGGATGACCGCCGCTTTTTTCGAAAAAATAATGGTTACTGTCTGACTGTGTACGCAGAAGAAGAAGAAGAAGAAGATGTGGCTGTAAAGTCACCAGTCACAGCCAGATTTGCTTGTAAAGTTTCCAGTCACATCCATATTTTCCTGTAAAGTCAGCAGTCACAGGTAGATTTGCCTGTAAAGTCACCATTCACAGCTAGATTGGCCTGTAAAGTCTCCAGTCACAGCTAGATGTGCCTGTAAAATCTCCAGTCACAGCTAGATGTGGCTGTAAAGTCACCAATCACAGCTAGATGTGCCTGTAAAGTCTCCAGTCACCGTTAGATTTGTCTGTAAAGTCAGCAGTCACAGCTAGATGTGTCCCAAAAGAACATTAGCGATGTGTACAATACATCGATTTTGACCCCACTGTAAGTCTCGACGGAACAAATGTGCTGGGACAGGAAGTAGAAGCTACGCCAACTCTTCAGATCGATAATTATGAACTGGCAGCTATGCAATCGACATATCGTGTGTGCCTCATAAATGGCGAGCACTGACTAGACCCAGAAATAGACAGAAGAATTGGCAAAGCCGTTGCTACGTTTGCTCGCCTCACAGTGCTTGTTTGAGAAAACTAGAAACTCGCAATTAAAACAAGGCCATGGTGTACAATGTATGTGCCGTCAGCAAACTTCTATATGGTTAGTTCCACATCGCAAGCAATGATTGGCGACATTATCAGACGGTTTTGTCTTGATGATGTAACTTCCGCTGTATTTAATTTATAGTGAGGAATAAGCTGCGCTGGTCATCAACCTCGCTCTCTGGTCCCCAACTATCTTGTCCCGGTGGCAAGACTTAAGTCAAGACGACTGGAGCCAATTCAGGATGCAGGCACTCTGGTGTCTCCTTTGAGACCAGGGGTCGCTAGAATCATGCCAGGCTCGAACACAATCCGTTTCCGTTAATCGCTTTGATAGGCGAGTGCCTTACTTCTCGTGCACAATGACCCCTATATTGTAGCTCACACTTGGACAACCTATGTGAAACAAGAGCACAAGCTTAACACTTTCCATCTACAGCGTTTATTCTTGGAATTACAAGAACCTTCTCACTGACCAGGACTAGGACAATACTTAACGTCATTCACTTCAGTTTCAGGTCAAACCTTCTCACTGACCAGGACTAGGACATTACTTAACGTCATTCACTTCAGTTTCAGGTAAACTTTCTCACTGACCAGGACTAGGACATTACTTAACGTCATTCACTTCAGTTTCAAGGTCAAACCTTTTCACTGACCAGGACTAGGACATTACTTAACGTCATTCACTTCAGTTTCAGGTCAAACCTTCTCATTGACCAGGACATTACTTAACGTCATTCACTTCAGTTTTAGGTCAAACCTTCTCACTGACCAGGACCAGGACATTACTTAACGTCATTCACTTCAGTTTCAGGTCAAACCTTCTCACTGACCAGGACCAGGACATTACTTAACGTTATTCACTTCAGTTTCAGGTCAAACCTTCTCACTAACCAGGACTAAGACATTACTTAACGTCATTCACTTCAGTTTCAGGTCAAACCTTCTCATTGACCAGGACTAGGACATTACTTAACGTCATTCATTTCAGTTTCATGTCAAACCTTCTCACTGACCAGGACTACGACACTACTTAATGTCATTCACTTCAGTTTCAGGTCAAACCTTCTCACTGACCAGGACCAGGACATTACTTAACGTCATTCATTTCAGTTTTAGGTCAAACCTTCTCACTGATCAGGACCAGGACATTACTTAACGTTATTCACTTCAGTTTCAGAAAGAACCATTTCCATTCTTGAAATTACATGAAGGGACAGAGGGACAAATGCACCGCTGCACTTTCGCACCGGTCTCTCACGCATGTACACTCTTCCCTTAGGCAGCAAAAACTACGGTGGCTTTGTCATGTTCTCGCAGGAAAAATTGTCGCATTCTCGAAGATATCCTGGAAGTACACTTGACGGATGACAAGAGAACAGTTGCCGATCTCAGTTGATCTTCAGATATGCATGTGAGAGTTATATGAAGGCACTGCTCATGAGCACGACATCTAAGACACATGCTAAGACACGGCTGCAGACCGATGCAAGTTTAGATATACCCTGAAGGGCCACCTCACGCTATATGGAAAGGAGCTCTTGCAACACGGAGAATTGAAACGGCAACGCCGCAATGGAAATGTAAACAAAAAGATAGGTGGCAATTTTTGTTTACCACTCCAAGGTCTTATCGTCCTGAAGTCCGTCATGCCTGAAAGGGGCTACCGATACTGCAGCCTGAATCGTAGAGTCCTCTGCACTAAACGTGTTATAACTTAACTTAACTTAACTTAACTTAACGTCTTTATACTGGTTTAGAAGACCCTGCAGAGTCTGTATACAACCAGTTACATTTACATCACCTTGCTCTAAAATCTATGCGCATCCAGTTTATTCTTAAACGCATTAACTGTCCCTGCCTCCACCACCTCCCCTGGCAATGCATTCCAAGCAGACACCACTCTCTGACTAAAAAAATATTTCCTAATATCTAACCTGGACCTCTCTTTAATCAGCTTGTAGCTATGCCCTCGTGTTATTGTAGGTGGCTGTATTTTAAAAAACTTGTTATAGTCTAATTTATCGATTCCTCTGATCATCTTATAAACCTGTATTAAGTCACCACGAATTCTTCTCTCTTCGAGACACTGTAGGCCCGTTTTTCTGAGTCGTTCCTCATAACTGTAATTCTGGAATCCAACTATCATCTTTGTCGCTCTTTTTTGTATTCTTTCTAGCATGTTTATGTCCCCTCTATGATAAGGACTCCACACCTGTACACAGTACTCCAATCTAGGTCTAACTAAAGCTTTATACAGTTTGACGATCACTTCCTTGCTCCTATGTTTAATATTTCTTTTTATCATACCTAACATTGCATTTGCCTTTTTCCCTGCTACCTTAACTTGCTCACTCACCTTTCCTGTATGATCTATTATAACCCCTAGGTCCCTTTCCTTATCTATCTTTCTAATATTGTTTTCTCCCATTCTGTATTTATGTTCCATATTGGATCTACCCATGTGGATGACTGTACATTTATCTACATTAAACTCCATTTGCCAGCTTACAGACCATTCTCGAATTTTATCTAGATCCGACATCAATATATCCACTTCCGCTTTAGATGAGACACTACTGCATAGTTTTGTGTCATCAGCAAATTTTGCAATCATGGATCTCATATCAATGTCCAAATCATTTATATATATCAAGAACAAAATTGGTCCCAAAACCGAGCCCTGTGGCACACCACTTTTCACTTCACTCCACTCAGAGTACTCCTTATTTATGCCCACCCTCTGCCTTCTTCCTGTTAACCAATTTTCAATCCATTTGGCAACTTCGCCACCTATTCCATGTGATTTTAACTTTCGAAATAATCTTTGATGAGGTACTCTATCAAAGGCCTTTGCAAAGTCTAGATAAATAACATCCACTGGCTCCCCTTTATCTATGATTTTAGTAACCTCCTCCATGAATTCTAATAGATTTGTTAAGCATGATCTCCCTCTAGTAAACCCATGCTGACTATTTCTAATTAGATTACATTTTTCTAAATGCATTACAATGTTTTCTTTGATTATTGACTCTAACAATTTACAGACTATGCTCGTTAAACTCACCGGTCTATAATTTGCCGGATCTGATTTTTTGCCTTTTTTGAATAAGGGGATCACTCCTGCATCTTTCCAATCCCGTGGAACAATCCCTTTTGTAAGTGATTGAGAACATAATATAGCCAATGGTTTTGCTAGTTGGTTTCTAATTTCATACAGCAATTTTGGGTGAATACCATCTTGACCTGGACATTTATTCACTTTCAACCCCTCCAATTTTTTTAAAACCATTTCCTCTGTAATACAGATTGATCTTAATCCCGCTGTATCCATGTCTCTTTGAAAAATATCTATAGGCTCTGGGATCTCGGAGCAGTCCTCCTTTGTGAAGACTGTGCCAAAGTACTGATTAAGCAGATTAGCAGCCTCCCTATTCTCACTTATTATTTTCCCTGTACTGTCTATGAGAGGGCCTACTTTGTCTTTCGTTCTTTGTTTATTTCTAACATAAGAAAAGAAGCTTTTACTGTCAGTCTTGATCCTCTGAGCAAGTTTTTTTTCAAAGTCTATTTTTGCTGTTTTATTCGCTTTCTGAGATATGTTCTGCTTGTCCAAATATTTTACATATGTTTCTTTTGATTTACCTGCCTCTATATATTTTTGCCATGCTTTATTTTTTGCTCTTCTACATTTCACTACAAATCTAGTTATCCACTTTTTACGCTTGGGGTTTACCTCCCTACATGGAACACATTCCTCTTTTAGCGTTTCTAGAACTGTTTTAAAACTTTCCCACTCCTGTTCAACATCTGTTCCTACAATAATATCTTTCCAGATTATGTGGTTCGCTGCCTCTTTCATCCTCTTAACATCTGTCTTAGAGTAGTCGTATGTTCGCGTGTTTATGTTTACTTCTTTCCCTGCAATAAGATCCCAACGGATGATTTGATGGTCACTTGAGCCAAACAGTTCCCCAACGGTAACGTTTTCAATCATATTTTCCTCTGTGGTAAAAACTAGGTCGAGTATGTTTTTGCCTCTGGTGGCTGCTTCTACATGTTGAATTAAAAAATTGTCAGTTATGCACGTAACAAAAGGTTTTGACTCTACAAGTGCTTCTGCCATATCCCATTTTATTTCTGGATAGTTGAAATCTCCCATTAATAATAATTTCCCTTTACTTGCCTTTGCTATGCTACTAATCAGCTCCTCATCTTCCTCTTTTTGACTTGATGGACATCTATAGCACACTCCAATCACTGTTTTTTCACCCCCACTTTCTATTTCTCCCCATACACTTTCATTTTTGTTACCACATGATAAATAATCTTTGATCGTTATATTAACAGAATTTATACAGTATAATAAAACGCCACCTCCCTTAGTCTTGTCTCCAATTATCCTATCTTTCCTTAACATTGTATATCCCTCAATTTCAAGTTCACTATCTGTAATCTCCTCATATGTCCATGATTCTGTTAACCCTATTATGTCTGGTTTTTCTTCTTCTACATACAGTTCCAATTCTTCTCTTTTATTTACTATGCTTCTCACATTTGCATAAAAACATTTTAGTTTGTAATTTTGTTGGTTTTCCTCTTTTTGCTTCTGCTTTATCATTTTAGTGTTTGCTTTTCTACTATGTATTTCACACTTCCCTGACACCAAATTACCCCTTTGACTACATCCTCTATAGCACCCTATTGTAGGCCTATCTTTAGTCTCATACTTCATAGGCCTAACTAGTTTAAATTTCTAACACAATGATAGAACATATACTTTGCTACAACATGCTGTCCTATCTCATTTAGATGTAAACCTCCCCTATCTAACATTTTACTTTTGTCTACTTTAACATCAATAAATTCCATTCCCATGTCCGCACACATCACCTGTAACCTAAAGTTGATACCTATTATTTTGCTATCTAGATATTCTGACCCATCTGCTCTGTCTAAAATGCCCATCATTGTGACCTTTCTAAACTTTTTTTCCTTAAGTGTTCTCATAAGACTTTTATATTTATCCATAATTATTTCTGTACCATCTCTCTTTACATTATTTGTACCTGCCAATACTACCACATGACTGTTTCCTTTGTCATCTAACCTCTTTATTCTCCCCTCTATGTCCTCTATTTTTGCTCCCCCAATATCCATTCTTTCAAACATGTTGTGTTGTTTAGACAAATGTCTGCCAACCTCTCTCACCATTGAATCTCCTACTACCAAAACTGACCCCTCACCTATATGTGCATACTTCTCTCTAAAGCTCTCTGCCCTGTGAGCTGTTTCCTCACTCAAATCTCCCTTACTTCCTTGACTACACCTTGACTGGTTATCATATATGTATTTTAAATATATAATGTACATAACAGTATTCTGATATCTTTTATCTTTGTACTGATAAAACCAGTGCTTGAATCCTTTCTGGACTTTCTGTAATCATCGGTTCTTCTGAGGTTCGTTTACCTAGTTTCAGAGATGAGGGTTGTCCTGGATACAGTCGCTGCAATGAAGTGAGGCTTTATCAGGTATATCTTTGACAGTTGGAATCTCCTATCTTGCACACCAGTAAACTGTGAGGTGACCTTGGTGGGTGCAGTCGTATGAAGCCGAACTACTGTCGTGGTGTGGAGAGGCAGTGATAGAAATGATGTCATTCTGTCTTAACGGTTAGCCAGCCACATGGCTTTACGTTAAGTGGTGACAAGGGGTTGTTCTGGGATATCTGCTAAAACATCCAGTAGCGTAGCTGCCAGGAAGATGATAGAGCCCAGTACACTTCATGGGGGCGCTAACTGATATCGAGTCCTACTGGAAAGTAGTGGCCTTCTTAAGTGCGATCAGTATCGTAATGGTGCGGGGCGGTGAGACGGTTCGTGCAGAAGGGAACGATAAGTAACGTCCTGGTCCTGAACCTTAGCGGTGAGAAGGTTCGTGATGAAACTGAAGTGAATAACGTTAAGTAATGTCCTGGTCTTGGTCAGTGAGAAGGTTTGATCTAAAACTGAAGAGAATGACGTTAAGTAATGTCCTAGTCCTGGTCAGTGAGAAGGTTTGACCTAAAACTGAAGTGAATGACGTTAAGTAATGTCCTAGTCCTGGTCAGGGAGAAGGTTTGATCTGAAACTGAAGTGAATGACGTTAAGTAATGTCCTAGTTCTGGTCAGTGAGAAGGTTTGACCTAAAACTGAAGTTAATGACGCTAAGTAATGTCCTAGTTCTTGTCAGTGAGAAGGTTTGACCTAAAACTGAAGTGAATGACGTTAAGTAATGTCCTAGTCCTGGTCAGTGAGAAGGTTTGACCTAAAACTGAAGAGAATGACGTTAAGTAATGTCCTGGTTCTGGTCAGTGAGAAGGTTTGACCTAAAACTGAAGTGAATGACGTTAAGTAATGTCCTGGTCCTGGTCAGTGAGGTTTGTCCTGAAACTGAAGTGAATGACGTTAAGTGAGTGACGTCGCATTCATTCACAAGAAAATGTTAAACTCTCAGTTTCGTTCCTCGAGGAAATTAGCTGAACACTTTCTACTGTTTAACTATAATTGTAATTTTCTATGAATGATTGCAATCTTCAATTTCTTCATCTTCTTCTACTTTTGTTGTTGTTGTTGTTGTTGCTGTTGTTTTGTTTTTTTTTTCTTCTTCTTCTTCTTCTTCTTCTTCTTCTTCTTCTTCTTCCTCTTCGTCTTCTTCCTCTGCTTCTTAACATAACTTAACGTCTTTATACTAGTTTAGAAGACCCTGCAGAGTCTGTATACAACCAGTTTCAATTACATCACCTTTCTCTAAAAGCTATGCGCATCCAATTTATTCTTAAATGCATTAACTGTCCCTGCTTCCACTACCTCCCCTGGCAATGCATTCCAAGCATTCCCCACTCTCTTACTACAAAAATATGTCCTAATATCTAATCTGGACCTCTCTTTAGTCAACTTGTAGCTATGCGCTCTTGTTATTGTTGGCGGATGTATTAAAAAAAAACTTGTTATAGTCTAATTTATCCATTCCTCTGATCATTTTATAAACCTGTATTAAGCCACCACGAATTCTTCTCTCTTCTAGACACTGTAGGCCGGTTTTTCTGAGTCGTTCCTCATAACTGTAATTCTGGAATCCCACTATCAGCATTGTCGCTCTTTTTTGAATTCTTTCCAGCATTTTTATATCCCCTCTATGATACGGACTCCACACCTGTACACAGTACTCTAATCTAGGTCTAACTAAAGCTTTATACAGTTTGACGATCACTTCCTTGCTCCTATGTTGAATATTTCTTTTCATCATACCTAACATTGCATTTGCCTTATTCACTGCTACCTAATTTGCTCACTGCTCACTCACCTTTCCTGTATGATCTATTATAATCCATAGGTCCCTTTCCTTATCTATCTTTCAATATTGTTCTCTCCCATTCTGTAAGTATGTTCCATATTGGATCTACCCATGTGGATGACTGTACATTTATCTACATTAAACTCCATTGGCCAGCTTACAGACCATTCTCGAATTTTATCTAAATCCGACATCAATATATCCACTTCCGCTTTAGATGAGACACTGCTGCATAGTTTTGTGTCATCAGCAAATTTTGCAATCATGGATCCCATATCAATGTCCAAATCGTTTATATATATCAAGAACAAAATTGGTCCCAAAACCGAGCTCTGTGGCACTCCACTATTCCCTTCACACCACTCAGAGTACTCCTTATTTATGCCCACCCTCTGCCTTCTTCCCGTTAACCAATTTTCAATTCATTTGGCTACTTCTTCACCTATTCCATGTGATTTTAACTTTCGAAATCTTTGATGAGGTACTCTATCAAAGACCTTTGCAAAATCTAGATAAATAACATCCACGTTCTTCTTCAACGCCGTCCTCAAAAGTTCGTTGTGACGTTGTGTTGTAGTATCTGCGATATGTGTCCATTTCGGCTTAATTTGGTACACAGCCTCTACTAGTGAAACCTGGTAATCTATCATAATTTGGCCGATCCTCGATGTCCTAAAACAGAAAAACACGTATTTGTATAAATAGCAGCTTAAAAAAACCCATATTTTCTTCTTTCTTCCTCTTTTCCTTTCTTCTTTTCCATTGTGGATGCAATCTATTGCACGAAATGTTGCTGCTATTGCAATGATCACAGATGTTGTGTGATCCACAGACATTATTCATTCTATGTGATGACAAATCGTATTCACTTGATGATAAAAATGTTACTGTCGTGCTTTACGTGCTGCTTTGATAAGTTTGATGACTACATCATCTATTTCTGGTGTTTTGGCATTTAGGATAGTCTAAAGCTCTTGAAAGTTCTGCTTTTCGTCTTTCTTATCGCTTTTTGGCATGATTGTGCCTTTTAGCGTCTGGTTATGAAGAGGTTTCTTGACCGGGCCCTGTATGTGCTTCGTACATGCGGAGCTTTACTGCTTCTGTAAATTCTGCTATCAATCTTTTGTGTGCTCGGCCTTTGTCTTTGTATCCAGTGTATCTGTGTAGCACTGCTTTCTGAGTGATACTATCTGGCGTTTGACGTGTCACGTGGCCGAACCATTCGATGAGGTCTAGCACTGGTGTTGTACCCACTTGTCACCTAATATCTTCGTTTTATATTTTATCCATTTTTGTTACTCCAAGCGTTCTGCACAGGCATTTCTTCTCTGTTGTTATAATGTTTCTTTTATGCTTGTTTGTTAATGTCCAATTCTGGCACTGATAGCACAATCTGGGTAGAAAAATTGTTTTCTAAACGATCGAATGACGCTATTGAAAATCAGAGCCAGACCATTTAAAATGTCCATTTTACAAACGTATGCACCAACCTAAGATTATAGTGAAGAACAATTAGTTTAATATTATGAGACGTGAAGCAGTTACTTAACACAGTGGCTTCAACAGATATACTAATTGTTATGGGCGACATGAATGCTAAGGAAGGAAAACGGGAATATAACAACATCTTGGGAAAATATGGAATTGAAACAAAGAAGGAAAGCGGAGAAAAACTGATACAATTCTACGAGGAAAATAAACTTAGTATTCCTAACACTTTATAAAATACCATATGAGAAAATTATATACATGAAAGGGATCAAGATGCTGAGCAGCGCATGAGCTGCAGTGGTCTGCGACCCATTGCTGACTGCTAGCGTCAGGGCCAGCGAACCAGAGCTGCCAAGACCCTTCTACACCTCCATGCGGTGATCCTGGATAACAGGCTGCAGAAGGGCAGACTGGTTAAGGAGAAGGGATTGAAGAGGGAATGCTAATCCGGCACTCAAAAAAAAGCTTGCTGAAGTCGGATGTGTTGGGCCGAAAAGTGCAAATATCACAATCAAGCTGTAAACTACGACACAACGCATTCCGTTTTATGGACTACATTCTGCCACTAAAGTCCTTTCAGGGTTTGATAGCGGGAGATTGGGAACGAACGAAGCCAATCTAAGCCATATACACGAAAACCCAGGTGATAGGACAAGAAATCAAATTGATTTTTATTATGATCAGACACGGATTAAGAAATATTGTCAACAACACCAAAACATACACAGGAGCATACATTAATTAAGATCACAATCCAGTTTGTATGAAAGTGCATAAACAACTCAAAATCCCAGAGAGCAAAGATATAAATACACTTAATAAAGACAAATCAGCGCTAAAACAACCAGATATTCGGCAAAAATATCAGGTAGCAGTAAAGAAGGTGTATGACAACTTACAATCAGATAACAAGGAAAGAAATTCAGAGAGGAGAATAAATACTAATTGGGAACGTATAAAAAAACCAGTATGCAAGTAGCAAATAAATTGTTACCAGATAAAGAACTTAGGACAAACCAAGAAGGGATGACAGATGACATCTTAACTAAAATGGCAGATAGAAAGAATGCTAAAAACACTCCTGCATATTCATCACTAGACAAAGAGATACATAAAATGTGCAGGCTAGCCAAAGAACAACGTTTGGAAGAAATATGCAAAATAATAGAAGACATGGGACTAAAACACAGTACCAGAGAAATATAGAAATAAAGAAAACAACAAACAAGACACAGATATCAGAGTTGAGGATGCATCCGAGATAAGTATGGGGCCATTTTGATGGATGAGAATGACAAATCAAACAAATGGGTGGAATATACAAGGGAGCTTTTTGAGGACAGTCGCGGAGCCAAACCATCAACATATGGTAATGAAGGACCCAGGATCCTAAGATCTGAGGTGGTAAACGTGATAAAAACTACGAGAAAAGGGAAAGCAACAGAGCCGGAGTCATAAACATAGAAATGATAGAGGCCCTAGAGGAATTTGATATGGACATACTTACTAATCTGTGTAATGACATATACAATACTGGATGCATACCAGCAGACCTGAAAACAACTACGTTTATAACACTCCCGAAAAAACCTCGTACAACAGAAGGTTCAGATTTTAGAACAATAAGTCTAATAAATCAAACAATTAAAATAGTACTCAAGATCATACAAGAGAGAATAAGAGGTAGTTTCAGAAGAACAATTTGGTTTTCGATAGTTTAATGGAATAAGGGAAGCAATTTTTGTTTGCTTGCAGATAAATATATAGAGATACATAATGACGTATATATTTTCTTCATAGACTATCAAAAGGCTTTTGACAGAGTCCAACATGGGAAATTAATCAAATGTCTTTAAGAAATAGGTCTAGATGGTAAAGACATAAGACTGCTCTGTAATCTGTACTGGGAACAAATTGCTACAGTAAAACCAGGAAAGTTATGCTCCGCAATGTATTAGATGTGAAAAGAGTAGTGAGACAGGGATGTGTGTTATTACTTGTCTTTTTAATATCTACACAGAACAAATATTCAAACAGATAGAAGGGATGACAGGGTTTGTCATTGGCGGAGTGGCGATGAATAATCTAAGATATGTATGTGATACAGTTCTGATGGCAAAAAGTGACCAAGAATTACAGGAGCTTGTGACAACAATATGCACAATAAGTCAAGAGTTTGGTTTGGACATAAACATAAAGAAAACAAAGACTATGATAATTGGGAAAAGTGACAAGAAACCTTGTATGCAGATACAAATAAAAGATCAACTACTTGAACAGGTACAGGGACGGTGGCCATGGAAGTCGGAACCCGCTAAGGAGTGTGTAACAACTCACCTGCCGAATCAACCAGCCCTGAAAATAGATGGCGCTAGAGCATCGGACCCATACCGGGCCGTCTCGGCAACAAGGAAACGAGGCCGGGACGAGTAGGAGGGCCGTCGGAGTGAACGTGGAAGCCTGGGGAGTGATCCTGGGTGGAGCCGCCTCGGGTGCAGATCTTGGTGGTAGTAGCAAATATTCAAACGAGAACTTTGAAGACTGAAGTGGAGAAGGGTTCCATGTGAACAGCAGTTGAACATGGGTCAGTCGGTCCTAAGAGATAGGAAAACTCCGTTCTGACCCAGGGGCACTCTTTCTGATTTGATATGAGCACGCCTACAACCTATCGAAAGGGAATCGGGTTAATATTCCCGAACCTGGACACGGAGATTGGTCCTCTAGGGCCACGTGCGGCAACGCAAACGAAGTGGGGGACGTCGGTGGAAGCCCCGGGAAAAGTTCTCTTTTCTTTCTAAGGAGCCACATCCCTGGATCGGCTTGCCCGGAGATAGGGACCGCGGCCCCGTAAAGCATCGCGGCTCTTGCGGTGTCCGGTGCGCTCCCGTCGGCCCTTGAAAATCCCACGGAGACGGTGTGAATTTCGTGCCAGGCCGTACCCATATCCGCAGCAGGTCTCCGAGGTGCACAGCCTCTAGTCGATAGAACAATGTAGGTAAGGGAAGTCGGCAAATTGGATCCGTAACTTCGGGAAAAGGATTGGCTCTGAGGGCTGGGTCAGTCGGGCCGGGGTACGAAGCGGGACTGGGATGGGCCCGGGCTGGGCGAGGCCGCCGCAGCTAGTTGGTGGGCCAGCCGAGCTCGGAACGTGGCTTCAACCTTCCCGTGGACCACCCCAGCTATTCGGCGGCGCCTTCCCAGGTGTCGTCCGCGTCGGCTGGCATTCAACAGCCAACTCAGAACTGGTACGGACCAGGGGAATCCGACTGTCTGATTAAAACAAAGCATTGAGACGGCCCCCGGAATGTATATTATCTGGGGTAGTTGTCTCTACGCCGCGATTCAATCTCAACCAGTGTTCGTAAAGCGATCTCTGTCCCGCCAGACGGAGCGATAGTGCGGGCTTGCCGAAAACGCTCGCCCGCCTTTCCCCGTATAGGTATCGGGATGCGGTTTGTTGTGCCGTGGCCTCCGCTGAGGTGCGCTGCTCTGGTCTGTATCGAGAAACTTTGACAGTCGGTGGTTATTTTTCTAAGGCTTATAGCAGAGCACGACAGTTCGTCTCGCTGGTGGTCAGACTCTCGCAAAGAGCTTGTGACTGGCAAATGGAAAGCAAGAATACAGCCTGAAGGCGCTGTCCTAGCCCGACTAACCTTCGGGAGAAGGGCAGGCCGGAAAGCGAAAATTGTCTCCAGTCCCAGTGAAATTCATCGCCGGGGCCGTTGGGATCCGTTCTGCACAGAGCGCTGCCATCCCTCCCCGAGCGAGCCCGGTCGGTCGGTCGTCTGGTGTGTGTGGAGGTACCTGTCAGGTGGTCCTAGGTCGACGGACTGAGGCACGGGGGGAACAACCGTCCGTCCGTCCGCCAGTCGGTCCCTGCGGCCGTCCCAGTGAGACTTTTTACACAACCGTCCTCCACCGACCGGTGTGTGTGGTTCGTACGTCTCCGACAGATATCTGGTTGATCCTGCCAGTAGGCATATGCTTGTCTCAAAGATTAAGCCATGCATGTCTAAGTTCACACTGTCTCACGGTGAAACCGCAAATGGCTCATTAAATCAGTCGAGGTTCCTTAGATGACACGATCCTACTTGGATAACTGTGGCAATTCTAGAGCTAATACATGCTTACCAAGCTCCGACCCTCGCGGAAAGAGCAATTTCTTTTGACCAAAAACTCAAGACCCTCAAAATACTACAGTGGAATGCGGAGGGAGTCATTAACTAAAAATTTTTCCTAACAGATCACTTGCATGAAGGTAAGATTGACGTGGCATGTATCCAAGAAATGCACCTCAACAGCAACCATAAATTCTCAATCAGAGGATACCAGGCCTACCGCCTGGACAGAGAAGGTCACAAAGGAGGGGTTCTGATACTGACCCGTAACTGCATACCGAGTAGCGCGGTAGCTGTCAATCACACCGGACAAGCAGAAATTGTAGGAGTTGACATAATGGCTCAAGAGACGAAGATCCGCATCTTCAACCTGTACGGACCACCAAATAAAGACCTATCGCTCTCGAGTATGGAAGTCAAAGACTCCAACTGCATAGTAGTTGGAGACTTCAACAGCCACTCGGAGAGATGGGGATACTCGGACACAGACAGCAGAGGTGACGAAGTGGAAGATTGGGAGATAGACACAAATCTCCATCTAATCAATAGGCCGGAGATAAGCCGTAGCTTCTATTCTAGACATGGCATGGCATACCACCTCGACTCCAGATTTGGCCTTCTCCACAATGAACATTCATCATAAAATAGACCGCCAGGTGCTAAACCAATTGGCAGGTAGCGACCACCGGCCAATTAGGCTAGAAATCGATATGGAAGTAGGCCCACAGGAAACAAAACCGCTCCCACGTTGGAATTACAAACGAGCCGACTGGTACAGATTTGCAAGCCTGACAGATGGGCTGTGTGAAGCCATCAACACACGGAACAACAAAATGAAGCCCATGATGGAAAGCCTAAGTAAAGCAATAATGCAAGCTGCCACTGAAACCATCCCAAGAGGGGCAAGGAAAAATTATAAGCCCTATTGGAATGATGAACTGCAGAAAGTAGAAGACGCAGTCACAAATGCTAGGAGCATGGCAGAGCGAGAACAATCTATGGAGGCAAACATCGCCCTCAAAGCCGCCACGGCGAAATACAAATACACCTTAAACCAAACAGCAAAAGAAAGCTGGAAGAACAAAACAGAAAGTCTCAACTTAGACAAAGAAGGGAACAAACTATTGAAGTTAGTCAGAGGCATGAATGACAAAACCCCGTCAAACAAACAAATTACCATCAAGCAGGGCGAAAACTTGCTCACTGAAAAGAAAGCCGCAAACGCCTTTGTCGAACACTATGCCAAAGCGAACCACATAGATGTCCCTACAGATAGGGATACGGACATTAATGAAGAGCAAAAGGGGCACGACAACATCAATATGGCACCAGAAGAGCATATGATGGCAAAACTAACAATGAGCGAAATGGAAGAGGCCATGAGAACATTAAAGAAAAGGAAATCTCCCGGAAAAGACGGGATAACAAACGAAATGCTGATGGGGCTGGGCCAAACAGCAAAGAGGAAACTGCTATCAGTCCTGAACCAAAGCTGGAAAAGGGGTATTGTACCCCAGGCCCAAAAACGATGCCTATTACCAGTTGAACCGAAGAGAGCAGGTAGTTGTTTTCAGACTTCGCACTGGCCACAACAGACTGAGGTACCACCTATTCAACAAATTGAAGATAGGGTGTACCGACGAATGCCCGTGCGGTACTGGTAAAATGACCACTGAACATCTGCTACAGAACTGCCCGACATACGAGGATCAGAGAGAGCAGATGTGGCCATTACCAGTGGAACTGCAAGACAAGCTCTATGGCAGTGGCGAGAGCCTCAGGATGACCGCCTCTTTTCTCGAAAAAATAATGGTTACTGTCTGACTGTGTACGCAGAAGAAGTACCCCAGGCATGGAAAGACGCAGTACTTGTACCAGTACCAAAGAAAGGAAAAGACAAAACCGATCCAAATGAATACAGGCCTATCAGCCTACTGAGCTGTGTCGGCAAACTGTTGGAACGTATGATAAACACCAGACTGATGTGGCATCTGGAAGAAATACGGATACTAATTCCACAGCAAGCAGGCTTTAGACAGCACAGATCCTCTGAGGATCAGGTCATCCTCATAGCCCAGGAAATAGAAGATGCCTACCAGGAGCAAAATCATACAGTAGCGATTTGGGTGGATCTGGAAAAGGCATTTGACAAAGTCTGGAAAGATGGACTTAGAGTCAAGCTAAGAAGAAGTGATGTTTGTGGAAAAATGTACAAGTGGATCAACCACTACCTCAAAAACAGAACGGCCAGAGTCCAAGTACAAGGGCAGAGGAGCAAAAAGGTGACACTTAAGAAGGGAGTACCCCAAGGGTGAGTACTGTCACCCACACCCTTCCTGGTGTATATAAATGACATTACAGAGAATATACCAAGAAGAGTCCATAGCTCAATGTTTGCAGACGATCTGGCTATGTGGACCTCTGAAAAGAATCTCACCATAGCAAGAAATCGGATGCAGCAGTCGCTAACATCGCTGGAAGAGTGGGCGAACTCATGGCTGGTCAAAATAAACGAGGAAAAAACCACATGTACAATATTCTCGCTATCAATCAAACCCCAAAACACCAAATTAGGTCTAAACGGCAAATACCTACAGCCAAACGACAACCCAAACTATCTGGGAGTCCCATTTGATCGGCGCATGACATGGAAAAGTCAGATCGAGAGAAACCGAATGAGAGCCAGACAAAGAATGGCAATCATGAGGAAACTTGCTGGCACAAGCTGGGGAGACGAAAGTATACTAAAGAAACTGTACACTGGAAGAGTGAGACCAGTTCTCGAGTATGGCATTGCGGCATGGACAACAGCAGCAAAGGCGAACTTCGATAAAGTTAGCAAACTCCAAAACCAAGCCATGAGAGTTATAACAGGAGGCATGAAGTCAACGCCAATTGTAGAACTTTAAAAGATTACAAAACTGCAATCCATGGCCGACAGAAGAGACTGCAGAGCCTAGCTGCAATCAGATAAAAACAAAGAAGACTGACTGACCACCCAATACACCAGAGACTAAACAATTTGGGAAATGGGAAACTAAAGCGAAGAAACTTTGCAGAAATAGCCAAAGCAAAGATGCACGAAAACCCTATGAACGCACTAACAACACCAAAGCCCATCCCTACCTGGAGGCAGCATATATTTCCAGAGGTGGTAGAAAATATACCAGGTATTGGAAACAAAAACTGCCAGTCTGAAAAAGAAAGAAGAGATACTACCCTGAGTTACATTACGGAAAACTACCCAATCATGGACTGGACCCATGCATACACCGTCGGTTCCGTAACAAATACAACACAGTACGGAGGGGCAGGAGCATTCCTGAGCCTACCAAATGGCAGAACAATAACACTGTCATTCGCTACTGGAAAATACACATGCAATTTCAGAGCGGAGGCAGAGGCACTGAGGGCAGCAGTGGAAGAAATGGTGACAGGTAAAAGGAATGAAAGCCCCATAGTCCTGCTTACAGATGCACTGGCCGTAGTTACAGCACTGATAAGCCAGAAAAATAATGAACTTAATGATTTAAGAGCAGTACTCTGTCAACTATGGCCGCACCAAAAAGAGTAGTGGTGCAGTGGGTCCCATCTCACTGCAACATCCAAGGCAACGCGGAGGCAGACAGACTGGCAAAAGAAGGTGCAAAACTACCACAACTTGATACTAGTATGACATACGAAGAGTCAAAACGGCTTATTAGAGCTAGATACATGACCAAATGGGAAACCGAACATACTGGCTACACAAAAAACGATGCCTATTACCAGTTGAATAGAAAAGAGCAGGTCGTGGTCTTCAGACTTCGCACTGGCCACAATAGACTCAGGTACCACCTATTCAACAAATTGAAGATAGGTGGCACCGACGAATGCCCGTGTGATACCGGGAAAATGACCGCTGAGCATTTGCAGCAAAACTGCCCGACATACGAGGATCAGAGAGAGCAGATGTGGCCATCACCAGTGGCAACACTAGACAAGCTCTATGGCAGTGTCGACAGCCTCAGGATGACGGCTGCTTTTTTCGAAAAAATAATGGTTTCTGTCTGACTGCGTACGAAGAAGAAGAAGAAGAAGAACAGGTACAGAGTTGTTCCTATCTAGGTCATATAATAACGGAAGAAGGCAGATGGGAAAGAGAAATCAGAAAGAGAATAGGTATGGCCAAGATGGTATCTGATAACATGCTACACACACTGACATCCAAACAGATAAATCATAATTTGACAATGAGAATTGTCAGCTGTTATGTATACTCGTCACTACTTTATGGCGCATAAACATGGCAATGAATAACAGGTTGGAAAAGAGTATTGAAGCCTTCGAAATGTGGATAAATAGAAGATTGGCTAGCATTTCTTGGAAAAAGAAGAAAATAAATTTGGAGGTATTGGAAAAGTTGGGGATAAAATGAGAATTAATGACCGAAAGGGCTAGGCAGTTACGTTATTTTGGTCATATAACCCGACATACTTCCTTGTTGAAGACCATACTGGAGGGTAGGTTGGGAGGCAGTCGTTCAAGAGGCAGGCAACGTTTTAAGTGGCTGGATAACATCAGGATATGAACTGGAAATAGCCTCTCAGATTGCACAATTACGGCAAGAGATAGAGTACACTGAAGATTCATTGCAGCCGACCTTCGATGCGGAGATGGCACCTGAACTGAACTGGGCTGTCCATCACAAGCGATAATGGGGACATCATCAGACGGTTTTGTCTTGATTATGTAACTTGTGCTGAATTTGAATTAGAGCGCGGAACAAACTGCGCTGTTCATCAACCTCATTCTCTGGTCCCGACCTACCATGGACCAGTGACAAGACATAAGTCAAGACGACTGGAGGTAATTCAGGATGCAGGCACTGTGGTTCCACCTCTTTTGGGACAAGGAGTCGCTTGAAAATTGCGGAATTCGATTCCCCCCCCCTCCCCCCTCCACCATTTCCGTTCTTCGATTTGGGAGGCGAGTGCTTTAGCTCTCTACAACATCACTCACCGTGTGAGCGATGTGTCATGGAGATGTTGCTGACCAGGCAAAGCTTAATCTTTCTAAGGCGACGAGTTAGTCAATTATTATTGGCCCGTGTGTACACTTCCTAGTGACACCAAAACCGGTACTGTAAACAAACAGCAAACAAAATCACACGAGGATAAACTGAGAGTGACCCAGGCCTGTCTTGAGAGATGCTTTGTCGGAATCACTCTCCGGAACCAACGTATACAAAAGCTCCACAATTCCGACATATGGCGATTGTCCTTGATGAAGGATGCGGTAATCTATGTAGACCAGACACAACTTAAATGATGAGTCATGTGTTGCGACGAAACGATGGTCGACGGAGTACGGCGACAGCAGTCTGGTACCACCGAGTTAAATTGAGACCGCGGGGAAGACCTCCAATACGTTAGTCAGACTCCCTTGCTGTTCACAAGAACATCCATGACGCCCCTAGGGGAGAGCTTACCATGCACCGGACTTCCGTTGCCCAATACCGGGTCCACTAGAGGCGGAGTTGCAACCCGCAGATAAAAATCTAGATCTGTGATAAACAGGATATAAGAAAGTGCACAATCTTCCTATACACTGTATCGAATATGACATTTTTGGGGAATATCCTGCTTTTGTTCGTATGTTTCTTTGGCTATTCACATAAAGACTTTTGCATATGTTTGTCAAATGTTTATTTACTACATAAGATACTTAATTTTGTTTCTAACTACAACCACACAAGAGAGCAGTTTGTTGAATGACGTTAATAGACCTTACATCTATTTGTCCTTCCACATAATATCCATTCCTCCGTTCATCCACCGATCCGTCCATCAATGTCTCAATCTGAACACGTACCACTCTATCCATCCATTCGTTTGCCCATCCATCCCCAAATCTCAAAATCAATTCATTTCTAATCCGTCCTAAAATCTCTTAATCCATCAATCCTTCCGTCTATTCTTCCATCCATCTATCCATCAATCCTCCATCCATCCATCCATCCATCCTTCCTTCATCCATCCATCAATCCTTCATCCATCCATCCATCCTTCATCCATCCATCAATCCTTCATCCATCCATCAATCCTTCATCCATCCATCCATCCTTCATCCATCCATCAATCCTTCATCCATCCATCCATCCATCCTTCATCCATCCTTCAATCCTTTATCCATCCATCCATCCTTCATCCATCGTTCATCCATCCATCCATCAATCCTTCATCCATCCATCCATCCATCCATCCTCCATCCATCCATCCATCCATCAATCCTTCATCCATCCATCCATCCTCCATCCATCGTTCATATTTCGACTCTTACATTAATCTAGCAATCTATTCATCCCCTCATCCACCCGCCCCCTTTCTCCCCATCGAGTCTCCCGACTCTCACCAATGCCTCTCTCATCCGTCCTTCCTCATCCGTCCTCACTCATCTGTCTTAACTCATCCGACCTTTTTCCACTGTTCCAGAAATCAGTCAATCCTCATGTTCATTCATCCATTATTGCACTCTTATATTAATTTAACAGTCTACTCATCCATACATCCTCCATGTAGCTTTTTGTCGATCCATCCATCCATATATCCATCGAATTCTTTGACCACTAACGTGGTCTATCTATCTATCTATCTATCTATCTATCTATCTATCTATCTATCTATCTATCTATCTATCTATCTATCTATCTATATTCTGTTCTATTCTATTCTGTCTGTCTGTCCGTCTGCCTGTCCGTCTGTCTGTCTGTCTATCTGTCTGTCTGGCTGTCCGTCCGTCTGTCTGTTCGTCTGTCTGCCTATCTGTCTGTCGGTCTGTCTGTCTGTCTGTCTATCTGTCTGTCCGTCTGTCTGTCTGTCCGTCTGTCTGTCTGTCTGTCTGTCTATCTAAGAAAGTAGCACGATCACTGGTAACATTAAACATAGAGTTTGACAGATTACGTGCAGAGAATGAGATAACCCAAGTCTAGGCAAGGCTCACGTCAGACCTACGTTTCTGTGCTTGACACATCTTATGTGAGATGTCGTTCCTGACAGTCGCAGCTGGTGCCCATCTGGCTGTTTCTCTGTCGCCCAGCCAGGAAAATAGAAATCAACAGCAGATTGGGAAAAGAACAAATGTGTAGAGAAAATAAATATACATTTATTGAGTCAATATTATCATACTTTTATGGATATTGTCTTCGGTAAGTTGTATGTAACAGGGAACATATCGGTGGCAAAGAAAGCGGCAAAAAGCAAGCACAGCATGGGTACAATAAAGAGGCCCTTAAGACACAACTAAGTGAAGTAACTTAGTCATATAACCACACATGTTCTGAGTTGGAACAACAAAGGGAAGAAGGAGAGTTGGTAGCTGAAAGAACAGTTGATGATATAAAATAGAAGAGACCAGTTATGCTGGAGTCTCATGTAGAATCAAGGGGAAGATCTCAGACTAAAAACAAAAGATGATGAGGTTAACTGTTGCAGCGAAATGTTTGGTTTAGTACTCAGAAAAGGTACACAACAGGATAGGAAGCAAAGTAATAGGCAATCCAGAAGCATAGCAGATACATTGACGAACGCTCCTCACTTCAATAATGATTTGAGTTAAGGGATTTGACTAACTACAAGGAAAACGATGTCATCACAGAAATATTACGGACTCGAAAAATACTTGTTATTCTCACACTTCTGTCCATGGTATCTTGATCGCCATCTTTCAGATGTTCAATAAGTTACTGTCCATTATCTGTAACCATTTGACATTTTCTAATATTTTTTGTACAATAGCTAGAGTTACAGCAATTGAAATATAATCGTTTTTGGTAGTTTTGCTTAAATTGACAAAACAAAAACATGTACAGTACAAAATTCAACCACCTACAAGAACAAGGGGACACAGCTATAAATTAAATAAAGAAAGGTCCAGATCAGATATTAGGATTTCTTTTCTTTACTCAGAGAGTGGTGAATGTTTGGAAAGCATTGCCACA